>OZ023177.1:23183022-23388323 GCA_963678695.2 Diplodus puntazzo
GTGTGTGTGTGTGTGTGTGTGTGTGTGTGTGTGTGTGTGTGCACTCAGTAGGCAGTCGTGCTGAATAATAAGACCTAAAAATAAGAATTAAAATTAATTGAGACTAAAAAACAGTAACTTTACGATCAGAAATAAAACTGATCCCTTTATTTATGCTTCTGCGTCACAAAATTGGACTTTTTGACTTCATTATATTTATTTTACGGCACAGTTTACCTCGTTAAAGATTAAACCAACGCTTCACAACCTTTTTCCGTGCAGCTGTTATCGTTTACTGATTCTCTCTGTCAGCTTCTTTTCTACATTTGAGTAAAAGATCTTCTGTCGTTCTTCTTCCAACACTGAGTGTAAACCAGATGGAATGTAACGTAGTACATTTACTCAAGTATACTGTATGTCTGTACTGTGTGTGTGTGTGTGTGTGTGTGTGTGTGTGTGTGTGTGTGTCCTGACAATACCTCCTCTGTTCACCTACAGAAGAGGAGGATGGGACTTCACATAATGGTCCATCAGATAAATGAGAGAGAGAGAGAGCTTAGACGTCTCCATTCTTATACCCTTATCTACACACACACACACACACACACAGACACACACACAGACACACACACACACAGACACACACACACACACACACACACACACACACACACACACAGGTACAGTTTCAGTATAATTACTGTGTGTTATCAGGCTGAAGGAACACAGTGTCTGCACTACATACATTAATATACTGGTTTGTGTGTGTTTGTGTGTGTGTACAGATTCCTTTCCACCAAAGAGTAAAACGAGACAAAAGGATGAGAGTGTGTGTGTGTGTGTGTGTGTGTGTGTGTGTGTGTGTGTGTCTCACAGTGACTGCAGGTTGTGCAGGTTGTTGAAGGCCTCAGCAGGAACCGACCTCAGCTGGTTGTTCTGGAGCATCCTGCAGACACAACACAGTGGTGACTTCAGGAACAGCTCAAAATCGTGGGAAATAAGAAGACTGATCCCCCTCTCATGTCTTTACTGAAAATATGGAGCCACCTTGGATTAGCTTAGCATTAAGACTTTACCACAGGTAAACCTAGTGGACGAGTCCTGATCGTCATCACGCAGGCGCCGAAAAAAAAGGGAACAGTAGAAGCAGCAGATCATAAACTTCATCAGACGACAGCTCATTAATTTACAAAAGTTTGGAATCAATAATATTCTGAATTAGACACATCGCTTTCTCCAGAGGTGTGAACTGAAGTTACAGAGGAGTGAGACATCTCTTCTTTCTGATCTCTGTAGAGATGCTCAGCACTGATGCCTCTGTCTTCGTTAACGACCAGACGAAGGTTTTCAGAATCAGGTCCACGTAGCGTCGTCTCTCTGTAACTACCTGTGACTCCTGCAGGTGGACCGACCCGCCAGTACATCCTGATCATCACCACTGATAGGACTCATGGTTAAAGTTAAAGGTGTTCTGTAGGACGGATCACTGACCGCCCGCAGAGTTCACTACAGGTCAGGCTGCTCACACTCATGTATTTATGACTAAAACTACAGATACAACATATTGAGATGAAACAATAATAAAGCGTTTATAATCTGCTGACGTGAAACAGAAACGTGAACAGAAGGTTCGTTAGAAACTCGTCGTTAAACTGAGACACTCGTGAAATCTTCAAAGTGTCTCTGTGAATGATTAGCACCAGGAAACACACACACACACACACACACACAGTGTTACAGTGAGTGTGTGTGTGTGTGTGTGTGTGTGTGTGTGAATCACTATCTTTGTGAGGACAGTTTTATACAAGATTTCTGCGACGTCAAAGGTCCGTTTGAAGGTTTAGACTCTGTGTTAGAATCAGGTTTACGTCAGAGCGGGTTTGGATCAGAACCAGCGCACCACACCACCACAGTGTGTGTGTGTGGGTGTGTGTATACTTACAGCACTTTGAGGTTGTAGAGGCCGGCGAATGCTCCTCTGGGGATGAATGACAGATCGTTTCCCGCCAAACGCCTGAAACAGAAACAGAGAGAAGGTCGACGTCTTTACGGAGATCTGGATCATTGTTACTGTGAGATATCAACACCTGACACATGATCAGCTGTGAGGCAATCGATCAATATCTTTGTTTCCCAGCGGACCTGAGTCCTGGCTGTAGAACCAGGACCGAGCTGGACCGGGTTCCCTGCAGGTCTGTTTGTTTGTTTTGTCAGAGGCCACGCAGAGTTCAGCCAGTCCGCATGTACCCAGCATGCACCGCTGCGGTGTCCTATCGCCGTAGTGACGTTTCTCACGCCGCGGTGACAAATATCACACACACGCAGACACACATACAAACACACACAGCTGGCAGCAGAGCAGAACAGCAGCCAGAGTCATGTTCAGGTCTCTGTGAGGTCAGCTGTTCTCAGATCAGCCCCCTCTCTCTCTCTCTCTCTCTGTGTCTCCAGGTCTCGCTCACCCTCCAGCAGCAGCTCCTGTCTGAACAGTTTAATGTATGAAGGTGTTCATACATGACACCTGACGACAGATGGGATTACATATCGTATCCTCGCAGATATCTGAGCTCGTCGCCTCGCTCGGTATCATCCACCTCACAGAAGCTAACCAGAGTTCATGAAGATATCTGAGGGTTCACACACACACACACACACACACACACACACACACACACACACACACACACACACACACACACACACACAAGGAGGTCCAGTACAACATATAGATTACTGCCAACAACCATGAAACACCTGTTGATCTCACACCGCCTCCTGAATCCAAATGTTCACATCCTTGACTTCTCTGGTCTTATGTGCAGCACCAGACTCCCTTAACCAATCGACTGATTTTAAGAGTTGTTGTGTAGTGTAGCACTTTATAAACATGATGAAACTGTGTCTCTGACAGATTGTAACTCATTGTGTCCTTGTTGTAAATTCAGCATTAAATCTTTCAGCTGCAGTTGTTTGTCTCCTTGTAAAAAGTGTCAGTTTGTGGCAGCATGTCTGTACCAGCCTGTCTGCTTCTGTGTCTAAAGTGCTAAAGTCTTACCTGCCAACATTGATCAGCTGTTTGAACACACTGTTTACACTGATGTCACCATTTACACTCCATTTATGAAAGAAGAAACATGTTATTGATCTAAACATGTCACATGTTACAAAGACACTAAACAGGAACAATATAGGCTCCTTCTTTGTCCCCGTGGAGAAAGTCCCCAGACTCCCTTAACAAATGTGTCAGTTTAGTGAGTTGTTGAGTTGGAGACACTTTATAAACTCTGTGAAACTCTGTCTCTGACTCATTCTGCATTATTTGGACCTTCTTGTTAATTCAGCAAATGTTCTACATGAACTTCTTTCTGTCTTTGAGTGGAAACATGGAGTCTGTTTGTCTCAGTGATGGACGGGTTTATCTGCAGTGAGATCTGATCACAAGTGGTCACTCATGATTTATATTAATGCCAAACTTGTAGCTGTAGCATCACTCTGGACAGAACATAGTCAACATTTATCTCATAGCAATGACTTTCATAACAATGACATGGGAAAGTCTGTGACAGAAATAAACAGGATGCCACGAGGTTTCTGTGATTGGCTCGTTTATAAAGGTTTTCTGCTCCGGACCTGGAAAAATTCTGGTGGCTTTGATTCCCAGAATCTGAGCAGGTGAGGAAGTGAACTGATGTAACCTCCTGAAGTCAAACACAGACGAGTTGTAGAAGATCGATGACGAATCAACAAGGAATGAACCTGTGTGTGTGTGTGTGTGTGTGTGTGTGTGTGTGTGTGTGTGTGTGTGTGTGTGTGTGTGTGTGTGTGTGTGTGTGTGTGTGTGTGTGTATGTGTGTGTGTGACTCACAGCTCCTCCAGGAAGTGCAGGTTGGTCAGAGCTCCACTGGACAGCACAGTCAGATTATTCATACTGAGGTCACTGCAGAGAGACAGATAAGTGATGTGTAGATGAATAAACCATCATCATACAGGTATAAACAGGTAAATATAATGACATAAAAACAACATCCTGAATTAACAACTCACTAAACACACAAAGTTCATCAAACGGTCTGCTGCCCTCAGACACAGACACTATTCACACGTTTAGCGAGTAGAAACATTTAGTTTGACACAACACACACACACACACACACACACACACACACACACACACACACACACACACAGGACTTCAAAGAGCTGCTGAAAGTCAACACACACCTGAGTGAGAAACAAGACAGGAGTGGAAGTTACTGGAAAGAGACGGAAAGCAGGAATATGAATGAATGAATGAAAGAAACGGAATGGAACTCAGCCGAGCTCATTACTGATTATATCATCAGGAGGAGAGGAGGACTTTATATCATCAGGAGGAGGAGAGGAGGACTTTATATCATCAGGAGGAGGAGAGGAGGACTTTATATCATCAGGAGGAGGAGAGGAGGACTTTATATCATCAGGAGGAGGAGAGGAGGACTTTATATCATCAGGAGGAGGAGAGGAGGACTTTATATCATCAGGAGAAGGAGAGGAGGACTTTATATCATCAGGAGGAGGAGAGGAGGACTTTATATCATCAGGAGAGGAGAGGAGGACTTTATATCATCAGGAGGAGGAGAGGAGGACTTTATATCATCAGGAGGAGGAGAGGAGGACTTTATATCATCAGGAGGAGGAGAGGAGGACTTTATATCATCAGGAGGAGGAGAGGAGGACTTTATATCATCAGGAGGAGGAGAGGAGGACTTTATATCATCAGGAGAAGGAGAGGAGGACTTTATATCCTCAGGAGGAGGAGAGGAGGACTTTATATCATCAGGAGGAGGAGAGGAGGACTTTATATCATCAGGAGGAGGAGAGGAGGACTTTATATCATCAGGAGGAGGAGAGGAGGACTTTATATCATCAGGAGGAGGAGAGGAGGACTTTATATCATCAGGAGAGGAGAGGAGGACTTTATATCATCAGGAGGAGGAGAGGAGGACTTTATATCATCAGGAGGAGGAGAGGAGGACTTTATATCATCAGGAGGAGGAGAGGAGGACTTTATATCATCAGGAGGAGAAGAGGAGGACTTTATATCATCAGGAGGAGAGGAGGACTTTGTATCATCAGGAGGAGGAGAGGAGGACTTTATATCATCAGGAGGAGGAGAGGAGGACTTTATATCATCAGGAGGAGGAGAGGAGGACTTTATATCATCAGGAGGAGGAGAGGAGGACTTTATATCATCAGGAGGAGGAGAGGAGGACTTTATATCCTCAGGAGGAGGAGAGGAGGTCTTTATATCATCAGGAGGAGGAGAGGAGGACTTTATATCATCAGGAGGAGGAGAGGAGGACTTTATATCATCAGGAGGAGGAGAGGAGGACTTTATATCATCAGGAGGAGAGGAGGACTGGGTTTTACTTTTTTTGTGTGAACTGTTCCTTTAAGTCACGCTGTCCAGGTGAACAGTGAGCTCAGGTGTTTCTGACCGGCTGTGTGTGTTCTTCTTCTTCTTCTTCGCAGACATGACGTTCCTCCTCTCGCTCTTTTCTTCTCTTATCTGACTTCGTCTGTTTTCTGCTCTTTGTGCGTCTGATAACCATCAGCAGCGTCTGAGCGCTCAGGACGACTCTGAGAGGAAACAGACGCTCTCTGTCTCACTGAGGGCGTGTCTGCAGCTCAATATGTCGCTTGTTAAGGAGCTTTCTCAACACCCCATAAAGCCTGTTAATGTGTGTGTGTGTGTGTGTGTGTGTGTAGCTTTACAACATTGTCGACAGGTAGTCCACACACACACACACAGCAGGTTTGTTTGGACATATTTCAGCAGAATGTTCCTTTACTCTGACCAGACTAACAGTGTTACGGCTGATTGGCTTTTACTGCTTTAACACACACACACACACACACACACACACACACACACACACACACACAGACACACACAGTTATGTATAACTACCTCACAATATTTATACATGTGTGTGTTCAGACAGTCGGCTGTTCATTACCCAGACTGAGCGCTCCGTAACGTTCCCTACATGTGGTCGCATATCTTAACAGTGACACAAACATCCAGATTTACACAAGAAGCTTCATGTGTTTGTTTGTTATTTCAAACATTTTGCACAGAAAAATATTTATGAGAATTTGAACCGAGTTAACTGAAAGCAGAAAAGCTTCATTTGGCGAGTTTGCTGGTTATTCTGCTGACTGCTAGACTTTAAAGAACTGAAACTTTGCTCTTAATAATATATTAGCTTCTAGCTATGTTGGCTAAAGCTACATCTTCACAAGTAGCTTCACAAATAGCTTTGCGTGCTGTAAACTGATGTTGGATCAACATTAGCTCTGTTAAATTAGCTTTAGGACCTGGTAGCTAATCTTAAATGACATGTAGCTTCATTATTATTTTTATTATTAGTAGTATTATTAACTTATAACACTTATTAGCCCCTTTTATCTTAGCTTAGCTTTGTGTCTACCTTGCTAGCCTGGTGGTTTAGCATAGTTTTGTTCTCTGTTAGCTGACATTGGATTAACATTAGCTTTGCCATCTAATGTTATGTTAGCTCTGAGTTTTGTTAGCTAATGTTAAATTATGTCTCGCTAAAGAAAACAGATCAATCAATCAATCCTGGATTAATAATTTGGTGATTTACTCAAATCTCTACCCAAATGTATTATTGTCGTGCTGTTCCTTGTCATGTTAGCTGCTAATTGCTAACTATATAAAGTCGTTCCTGTTTTTTACTGTGCAGTTGTTTATGCTCAGAGTTTCTGTTGTGTTTTGATTCCTTCAGTCCTGAGAAACGAGACAGTTCTGCATTCAGAGACGCACATAATGCTGTAATGATGATGATGATGATGATGATGATGATGATGATGATGATGATGATAGCGGTGGCAGTTGTGCTTTGACAATAAAGGAAATACCCGACACTGATTACCCTGCTGAATGAGACCCATGATGTCATACGTGACCTCAGGAGCAACAATCATATCACCGGAGCTTTTATTTTGAAGCAGCTGGTTTCGGCAGGTTCAAGTCAACGTTTGTGTGTTTTAACATTCGGTGAACGAGAGATTTGTGTTTGTGAACAGAGACGCAGAGGAAGGAGCGACTGTCACGACCCGGAAACTTCAAGAGCAAGTTCAGAACAATGTGATGTGAGAAAAGTGAAAAAAACTAAATGCAGGTCAAACTCCAAAGTTTTGTGAATGAAGTAAAACATTTTGTGAAACATTTCGGTTGTTAATTAGTAACAATGTTGTACAAAAGTTTTATTTCAGGTTCAAAGTTAAAAATGCAGGAACGAGTCAGTATTTTAAAGATTTAAGCCGAATATTTAGTGAATAAAGTCAATAATCTACAAGAAAAAAATCTAATTGTAATGTTTTAGAAAGTTATACATTTAAAAAAGTTATAATATCACGAGAAGAAGTTGTATTAATTTGAGACCTGATACAAAAAACTTTATATTTACGAATATTTTGCTGGTTAAGTTGTGAATACATGAAAAAAGTGCAAGTAAAACAGTTCAGCTGTAATATAATAAGATTAAAGTCACAAAAGTCACAATAATATTAGAAAAAGCCAAAAAAGCATTTCAGGGAAAAAAGTATTCTTTTAAAGATTTATTGAGAAAAAAGTCAAAATATCTTGAGATAAGTTTTATTTCATGAGTAAAGTCGGAAAAAAGTCAATAAAAAAAAATCTATGAGAAAAAAAATTAAATATTTAACATGAAATGAAAAGAAATAATCCTGATATATTGATCTTAAAATTGTAATAAGTTTTTAGGTAAAATTATAAACAAACAAAAGTGTTGTAATATTTTGAGACCAAATTCAGAATTTCACACAAGAAAATGATCATACTTTTATTATTGGAGTCGGAATATTTTGAGATTTAAGTTGAAATATCTTGTGAATAAAGTCAAAATAACATAAGACAAAGTTATATTTCACGAGTAAACAATTGGAAAAAAAAATCTACGGGAAAAAAGTTTTAAGCTTTGCAGAAAAAGTCAGAAGTTAATAAAGAAAAAAAGTTGCAATGAAATTTAGTTAAAAGAGAAAAACTCAAATATTTCAGATGGACTCTGAATATTTTGAGTTTTATTATCATTTATTATAATTCTGTTGTGATTCATGAGACGAAGGTTTGAAGTAGTTCCACCTTTTTATCATCAGACATGTTTTCCAGCGTCAGAACTGATCCTGGAGCAGATTTCAGGCCTGCTGAGTGTTTTCGGGTCGAGATCGTTGAACTGATTCAGGTTTTCATTCGAAAGAGAGAAAGACGACGAACAAAAGGATGAAAGAAGCCGAACACATCAGACGTGTGGTGTGTTTCTCTCCCTCCTCGTAATGACTGAGATGAAGCTGTGTGTGTGTGTGTGTGTGTTGTGTGTGTGTGTGTGTGTGGTGTGTGTGTGTGTGTGTGTGCGTAACTGATGGATATCAGACGATTATTCAAATGGCCGCTGCCGCAGAAAGACAAACTCTGTGGCAGGAGAGAAAAGAGAGTTGTGTAGTTCGCAGGCGTAGTGTGACAGCGAGGCCTCTCTCCGGTTTTGTCCTCTTTCATTCTTTCTCTCCGTCTTTCTTTGAGTGTTTTCGGGGGCGGGTCGGCGGGGGGCCCCCCGGGGCGAGCGGAGGCAGGGGGTTTATTCCCTGATCCGTCCCGTCAGTCTGCGCCGCCTCGGCCCAAAGAAAAAGATACCACCGGGGTAAACAACAGCTCCGAGTGTTTCTGTGTGACGGACACACAAACAAACAGACTCTGCTGGATTCTCAGCGTCCAGAAGAAGAAGCTCCCGAGCAGAGACGAGCTGGAAGGTTTAATTATGTCCACGTCGAACAGTTACAGCCGTAAAAAGCCAGATAACAGCTGGCAGAGGAGCCCGAGTTATAAAACATCTGCAGACAGTTTTTCATTGTGTTTGACAGCCAGAGACCACTGTTCAAGACTGTGTTTCAACATTAGTGAGCGGCTAGTTTTAAATGAGACATCGGGACATTTTCCAGCCGTGTTTGTGGGACAAAGATGGATGATTTTAGCAAGAAGTCGGATATTCTGTTGTGTTTAAGGCGTCAAAACTTGATATTTTAAATGTGACAGCAGGAAAGTTTGAGACGAAAACTTAATATTAGTAACAAGACGTCAGGACGTCTCCAGCTGAGTTTGTGTTTTTGAAGAGAATATAGTTTTTATGCATCAGTGGCGACAAACTGAGTGATTTTAATAAGACGTCGGGGAAATATCAGTCTCGTCTCCAGCTGAGTTTGTGGCAACAAAACTGGACATTTTTGACAAGATGTCGGATGTTTCTGTTGTGTTTTAGGCGACAAAACTTGATATTTTAAAAGTGAAGCTCGGACGTTTCCAGCTGCGTCCCTGATGACTAAACTGGGTGATGTCATCGAGACACAGGGACATTTTCCAGATGAATCTGAGGCGACAAAACTGCATACTTCTGACAAGATGACGGATATTTCTGTTGTGTTTCAGGCGACAGAATTGGAGATTTTATACGTGACTGCAGGAAAGTTTCCAGACATGTTTGAGAGGAAAAACTGAATATTTGTAACAAGACGTCAGGACGTCTCCAGCTTCTGTCTGAGGCGACAACACTGGTTATCTTTGACGCAACGTTAGGAAACTGTCAGCTGGTTGTGGAAACAAAACCGGATCCTTTTTGCGAGACGTCTGACAGTCTCGTCTCCGTCTCCAGCTGAGTTTGTGGAGAAGAAAACTGGATACACCAGGTATTTCTGAGCGGACTTCAGGATGTTTGCAGCCGTGTTTGTCACGATGAAACCAGGTGTGTTTGTTCGGACACTTGGACGTGTTGAAGCAGATCGTGGTGATAAAATCAGGTATTCCAACCTGGAAACACGATGTTTTCCTAACCCTGACCAGCCTGAAGAGAGGAAAAGCTCCGGCTCAGTCGAGGTTTGCAGACATCGGCAACATTTATTCTGCCAATCGAGTTGGAAAAACAGACCCGAGCTTCACGTAAACTACAACCCGTCTGCTCGTATCGTGTTTCTCAGCTGGTTTCTCCTTTAAAACAAACATGAGAACCACAAGAGAAGATTCAGATGTGATCACACGACGCCGGGAGGATTGTGTGTCGCTGTTTGCTTTGTAAAGTCTCACACATCGTTAACTTCTGCAGCCGCTCGGCGTCACCTCGTCTGACCTCGCGGGACGACAGGTAGTCCATCTACCTGTCTGAGGTGTTTGGACTACCTGTGTGTGTGTGAGCTGGACCGTGGCGTCGTCCTCGACAAAAGCTCATCAACTCTGACATCCAAACATCCGGGACAGGTAGACGCTCCACCTGCGTCCCTCTGAGGTCATGAAGGAGGTCGAGAGGTTCGTCTGTCACGAGACTGAGAAGAAACTACGATCCTCCAGCGATCAGGCCGAGAGAGGCGACCGGAAGGTGAGCGAGGCGGTGACATCAGCTGTGGGCCGTCCAACATGGCTGCCAAAGAGGGCGGGGCCGAGAAAATCCTTCGTATGTGCATCGGCTCATTCATCAACGCCAAGCTAAATGCATTCCTGTGCTGCTGCTGTCAGTCAGACGCAGAATAGAGACTTACAGGCCATTCACACTGCAGACAGCTCTGCTTAGGCATGCAGCACACACACACACACACACACACACACACACACACACACACACACACACACACACACACACACACACACACACACAAAGGCGTTGACAGATGGCAGTATTCAGACAGACAGACAGAAGGAGGCTGTAAGCCGACTCTCCCTGACGTCCGTCCGTCTGTCTCAGATCAGTTACTGTTGCCTTTTCTGAGAAAGTTCTTCTTTAAAAGTTCTCACAACGAAGCAGATACATTAAAGACACGCAGGTCCTCAGCTGATTGGACGGCACCGCTGCAGTGACCCATCAGAACCTCGTCAGTGAATATCTGGAACCTCACGAAAGGTTTGAAATTTGTAGAGTTTCTTAAAGAACCAATAAAACCTCATCAGAATATCCTGAACCCTCCTCCAGAACTGCTGGAACCTCTTCAGAGCTCCAAGAACCTCTCCTCCTTTTGGACCAAGGCTGGTTCAGATGCTGGTTCGGAGCCAGTGCCTGCTCTGGAACCAGGTCTTTGTGTTCTGACAGCTGAAGAACCGGCTCTCAGTCAGGAAAACACTTAGCTGGTCCAGAACAAAGAACCTCTTCTGTCAATCAATCAGTCTTTATTTATACATAACACACCTTCAGGCAGGTCGACCAGCTGAGTGGAAACACAAACCCCAGCCGGGCCGAGTCAGACAGAACAGAACCAGGTGTAAAGATGGAAACACGTCATAAAGGAGCATTTCACCTCACAATTTTAAATTTAACGTATAGAAAAAAAATGTATTTCTACTCGAGTAAAGTATCCGATTACTTCCTCCAGCGCTGTCAGGTTTGCGATGGGTTTGTGTGGCGTTGGTGACGGGACGCAGGGACCGACCCGGCAACTCTCCAGAACTCACAAACACTCACAGAAACTCCTTGATGTTCTGTTGGATTCAACTCCTGATTGGAGCTTTAATAAAGACACAAAGAGCCTTTGATCGACTGTCGACTGTGTGTGTGTGTGTGTGTGTGTGTGTGTGTGTGTGTGTGTGTGTGTCCATCTGCCTGTCTTAGACAAACTGTAAGGAAAGTGCTTTCATTGACACACACACACACACACACACACACACACACACACACACACACACACACACACACACACACACACAGAGCTCGTCTGAATAGAAGAAGGTTTTTCTTTAATGAGAGTGAAATTTAAATCCTGGACATTGTGCTGCTTTTAGACCACAGCCAAGACGGGCAGGTTTTCCTTCTACACACACACACACACACACACACACACACACACACACACACACACACACACACACACACACACACACACACACACACACACACACACACACACACACACACAGCCCAGCGCAGTGATGTAATGCTTTTTGCCAGGGCTGAAACACGTCGAGTTTCGAGGCCGGTCACCTGCTGTGAGGTGAAATGGATTTGAATTAGTTTTAGTGTTTGGACTTTACACTCAAGTAGAAACACTGAAAACTTCTCTGACACTTTTGTTCAGGGACCAGAACCAAAAGCCCGGCGGGCCAACGGGGAGCGTCACAAACATTTCATCATGAGAACAGACGAGTTCAGTCAAACAGAATGATTTTCTTCAACACTTTCTGCCTGATTTAAAAAAGACGAGATGATTTAATGTTTGATATGAACTAAACTGTCAGTGGATCACTGAGGGAACAAACCTGATGACATCAGGAACTCTGCAGAACCTCATCAACAACCACTAGAACCTCCTCATGGACACAGAGAACCTTCTAGAGGAACCAGTGCAGCCTGTTCTTTAAAGCCTTTTCAAGAACACCTGGAACTTTCTGAAAGCTAAAGGAACCTTTGAAAGAAACTGTCGAGGTTCCTCTGTGGAACCTTTTAATGGAGAACACCTGAAACCATCTCCAGAACCACAGCAACACCCTCCAGTGCTCTAAGAACCTCACACAATGTTCAGACCTTTTACAGAACCCCTGGAACCTCCCAAAACCTCCAGGAATCTTTTAAATTACCCACCAAGCCTCTGCTGAAAAACCTTTTCACGGAGGAAACCTGGAACTTTCTGAAAGCTAAAGGAACCTTTGAAAGAAACTGTCTAGGTTCCTCTGTGGAACCGTTTGATGCAGGACACCTGAAACCTTCTCCAGAACCAGTGAAACATCTTTCAGTGCTGCCACGAACCTCTTTAAGAAACCTCTCAAAAACTGCTCTTTGAGTACCAACCGGGCCTCCTCTGTAGAACCTCTTCCAGATCCACTAAAACCTCTTAATGGAGGACAGCTGAAACCTTCTCCAGAACCACTGCAGCACCCTCAGTGCTCCAAGAACCTCACACAACGTTCAGACCTTTTATAGAACCCCTGGAACGTCTTTTTAATTACCCACGAGTCTCTTCTGAAAAACCTCTTCACAGAGGAAACCTGGAACTTTCTGAACAACCACTAGAACCTGTTCAAGTTCTCAGGGAACCTCTTTAAGAACCTACAGATCGTTCTAAAGTGTTCCCAGCCCGTCAAATGCTGACGCTTTGGGACAGCAGCCGACCCGTCGACCCGACACGTTGGGAATGAGAATCAAACCTTCAACGTGTTCTTCTCACAGAGATACAGAACTTTCTTTAAAAGGTCGGAACATTTACAATCTGTGAGGTCCAAAGAGGTTCCTGGAGGACTTGGACGGGTCGCAGCGGATCTTGAGAAGGTTTTACTGGTCCACAGAGGCGGATCAGCACCCAGATCCATGGAGCTGTTCTGAGAGGTTCTGGTGTGTTCTCCAGGAAGACTCCATCACCCTGTGTGTGTGTGCGTGTGTGTGTGTGTGTGTGTGTGTGTGTGTGTGTGTGTGTGTACATCTCAATCTCTTCACCAGCACCTGAACAACGTCACAGAGATAAACACACCGGACAGGTGTTCTGATTCGCACGACTGCATAACAACATGCACGCACGCGCGCACGCGCGCGCACACACACACACACACACACAGCGCTGGGTTTGGACTCACAGGTACGATGTGAACACGCTCAGGTTGCTCGGAACCTCCCGGAGCCCCAGGTCCGAGCAGTCGACCCGGTGCAGCAGCCCGTCCACCGCGCACCGACAGCGGTCCGGGCAGCCGGTTCCGTCCCGGTCCTCGGAGCTGTTCCGTCCCGCCGCCGTCCTCTCCACGGCGGGCGCAGCGGAGCTCCGCATCTCCACCGCGGCCACGGAGCTCCTGAGCCCGGCCGAGAGCACTGCAAAGGCGGCCAAGAAAGCCACACACGCCGGCATGTGTCCCGCGGTTCGTGCTCCAAAGTCTCCGGTCCAACAGGAGAGCAAACACAGACAGAAGCAGAGCTGCAGCCTGCGGTCCGGACCACGGTGCCGTACTGGACTCTGGGTCAGAGGAAGTTCTGTGAGCTGGACTCAGAGCTGCGCACACACCAGAACACACAGAACTCTGAAGTTCAGGCTGGTCTGAGTCCAGGCAGCACGCGTGGAGCGGAGAGGAGTGTGTGTGTGTGTGTGTGTGTGTCAGAGTGTCAGAGTGTGTGTGAGTCCCTCTGCTCACACTACAACAGTGTGTCAGCCCCGTTCACTTTTATATGGTCTGTCACTGTGTGTGTGTGTGTGTGTGTGTGTGTGTGTGTGTGTGTGTGTGTGTGTGTGTGTGTCTGCTCCAAAATAAACAAGACAAGCTCTGAATTAATTATTAACTCACCGTCAGGAGCGAATAACACATGAAATAAGTAAAATAACAAAATAAAAACCTCACAGAACTTTATTGATTTATTAATAATAAAATGTTTTTATTGTTTAAAAAAACAAATTCACACTCAGAATTTTAACATTTACAATTTTAATGAGGTAATAAAAACATTTTCTTCTCCATCGGTGAATAAACTGAAGCTGTTCTCAGAGAAGGTCCCAGAAGCTAGAGCGGTGGCAGGGTCCGCCACATGTAAACACAGTGAAACAGTATGAAGTGTGTTGTCAGTTTGTTTATTCTGTCATGAACACAAAGACAGTTTGATTGTTTAGTTTGTGTCTCTTCTAATGGACATTTTATTTCAACAAAATTACAGACTGCTCCTTTAATAGTCTGCTGTGGTCACAACCTGATCTCAGATCAGACTGTGAGCACAGCAGACGAGCTGTAGATTTACTGAGTTACATCCCATAATCAACTGCGCAGCCACTGGAGCGGCCTTAATCTCACGTAATTCATCAAACCATTAAATGTGTTTCTCTAACTGTCAAAACTTTAAGTTTTAGAGGCGAAGTCAGGAGGTTGTTAGCCTAGCTTAGCATAAAGACTGGAAGCAGGGGGAAACTGCTAGCCTGGCTCTATCATGAGATGAAAACACCTGCCAACACCTTTACAGCTCATTAATTACCAGAATAAAGTGAAGTCGACGTATAAATTAGTCTCACAATAAATCTCAAAATGTTTACTGTAAATTCAGAGTCGGAGGCTGGAGGTTGTTAGCCTAGCTTAGCATAAAGACTGGGCAGAGGGTGGGTTCTCTTCAAAATAAAGCTTGCTGACAAACAGTTTCTGTAATTAGATCACACGTTATGACTTTTAGACTGCAGTTAATGTTGTGAAACGTCATAATTTGGTTCATTATGAACATTTAATGTGCTGAAATGAACCAACAGGCTCGTTCTCATCTGTCGTCTCGTACCGGTGACGCTACGCAAGGAAAAACACGACGCGACTGGCTCGTCTGTTTCACCCTCTGGTGTCCTGCCTTCTCTCTCTTCTCGCTCTGTGTTTGGTCTCCACCTGCTCCTGAAGGAAACACCTGTGTCTGTTTACCTGAGCAGGTGAGTACAGTGAGTTCATCAGAACTTCCGACAGGAAGTGGACCTCAAAACCAGAACCAGGAGCTCAAAGAAGCTAACAAGAGTTTGTTTGTCGCAGCTTTAACTCCACACACACACACACACACACACACACACACACACACACACACACACACACACACACACACACACACACACACACACACACACACACACTCTGGTTAATGATTGGCTCTCTGACTTCCTGTGAGTTTGTGTGTTATGGAAGTAAGACAGAGACTCTTTCTGTTATATATGTTATAGATAGAGGGTGTGTGTGTGTAGGGGGGGCAGATAAAGGTGAGATATGAAGATCGTTATCACACACACACACACACACACACACACACACACACACACACACACACACACACACACACACACACACACACACAGGTTGCACTGAAGCCATGATGCAACTGTTGACAGTGTGAGTTAATCTGTCTAAAACAACAGTGAAGTTCGTCTCAGATCATTTGAATTCATACTCGAGTAAAACTTAAGATATCGTGTTAAAATATGACTTCAGTCAAAGTGACTCAACCACATGAATAGTACTCGAGTAAAAGTATTAAAGTATTGGATATTACATGTACTTGTGTCCAAAAAGTGCAAAGTAACTAGTAAAGTTAATAATAAATGTAGTGGAGTGAAAAGTACCATATTTGCCTCCAACATTTGGTGGAGTGGATGTTTAAAGGAACAGAACTTGTATAAAATACACAAACTAAGTACAAATACCTCAAAATTGTACTTGAGTAAATGTACTTAGTTACATCCCATCATTGACAGTACAGACATGAGAGGGGTATAAATCTCATGTAACTCAGCAGAAGACAGCAAATAACTGTGTTTCTTAAAATGTCAGAACTTTTGCTTTGGCTCGAGTCAGGAGGTTGTTAGCCTAGCTTAGCATAGAGACTGGAAACAGAGGGAAACTGCTAGCCTGTCCCTGTCCGAAGTTTATAAATACACCTACCAACACCTCTAAAACTCAACAATTAACAATTGTGTATCCTTATATTGTTGGCCTCCAGAAAATGGTGTTAACAGATGCAAAAAACCTCCAATGAGGCGAAAATATGCTTCATATTCAATTTAAATGCACTTTAAATACTAGCTAACTGTCGATGATATATCCTAGCAGATATATAACTTGTTTTTCAGGGCCTTTATGTGAGAGAAAGTGTTCAAATGAAGGATCGAGAGTCAGAAATCAGCACAAAACAAACACAAGTTCAACGGATTCACATTGTGTCTCAATCAAAATCTAATTAAAAACACAATTATTTACTGTAAAAACTGAATTAATATAAATATTTAAAAAAAACAGCAATCAAGAAATCTCAAAACTTCAAGAAACCCCTGTGAGATTCCAGGAATCTGCTCAAGGACCCTCCTGGAATCTCCTGACCGACATCTGGATTCAAGGATTCATAATAAAAAATAAAATCCTCACGTTGAATTAATTCAACATATTCTATGGTTGAGAAATAAATGATCTGACACACATTCTTCTTCTGCTCCTTCTTCTTCTTCTTCGTCACCAGCTTTAATGTTTCTGAAGCTTCTGTTTGTTTCTCTGTTGTTACATCTCCAGTCCGACTCTGACCTCTAGTGGCCGCTCAGCTGTACTGCAGCCAGGTAAACAGAACACACAGTTATAGTGTTAAAGGTCATTAAACTAAGAAACTAACTGGCTTCATGTGAAGGTTTGAAGAAGCATCGAGGGGTCAATGAACCCTTCATTCATCATCTGATCATGTTTGATATAATCACTGACCAAAACCACAAGTTAGAGCTCATGAAGTCACATTAACGAGCATCGTGGACATCAGGAGGTGAACACAAAGTCTCTAAACTCTGTCAAACCTCGCTCACATGTGTCTCGGACCATGATGCACTGCTGCTGCTGTCATGTGGACATCCAACAACAACAAGCTGAGGACTTTATTTTCCAGGTCAGTAACTTCCTGGAAAGATTTATTTCCATTTGATATAAATTAAGGGGAAAAAAAAAAATTTCTATTACAGAAAGTTCATTATTATGTGTTGATTTACTGACACTGTTCCTCCATGTGTGTTGATTAACTTTTTATTTTTGCCACAAAATTCACACAGTCCACAGTTCAGTAAATAAACATCGACACATTCTTTTAAAAATATCTAAACATGAATAATAAAGATTATACGTACATGGATGAGAACCAAAAAACAAGAAAACAAAAAAACACTTTATAAAAGACGCACAGCCGACCTGCAGCTCAGTGACTAAACAAGTCTGTGTTAGAAACAATTCATTGTATTTAACTGATTGAACTTTTTCTATTTTCTCTGACATTAGTAGAAGTAAATTCCAGGACATTTTGGAGACATTATTGGGAAATTAAAGACCAGTAAAATAAATAAACAATTCAGTATTTAGAGATTCGTCGGTGACCTTTGACCCCTGCTGATCTAATCTGTCCTGCACATCTCTCGTGTTCAGCGTCCAGCGAAGCTTCTGAGGAGGAAACATAAAGAAATACACAAATCATCAAGACTCTGCGACTCGTTTGCTTTAGTTTCACACAATCTGCGAAAAATTCTCTATTTTTTTTCAATTTTAATAAAAGATCAATAAAATGTGAAATAAGATGCATAAACAGGAAGAAGTAAACAGAATAACACAAGTGGATTTCTGACATAAGGACTAGAAAAATGACCTAAATAAGGAAATAAGTGAATGTGCATCCAGACATCGTCCTTCACTGTGATCACCACACAGTGTCGCCTCAATGAAGAGAGATGATTGTTTGTGGGGATCTTCTGTGTTGGTACTGAAACCTCCAGCAACTCTGACCTGACAGCACCTCCTCCAGCAGCAGCACCTCCTCCAGCAGCAGCACCTCCTCCAGCAGCAGCACCTCCAGCAGCAGCACCTCCTCCAGCAGCTCTGACCTGACAGCAGCAGCACCTCCTCCAGCAGCTCTGACCTGACAGCACCTCCTCCAGCAGCACCTCCTCCAGCAGCAGCACCTCCCCCAGCAGCAGCACCTCCTCCAGCAGCACCTCCCCCAGCAGCCGCACCTCCTCCAGCAGCACCTCCTCCTCCAGCAGCACCTCCTCCAGCAGCAGCACCTCCCCCAGCACCTCCTCCAGCAGCAGCACCTCCTCCAGCAGCACCTCCTCCTCCAGCAGCACCTCCCCCAGCAGCAGCACCTCCTCCAGCAGCACCTCCCCCAGCAGCCGCACCTCCTCCAGCAGCACCTCCTCCTCCAGCAGCACCTCCTCCAGCAGCACCTCCTCCAGCAGCACCTCCTCCAGCAGCAGCACCTCCTCCAGCAGCACCTCCTCCAGCAGCAGCACCTCCAGCAGCAGCACCTCCTCCAGCAGCACCTCCTCCAGCAGCAGCACCTCCTCCAGCAGCACCTCCTCCAGCAGCAGCACCTCCTCCAGCAGCTCTGACAGCAGCCCACTACCTCATCATGTGATGCTGCAGAGATCAGGGAGCAGCGCAGAGCTCTCACTCTGCTGCGGCTTCTGAGCACCACCTCCAAGGCTGGGCGATGACTCTGAGTCCGGGCAACAAATAACTGAACAGAAGAGTCAAGAGTCGAGTTTTAGCTTTATAGAAACCAGCCTGAATAAGTAATGTTGAGGGGAAACATTGTGGTGGGGACGGATGCCAGCGACGGGTTGAAAGGGAGTGGGACGTCTGCGCGTTGCGCTCAAAGAGCGGAGTGATGCGTCTTCTGGAACATAGACGATCTTCGCCGGAGCTAGCCGGCTAACTGCTAACGCAAAGAGACGCCATTAGTTGGGTGAAAAGCAGGCATTCGCATCAGGCTGAAAGGGGAAGTAGCTCACTGTTTAGACCCGTTTCTCTCACGGCTGCTGGTAGATAGGGACACAAGTCGGATTCGCGTATGCTGTCGACGTGTTCTGGTTCTGATTTTAGCTGTTTTTCTAAAGTCGGAAGCTGATGTGAGCTACGCAGGACTTCAGTTCCGACGGGGTTAGCATTAGCAGCGCTAGCTTGATACGGCTTGTTTTGATAAAAACCCGAGGACTTCTTTAACAGACTGCCAGCTATGGCGGCAGGAGGGACGGGCAGCAAAACCTACTCGTTCAAGGTGGTGCTGCTGGGGGAAGGCTGCGTGGGGAAGACGTCGCTGGTGCTGCGATACTGCGAGAACAAATTCAACGACAAACACATCACAACTCTACAGGTAAGACACCCAGGAAGCTGCTGCTAGCGCGGTTAGCCTAGCTAGCTAGCAGGCTAAAGTGACAGTTAATGGGGCTGTTTGTGAATCAAAGCTCAGGGCGGAGGAGGAGGTGGAGGAGGTGGAGGTGTTGTGTCGGGGTGGGGGTGTTTGTGTTGCTGTCACTTGTGTGTGGACGCGTGTTGCGCAGCCCGAGCCGTCCCGGGAGAGCGGGGCTATTGCGAAACAGAGCGGGTGTTGTGGCTGAAACCGGAGCCGGGATTATCCGGGGTGACGGAGGTGAGAGAGCCGAGCGGCCGCATGAATACCTGCCGAGAAATACACCTGTTCTCAGCTGTAATCCCGCTCAGATCAACAGAGCAGATCTGTCACACACACCGGCGATAATCAATGTTTGTCTCATCAATAATTAACACAATCCTCGGCCTCAATTCAGAACACGAGGCCGCTGATAGTGATCAAAACAACACGGTGCTGCTCTCATTATCACGTCATTAACACAGTTACTAAGTACATTTACTCATTAGATTTCTTCTCTTCATACAGATTTATTTGCTAATGCACAAATTATGACGTATAAACTCTGTAAATTTCAAAAATTTATGTACAAATTTAGCAAACAGCAATTTATATTTACATTTTATAAGTAATAAAAGTGGTTTGTTAAACATATTTTTGACTTTCACAGTAAAAATTGGATTTTATGTTTTTTTTTTGTTGTGATTTTAGGTCCAATTTGTTAATTCATTATGTCAAAATTAAAGAAATAACTGTAGAGTCACACAGGTGAGGTGATGCTGAAAAAAATGAGACCAAACAAGGCAAGTTAAAGAGTATTTAAGGTGAAATATAATCAGAAAATCAAAAATAGTCAACGGCCAGTTATATCCTGGACCTCAGAGGGTTAAAGGTGCAGTATGTAAGAACTGACCTCATGTCAGATTCAGCTCAGTTACACCACCTGTCCACCAACACTTGTGGGTCCACACAGGATCTTTAAATCAGAATCAGAATCTCCTGCTAAAAATCGACTATTGACCCGATTCCCACTTCCTCGTGTAACTCACCAGAGGACAGAAAATAACAGCGTTTCTCAAAATGTCAGACAGAGTTCTGAGTTGAAGTCAGGAGGTTGTTAGCCTAGCTTAGCATAAAGACTGGAAACAGGGGGAAACTGCTAGCCTGTCCCCGTCCGAAGTTTAAAAAATACGCCTACCAACACCTCTAAAACTCACTAATTATCATGTTGGCTTCCAGAGAAATGGTGTTAACTGATGCAAAAAACCTCCAGTGAGGTGAAAAAATGCTTCATATTCAATTTAAATGCATCTTAGCCAACCGTGGATTATAAATCCTACCAGCTAAATAACTTGTATCAGTGCCTTTATGTCAGTGAAGTGTTAAAATGAACAAAATAAAGGTTAAAATGAAATCTGCGCCAAGCAAACACGAGTTCAAAGGATTCACATTGTGTCCCAATTAAAGATCAAATGAAAAGATTCCGACTGATTTATTTTTCGCTATATATATTTTTGCACTGATCCCTTTAAAGGTGCAGTATGTAAGAACTGACCTCATGTCAGATTCCTCCTCCAGCACAGTAAACATTAACAGCTTCATTCTGTCATTCAGTCATTCTGTGATATTTATACTTATGTCATAGATCTGTAATATTGCAAAGAAATGCTATTTCTATTATTTGTTTCAAGAGAGGAGTTATCTAAGTCAGAGTCCTGCACGAGTGAAAAATAACGTCCTGTGTCGGACACAGATGCAAGACATGCAGACGCCTGGACAGACGGGTCGGGTTTTACGATTGCCATTTTCAAGGCGTCACTTATCATCAGCCATTATCAGCGGCATTTATGCCTCATATGAGCTCATTCATGCGTGCTTGCGCCCTCCCAGAACTCATCCCCATACGCTGTCTTACTTTCACTTTTAAAAATTGCGTCCGTCCAATTTTCCTTCGGGCGTCGGTATCAACTTATAGCGGGTCGGCTCGGGTGCGGAATGTAAGTTGTGTCGGAAAACTGGTCGGATGCCGTGACCCGTGCAGGACTCCGCTCTCAGTGACCATTTTAATCCTCTGAGTAATTATCAAGCGAAACGTCCAACATGCTAGTTAACGTCAAAGACTGCAGTGGAAGACGACGGTAAAATATTTCCTTTCTCTAAGACTGGATTTATTTATGGCTGAATTTTGAAGGTGTGGCGGCTTTTATTTTGCCGTGGCGGTGCGCCACAGTCAATTAGGCTACATGTAGGGGAAACCCTGGAGTCCCATTGCTTTTATGAGCGGTCGAGCGAGTCAAAAGCCGAAAAATCTATTTGTGGCGGACGTAATTCTTTCGTGGCGGGCCGCCACAAATAAATGAATGTGTGGGAAACACTGATCATGAAATGATGCTCCGCTTGTCCCATAAGACAACATCGTGAAAGAAGCGTCAGTAAAACGTGGATACATTTGAAATGACTCGTTCTGCTGTAAGAACTGGAGCCAGTCGGTCCAGTAAAACTGTGGAAAGTCTAAAAGAGCCGCAGGATTAAACTGTTTTATCTGCTTCAGATAGTCGGGAACTAAACTGGAAGTTCACCAGCTCAGTCAACAGAAGGTTCATAGTGCGCCGAATGTACGATCTCTGATTGTCGTAACAGATTCTAACAGCCAGTGTTCAGTAACTGTTTTAATTGTGTGTTATTACCTGCGACCCTCAGCCGGCCTCAGACAGGAACGTTATACTGGCTTTAAGAACAATATCACTGTTTTAAAAGTACTGAATTTCATCACTGAGGTAATCTTCACTTCTCTGATGAACCACAGAATAATTACCAGATAGAAGTGGAGTTTCATTTCCTCCTCTGTCCTCTGGAACAGGTGCACACTGTGTGTTTCTCTCCGAGCCTCATTAAACCAACACTTTCAGATCTCAGCTCCTCATATTCAGTATGTTCGGAGGATTATCTGCTTTAAACTGAAGATCTTTAGGTTTTAGACTGCTGAAGACTCCATAATTAACTATTCTGTGACATTTTACAAACTGAACAGTTGAAAAAATAGTGTTTTTCACAGATTAATCAGTAATGATTCAAATAAAAGGAAATGATTTGTGAGCTGCAGCTCAGTCTGCAGGTGTGTCTGCAAACAGAGCCGGCACACCTGCAGACGTCAGCGAGGGCGGAGCTCTCTTTGACGTCATTATGATTTATATTCCTGATTAAAACATCCGTTGATCCGCATCCGGGCACGGCAGACTGGAGGGCGTCGAACCATTAAAAGGAAACTGGTTTTCTCCTGCATGTGTGAGCGAGCTGCGACTGAAACAAGTCTGTTGTTGTAGCTGCTCCTCGTCTCTGCTGCGGGCGACGTTAGCTGCTACTGGCAGAACACACGCTGAATCCTTAACTGAACTCGTAGTGCTCGAGTTGCCTTGTGGGTAATGTAGGCGGAAGGTTTGGAAAAGGAAGAAGGAACATGTGGAATAAAAGAGACAACATCTGTTTCTGCTAGTTCGGGTTTAATCCTTACTGACGGTGTTATAGGAGTGAAATGCTAATTCTGACTGCTGACGCTGTGACCTGCGTCTCTGTGTTGGTCTGATTTAATGAGGTTGATGCAGAAAATATAATAATAAGAAATGTTAAACCAGTTTCTCCACATTATGATCGCCTGTAACTGAACTGTGAGAGCGGCTGCACGTTCCTCTAAAAGCTCCTTTGATCCGTAACTTAAATTCATCAGCTTTTCTTTTCATATTCAAATATCTGCCCACCTGAATTGATGAGCGTATTAATAATCACGTGGCTGTTCAGTCAGTAAACTTTACATTTAATCCGTCTGAACCGGCTGAATGATGAAACCCAACAGGTGCCGTGTTTACGTTTTAAGCTAGGCTACTTCTTGAGTTTTGGTGAGCGAAGATAATGGAAGTCAATCCATCTGTTTATTTAATTATGGATTATGACAGATTCCACAAATGACTCAAAAGTGCCAAATAAAACCTCAGACTGATCCAAACTGTCACATCTTTTTATATCCTGACAACTTTTTTTTACAAACAGCTCGACTTCATCCTGGTTTCTTTTAGACACGTTAATGTAATATTCACCAAATATAAACCAGAGTTCAACAGAAAGACTTCTATGATTCCAAACGATTGAAATTCAGTTTGTTGCAAAGTTTGGTCTTACAATTCTGTCCAGAGTGAACCCTCGTCACAGACAAATCAATAAAGGATCTCTGGTGGTGGTATCACTTCAGTTCTTCCTCTGCTACTAAACCTTCTTGTCGCCTGTTTTTGAATTTATTGATAGAAATAGAAAGCTTATTGTAATTGATTAGGGCCCTTAATCACCCAGACACTGCACGTACGTCTTCCACAAAGGGAATCTTCTTCTACTTCTTAATCTCTTAATCTACTTCTAGACATTTAAGAGTTTTAGTAAGTATCTTGAATATCCTCAAATCCATCTAAAGGTCCGTTTAGAGGCGGTTCTGGAGCTTTTAGTTTTATCAGCCTTCCAGAATCTTCCAACCAAAAATAGAAATTTTGAAAACTGAAAAATAGATATCTGTCCGGAGTGAGCCCTCTTCACAAAGATCTCATTAAAGGATCTCTGAGAAAGAAAACAAACCAACGCCTCGTCATTTTGGGTTATACATTTTTAGATTATAACGTTAAATATAAAATTAGAACCAGAATCATGACAAGATTCTGATGCATCAGGACGAATAGATTGTTTTATAATCTCGTCGTCGCTCTCTGCAGATTTGCTCCCTCGTTTTGTGTCTTCCAGAAATGTCCTGTGCTGGATGGAAAACTTTCTAAATGCAGCCCGAGCTTCATATTCATCCTATCATTTTGTCCTCGGAGGCCTCGGAGCAGATAAAATGCTTTTATAGTCTGTGTGTGTTTTGCATATCTACGTTTCAGGCTGGCTGCGAGCCGGCAGCTCCGACTCTGTTCTGGTTGTTTATCGGGTTACACAAAACCTCCCCGACGGTAGAAAGAAAAAGAAAATGCAGGAAGTATGATGCAGCGTTTCCATGTGAGCGGCCAGAGCCGGAGCATCAGTAATGAGCTGCAGCCGCTCTGACAGCGCGTCTGGACGGCGCTGAGCTTTGGTGGGTTGTGTAAACCGGGCTGCGTTGGAACGCCTCGCTGTGAGCTGTTGCGTCAGAGATCTTGCGTGGTCGCAGCTTCTCGTGTTGAAGCTCGAGCCTGAAGCCAAACGTCTGTTCCTCCTTTAGTTCGGTTTGTCTCCAGGATAAAGTGGCTGCAGGCAGAAACTCCGACATGTTTGTGTGAGCTGCTGAAGGTCCAGATAATAAAGTGTGATGTGAGATTAAAGTGTTGCATCACTGACATGTTGTCTTAATCTCAGAATGTCACGCTCAGCCAACAATCAAGACTCTGTGGAGACAAGAAAATACTTGAACTGAAATAAACTCCTCGAACAGCCGATGGTGTAACACCGAGCTGCGATGATTCAACGATTAGTCGTCCACGATTTAATCCAAATATTTCCATGTCGAGTAATAGAAGTCAGACTTCTGCTGTCAGCTGTTAAATGTGAATACTCTCCCGTTTCTTTCCTCCTCTGTGACGGGAAACTGAAGATCTTTGGGTCATTTTGTAGTCCGAACAACTAATCAAGTAAACAATCATCAGATTAATCGCCAGTGGAATAAAATAGTTAGTTGCAGCCGTAAACATGATATGTTGTGATGTCTGTGCTTTAGTTCTGTGACTGGCCTGTAGTAATAAAAACAATTTATATTCTTATAACAGCAAATTTTAATGATTTAATGTCATCAAAATATATTATGCCATGTGAAACGACGGCCTGAAGTTAGATTATTGGTGATTTATTGGTCTCTGTGTCGTCCTGTAAATAATAATAATAGGACCCAAAATGATTAGGATTAATTTAATTTATGTTTTGTTTGAAATGATTTTGTAATCTTTCTGTTATTTGCTCTGTAATTTTCTTTCTCTCTTTCAAATTCTGAACATCCTCCAGACTTTTATTTTGATGGTGCACGATAAACCGTGTCAGCGTTGTCGGACATTTTGTTTTAATCCTTGAAAAACAACGGTGACCACAACTCTCCAAGAACACGAGCGTCTCACTTCGATTTCAACGTTCAGTCAAACGATCAGTAACTTTACGATCAGGCCATCGATCGGTTGGTGGTACGTTCCGATCGATCCGGAGGGCTGCGTGTGGATGAACTCCATCTTTAATCTTTGGCAGTGAATGTTCAGAGTTTATGTTAAATATCTGTCGACAGGAGAGCTTCAGTCTGGCTGGTCCTGAACCTTTTGTTGTTGGACGTTGTTTCTTATTTCTCATCTTGTCTTTTCTAATAATAAATGTCTAATAAACCCGTTCAGAATCAGACAGAAGAAACAAACGGGCTGATATAATGTAAAATTGGCTGTTTTTATTTAAAGACGAAGGTTTATTGCCTTCATCAAAGTGAAGTATCAAGAAAAAAAACATACTCAGGTTTTGTATTGAACGGCATTATGGGAAATGTAGGAAGTCACCACGTGTTGGTGTAGGTAGTTCATTCGTGGTCTGAGTTGTGTGTGTGTAGGACGCTGGAAACAGAGAGGATGATGGGAGGAGGAGGAGGAGGGTGAATGATGCATCACATGCTCTGAAACACTCCACGTATCTTCAGGCCTCACACATATTTTACTCTAACTCACATGTGACCTGCAGCCCAGAGGTGCATGATGGGAGGGATGCAGCGGCGCTGTTGGCACGAGATTAATTACTATTTAATCGCTTGGTTGAAGCGAACAGACGCAGAGATTCTCCTCAGTGAGCGGTAAAGATGAAGGAAGCTGTGGAGAAACAGTCATCTGCCAACGATCACAAGACTCAGAGTGGAACAGATTCATCCTGTAAGATTTACAGACGTTATTTCACAGCCAAAAACTGAAACTGTTACCTCAACCTCACCAGACTCCATTAACAAATGTGGACATTTTAAGAGTTGTTGAGTTAAAACAAACTTTATAAACATTATGAAACTGTGTCTCTGTCAGATTCTAACTCATTGTGGCCTTCTTGTAAATTCAGCATTGAATGTGATACATGAAGCCAACTATTAACCACATTTCACCAGACTCCCTTAACAAATCAACTGATTTAAGGAGTTGTTGTGTAGCATAAAACTTTCTAACCATTATGAAACTGTGTCTCTGACAGATTGTAACTCATTGTGTCCTTGTTGTAAATTCAGCATTAAATCTTTCAGCTGCAGTTGTTTGTCTCCTTGTAAAAAGTGTCAGTTTGTGGCAGCATGTCTGTACCAGCCTGTCTGCTTCTGTGTCTAAAGTGCTAAAGTCTTACCTGCCAACATTGATCAGCTGTTTGAACACACTGTTTACACTGATTTCACCATTTACACTCCATTTATGAAAGAAGAAACATGTTATTGATCTAAACATGTCACATGTTACAAAGACACTAAACAGGAACAATATAGGCTCCTTCTTTGTCCCCGTGGAGAAAGTCCCCAGACTCCCTTAACAAATGTGTCAGTTTAGTGAGTTGTTGAGTTGGAGACACTTTATAAACTCTGTGAAACTCTGTCTCTGACTCATTCTGCATTATTTGGACCTTCTTGTTAATTCGGCTGATGTTCTAGGTGAACTTCTTTCTGTCTTTGAGTGGAAACATGGAGTCTGTTTGTCTCAGTGATGTTTATTTGCATGTAGAGTGAGGAAATGTTAATACGCAGTCTGAATTCCTCTCACAGAGTCATTAATTCTTGTGTGACTCAACCATAAGAGACGTCATGTTGGATCTTGACCAACCTTTTGACCGTATCATCTTATTTATTTCATTATCGATTGGTTTGCGCTCTTTATTCCCAAATATCTGCTTAACTCAGGCGAGGAAATGACTGATGTCTTGAAATGTTTCGTATTTGGTGATGAAGACTTGACAGCTGCAGGACTTTTAGGGTTTAAGCCTTGTTGTTTGTCTGTGTGTTTCCATATAAAGACTCTAATCTCCTGATACATTTGGAGCCAAGTCACATTTTAT
Organism: Diplodus puntazzo; assembly: GCA_963678695.2. Taxonomy (NCBI): domain Eukaryota; kingdom Metazoa; phylum Chordata; class Actinopteri; order Spariformes; family Sparidae; genus Diplodus; species Diplodus puntazzo. The sequence continues at coordinate 23,210,718 of OZ023177.1, forward strand.
TCTAATTTTAAGATCGAGGATATGTTGCTGATCATGTCGGCAGGTTTGAGCTGTAGAAATGTTGGTTTGTGCTCAGAATCCATTCATATTTTCATAACTTATTAATTTATAATTGAAATAATATTCATCCACTGAATAAACACTTTCCAGCTCCGTCTTTTGACTTCAATGTTTGTAAATTGAGTCCATGTGGAAGCAAATTTGGAAAAGGTTTGACTTTTGTAACGTGCAAACTTTGATTTTTAATATTTTACAGTAATAATCGTTATTTATGCACCTTAAAATAATAGAAGCTTGAATAAACTGTAAGTAAATTAGACGTTTAGCTCAGCAGCAGACGGAACAAGAGATGATTAAACAGATAAAACAATAAGTCTAATTAAAGTGGTCACTGTGGTTGCAGCAGCACAGCGTCGACCTTATTTAAAGGTTCAACAACACACTCGGTCAGCTGACGGACCTCACACACTTCCACACACACTTTCCGTCTCTTCACCACAACATATTCATAATTCTGCTGCTCACTTCCTCACTGATAAATCTCTCTCTCTCTCTCTGACGCTGAATCGTAAAGTTGACCCTGAACTTCACTTTCCCACCGAGCGCTGCGATTACTCAGAGAAAAGCCTGCGAGGAGGAAAACTCGACCTTTTCCCCGGACGGACTTTGACCTTTTGAGTTTCTTATCAGAGCCGCGTTCAAACAAACCGTCGACTGGAAACTCTCACAGCTTAAAGTGAAACTGCTGTGAAAAAGTCCCTGAATGTGACATTTCTAGTTTATTTTTTTAGGTCAGCTTTTGTCAAATAAAAAGCGACTTTTCATTCTGACGTCTAAACTGTCGTCTGTCAGAAAATATAAATGTGTTGTGGTAACTCGCTCTCCGGCTTCTTCTCTGCTTCTTTTCTTTACTAGAAATCAGGAAGAAATCTTCATGAAAAGCATCTTAGAAGAAGAGCTCAGATGTTTCTCTTAAAGACGTATTTCTCTACAGTATGAAGGCACAAATATTATTAAAACTGTAGCTGCATGTCCAGAGAAAAAGAAGCTGTGTTATTCCTCGTTTCTCCAAAAGATAGAAAACCTTCAACACCCAGGATGCACTGCGACAAGGCGCCGCTGGGTTTTTATTTTCAGTCCTTTTCTTTAAACAGGAAACAGTGAAAAAACTATCAGGAAACAAGAAACTATCAGGAGACAAAGGACATGATGGAACATCTAAAACAGTCCCACAATCCAAACGTTAATGAAGTGTTGGCATCAAAGTGAAAAGTGCTGATTATGCAGAACGGATGGTCTGAGAGTCACTCAGCGATCAGATGTTTCCTCTCTTCAGTCCGTTTGTTTTGTTTGATGAGCAAAACTAATGAATTCCCAGTCGACTCCGACTAATCCACTTATCATAATAATATAACGAGGTTATCGTGATGTAGAAATGTAAAAATAAACAACAAAACGACATTATAGTAGCATCAGAGCTGCAACTGTTGATGAGCTTCACCATTAATCACGATGCCTCTTTTTCATTTGCTGTCAGAAATCGTCACATTTCAGAAGCTGGAACCAGAAAATGTTTTGCAGAATTGACGCGTTTCTCATTTAGCTAATCGATTAATCTTCACATCTCCACAAAACCATCTGTAATCTGGTTAAACGATATTAAAACAGGTGGATTTCATCGTTCGATGTCCAGATTCGGTTCCCGTCGGTCAGTTCGGCAGGAAGAATCGTTCGTTCGTTCAGTCGGTACAACGTCGTGTAGAGTTCTCCTCGTTCTCAAACGATCGTGCTTACAGTCAACATGACGCTGTAGTTCAAGACAAATACATAGAAAACTTCATGATTATGTGAACTTTTAGACAACACAGCAGTGGATAATGTGTAAATTCACCTTGACATTAAATCAACATGTACTGAAGTTAAGCCGAGTGTGACCGACTGAACGAGAACGATGAGCTACGAACAAAATGAAATGTGGTTTTTTCGTGGAAACGGTTGCTATGCTTTCCTGTTTCTCATTGGCTAGAATTGGACGACAGTGTCTGAGACTCAGCATACGATTGGCTGGCTGTCAGTCCTCGTCACCACTCTGATCACTAAGCAGTGAACAACACAGCGAGTCTGAGAGAACGACAGAACGAGAGACAAGTGAAACGTGGAATCGGTTCATTCTCGTTCCTTCGAACTGATTCGTTCTCAAACGAGCCGTCTTTACATTAAAGTCCTTTTTACACAAATGCATCAATGAGTAATTTTACTTTTGAGCAAAGCAGCAAACAGTCACATTTTAGAAACAATGATTTGACATTTCTGCTTGAAAACAACTGGAACAAAATAACTGAGGGTTGATTTTCTTTCCATCGACGGAATCATGAATCAAACGTCTCATCTCGTCTCGTCTCGTCTTGAATATTAGAAACAACAAACGACTCTGATGAGTCGCTCGGCGTCACGTCTCTCTGCAGAGATTAGAAGTGCAGCAGTTTGTTAATCTGAGCAGGTCAAAGGTCACGTGTTCATGCAGATGATCATGTGAGGAGGAACACGGTCACGCTAACAACATGTAATGGTCGCTATGCTAGTTTATGGTGTTAGCATGTTTAGCTGATGTGACTGTTTATCCTCTGAGGAACATGAATGTCAGGACTTCTTCTCAGTCCGTCCAGTCGTTGGTACCGAGGGAGGACCGGTTCACATCATCGCGGTTCTGTTGGTATCAGGGTTTTGGGTTCCAGAACTTCATGAGCATGAGATTAACAAGCTAACAATCCACCAAACTGAGTTCTGTCAGAAGTAAACTGGGTCTGGTTCTCTCTGAGCTTCATGTTCAGATCACAAGCTGCTCTGTTCTGATTGGCTGAAGGATTTGGACCTGATGACGGTTATTGATTGCTGATCGCTGTGCCGTCTCTTCTTCCTCTGCAGGCGTCTTTTCTCACAAAGAAGCTCAACATCACAGGAAAGAGAGTTAATCTGGCCATATGGGTGAGTTCTGGTTCTGGTTCTGGTTCTGGTTCTGTTTCTGTGTTCACGCCTCCAGCATGACGTACACGGGACGATACTAACCTTATATTGTGTGTGTGTGTGTGTGTGCAGGACACAGCGGGTCAGGAGCGGTTCCATGCGTTAGGTCCAATCTACTACAGAGACTCCAACGGAGCCATTCTAGTGTACGACATCACAGACGAAGACTCCTTCCAGAAGGTGACGCTCCGTTCTTCTTCACGTTACTTTAGAATATACGTTGTTCTACTTTTCCACATAACTACAGGACGGTAACGACAACCTCTGCAGAACCTCTGCAGAACCTTGGCAGAACTTTCTGAGCATTAAGTGACACCTGTCTGTAGACTCGAGCAGTGAGATCAGTTTTCATTCTTCTTCTTTTATGGTTTACAAATCAAAACCTTGTAAACGAACGAACAGCTTTTGTTTGCAGGAGAAACGTGATGATGAATCTTCTTCAGACTGATCTGAGTTGGTAGTTTGTGGAGCTGAATGATTAATTAATGTTTCATTTATTGATGAATCATAATGAATATACTTAATATACATAAATTAAATATACATAATAAATACGTAGTTTCTGGTTTTCAGAGTCTGATATCATTTTTCTTTCTTCACTTCATCTTTGATCTGCACAAACTCAGATCCTACATTTATATTTGTCTGATGTCTAATCAGTGTGTGTGTGTTTGTGGTTGCAGGTGAAGAACTGGGTGAAAGAGTTGAGGAAAATGTTGGGGAACGAGATTTGTTTATGTATAGTAGGTAAGTTCTGCACAACATCTGCTGCACATCATTAAAGTGAAACTCTCGCCAAATTACAACCGAGACTTTTTGTGATTAAATATGAGTCAAACCTTTGTGTAAAAGCATAATTATGATGAAAGAGGCACTTTTAAGATTCACCGTATTTCAGTTTTTGGGTCAAACTCATTTTCAATGGGAGTGCTACGGGCACTTTTACGATAGCATCAAAATCTCTATGTTTAAAACAGTAAGAAGGCTCGACACAACATGAAACTTTGCTCGTAGTATCACCAGGGTCTCTACACATGAACACGAGCACTGAGAACATTGTTTGTGTACACAGAGTTACTAAAAAGAAGGTTTTTGAACAACTCACGTTAGCAGTAGCTTGTTCCGCTCGCCGCCGTCCTGCCAGTGGAGAAGTGTCGATCTCAGAATGTGACGTAACCTGGAGGACAGTTAAGGTGGAACGCTCCTAAAGCTTAGTTCCATATAAATGCAGGATAATTTGTTGTTTTGTTGTCAGTGAAAAACAATATTGACCTTGAAGTTGAAAAAGGAGCCTCATATAAGAAACAATACTAAAGTCACGTGAGATCTCGCGTGGATCGTTGTTGCTGGAAGACAGAAGTAAAAAAAGCCAATGTTGCATTTTGGCGCGAGTTTGACTTTAAACTGACTCCAGATCAGTCGGAGACATCTTGTGTCTCGCTGTCAAACTTCCGATTTAAAGATTCGTATATATTGAATTATTTCCTTTCTCAGTGACGTAAACAGAGCAGATGATCGATGACTTGATTAATTTATATTGAGGTAATTGAACTCGTTGGCAGAAAGACAACAACATTTATCAGCCAATCAGAATGTTTTTGTGTCTGAAGGATCTTTTTAAATATTGATATCAAACACAAACAGCTGGCGGCGGTGAGACGAGGAACGCGGTGCAGGAAGTCTGACGAGGGCGCGCTTGTTTTGTGTTTGGACCGGCTGTGTTGCGTGCGTGCGGCATCATGGGGGAATTCTGTGTGTTTCAGTGTTTAACTGGATTATGTTGTTGTTGTTCTGGCCCGGTTCAGCTACAGTTATAGACTCTGCTGTATGATAATGTGATTTTGGTTGTTTTTATGAAGTCACATGAGGACGTTTCTCAAAGTGGCTTCAGGACAGTGAAGGTCGAGACTCAGCTCCGACCTAATGAGCAATTAGTACGATAAATCCTCCAAGACGCTCAGAGCAGATGGATTCTGTGATGTAGTCTGAAGTTTGTGCTTTAGTTCTGATTGTGAGACAGACGATTAAATCTGTTGTGTGTTTTCTCTCCAGGTAATAAAATAGATTTGGACAAAGACAGACACGTTTCAGTGGAGGAGGCTGAGAGGTGAGAATCACACACACACCCGGGTTTGTGTGTTCGCTGTGACCGATGGCGACAGTTTGTTTACTCGTCTTCTTCTTCTTCTTCTTCTGCTGTGTTTGTGTGTAGCTATGCAGAGTCGGTGGGAGCCAAACACTACCACACATCAGCCAAGTTAAATAAAGGCATCGAGGAGCTCTTCCTGGATCTCTGTAAAAGTAAGACCTGAACCTGAACACACCTCGGACCTGAACCGTCCACACGGTCTGCGAACATCACAGCTGGACGGCTCGTTATGTTTCAAGCTGAATGACAGATGAATCATTTGCAGATTGTTTTAACTGGCCGTCGTGTTCTCAGGGATGATGGAGACGGCTCAGGCCGAGGAGCGGTTGAAGGGCAACGGAGCCAGCCAATCAGCATCGAGTAGGCGGGGCGTACAGATCGTTGACGACGAACCACAAGCCACGCCCGCCGGGGGGTGCTGCTCTTCTGGCTAACACACACACACACACACACACACACACACACACACTTTAACACACACTCTCTCTCGGTCATACATGCTTGCAGACATGATATCCACTCTGTTGTTCTCTCGGGTGTTCGGCTCTAAAATCCTAAAATAATCCGAGTTTTTCTGGGTTTTTTTGTTTTGTTTTGTTTTGTTTTGCTGTCTCGGCTGCTAAGGAGCATGGGAAATAATATTTAAACTGTTTTAATCATTGTTCCCGCCAAAATAAAAGTAACTTATTGATAAAAAGTGAGTGTGCTTTCAGCCGTTTGAATTTGACAGAAGGTCACATGTTTCAGCACTTTGATGAATAAAAACTTCCTGTGAGCAGAGAATGAAACTGCAGACGCTCCGAACACGCTGCTGTGATTTCTGACTAAACAACGTTAATAACAACAGGTGTAGGACACAAAATGGCGGCGCAGACTTCAGCACAGAGTTATTTCCTTTATGTTTTCTTTTTGGGGTTAAACACACACACACACACACACACACACACACACACACACACACACACACACCTCCATTAATCATCAACTTCTCTCGAACCACACAAACATGTTTCTGGCCCACAGATCATGAAACAGCTCCGCCTGCTGGACGGAAGTCAAATTGCAGGAAAACCACAAAATGATGAAAGACAAAGTTCAGATCGTTTGTTTTGCAACTAATCAATTATTTTCTCAACTAATCAGTTTTTTATTTGGTGTCTAAAATGTCAGAAAGTGATGAAAAATATCGATCTGTGTTTTTATCTGATGTCAGAAACTCAAAAACATTCAGTTTGTTTTATTAATGTTCACATTTAACGAGCTGGAATCCAGACGGTCGACGTGTCGCAGCAGCTTCACTTCTTATTGATCCAAAATCTGAAGAAGTTCATGATTAAAAATAACAGAACAGCAACATTCAGATTCATCTTCTGTCCTGCGACTCATAGATGAATCGATTTCCCTCCGATGGATTTTGGTCTGTAAATTTATCTGCACGTTGTCAGAATAAATCACAAACATCTCAGTTGGAATATTAATCAGACATGAGACACAACAATGATTATATTCATTATTTTACGTATTAATTTTTGTTCCTAAAATAGTGAAAAACAGCTAAAAACTGACGTCTTTCACACTTAAAGACCCTGAAAAGCAGGAAATGTTTAATATAATCACAAAGTTACTCATCAGATTTTTGGTTCATAGATTAAACAACTCGTTAATATTTGATATTAATTTGTTTACATTTCACTTTGTTAGCAAAAGAAATTAATCCTATAAACTGATCAAATTGTTTCTGTGTCGCAGTTTAACAGAAACATTCAGCAGACTCAGAAACATTTAATATTTCCACTGGATCAATTATTTGTTTAGTCGATAAAAGTTTTTTTTTTTTTTTCTCTTAACGCCTAAAAATTGATTTTCAAACTCAAAAAACAGAGAAAAAAATCCAAAACTTTTAACAGTTTAAAATAGTTCAGAGAGAAAAAAACAAGATCATTAAATAATTCATCATAAAAGATTCTGATTAACTTTCTGTCTACTGATTGATTTCACTGTTGTTGGTCTGTAAATTAAACATCTGTTGATAATTTGTTCTTTTTTATTCCTAAATTTGATCTAATTTTAACAAACGTGAGAAATTAATCTGATCAAAATTTGTGTTTCAGTTTGACAGAAATGTTATAATTAATTTAATCAATAAAATGTCAGAAAACATCGACGGCGTGTTAAATGTTGTTGGTTCGAAACGCCCCAAAATTAAACTTATAAAACAGAAAAGCAGCAAAAATTCTTAAGAGTTAAAAAAAACGCAAAAATTCATCAATGGATTTTCCTTCCTCCTCCACACACACACACACACACACACACACACGCATGTTTGATTTCTGTAAAAGCTTTGTTTGTTTGTTTGTTTGTTTGTTTTTCTTTGAAGAGAATTGATGACTTCATAAAAAAACCAACTGAACAGCGATTATTTAATAAGTTATATCGACGTGTCGGTGATGATCCTGTACATGAACAAACGTTTCCTCTGTAACTCTGACTGTAATCTTACTGTTGTTTTCCACCAACAGCCTGTCGCTCCATTAAACTCTCTGCTTACTGAAAAAAGAAACTACAGTGACATTGTACAAAAGAACAGAAATAAACCTGCAGGACGTTTTATCTGCCTTTGAGGAATAATCGACGCACATAGAAGAAGAAAACTAAACGCTGTCCTGTTTAAAAAAAAAAAAAAAGTGGTTTAAAAAGGAAATAAATCAGCGCACTTTTCTGGAAATGTAATTTTTTAAACTGCTAGTGTCAAAGTGTTTTTTGTAAAGATAATAGAACAATTATAACGATTTACACAACGCATGGAGGTGTCGCACAGCGTGTCGTTATTTCATCTTCACTCTTCTTCTCTGGATGTGTTTCTGTCTCACAGGGATACAAAAGAAAATAAGAAAGAAAATTGTATTTGTTCAGAGAATCAGTGGGATGATGATGTTCTGACCTTCAGTCTGCAGCTGTTTGAGGAAATAAGATAACATTTAAATATTCCAGGTGTTTTAAAGATTTACAGCTGCAGAAGAGACGAACAACATGTTGGTTTGTCCACCAGAGAGCGCTCACGAGTCGTTCACACTGTTGTTGTCAAACTGTAAATCAATAATACTTTAAATCAATAATGCAACATACAGGTGAAATCACCAGACCAGAGAAATCTCTGCATGTTTTCTTTAAAGCTTTAAAATGTTCAGACTGAACAACAACACAGCTCGATATGATGCTTCTTGTAAAATAACATTTAGACTTCTCATTAACTTACAAAGTTATTGTCATTACTTCAGTTTACTTGAGTTCTGGAGCCACAGACGAACAGACTCGGGTGTGTTGGAGGTTTTTTATTGTCGGATCTTCAGTCCACAGCAGAAACAATCAAACGCCACAAAGGGGAAGAAACATTTTAAATTTCCCTTTTCTCCATTTTACTGGCTTTTTATCTGATAAAGTGACTTTCTCCCATTTTTCTCCCTTTTCTTTTATCCACACATCATAAAAAAATAACTTTTTAACAACTGGGCTGAACGGCGCCGCTTCCCAACAGAACTTGCTCTTACTTTGCTTCGTCAACACAGTGCTCAGATTTCAAAATAAAAGCCTTAACGTACAGTTGCTGGCAGGTTTTCTTTACATCGTGCTGATTAACAGGGATTATTAATGTGGATTATGAAGGCTGATTTACTGACGAGCGTGCAGAGGTGAGATTAATGTAGACAGAGAAAAGAAACGACCCGCTGTGACGTTCAGCAACACAAAGAACAGGAAGTGTAAAGCATGTAAATCTTTAAACTAAAGTAAACGAGACGAGAGTGACGGCCGGTGGATTCGTCGGGCCGTCGGGGCGGGAACACAAACGTTCTGAGGCTAAAAAACAACAGAAGTCACAAAATGTTCTGTGGTTTATTACAGAGCTGCTTCTGGGTTTTTATCTCACTGTGAGGCCGTTTGTCACCAGGTCCAACAGAACCAGCTGAGTCCTGACAGGAGACGGTGACGAGGGCTTTTGTTCCCAGAAAACTTTAAAAGTTGTGAGTTTTTCCAGTGAAGTTTGTCTGGAATCCTGTTCAGCCTCAGCCCACAAACTTTAACTTAACGTCTGAACATTGTGACAGAACGGAGAGTTTAGTCTCAGAACAAACCAGAATTTACACATCAAGCTCTCAGAACTTCCACTTTAACAACTAACAGATTTTTAGTTTGGTGGAAGTCAGACGAGGATTAGAGAACAACGCCGGCGTACCATTTTATATTCCAGGTTGGAATTTTTATTATTTGAGATAAAAACTAAATATTTTGTGATCCAGACGCTTTTTCTCCAAACGTTTAGTTGAGAACGGCGTGGAACAACGATCCAAACAGGATGTAAACAAAAAGGTCGTCAGCTGATTCTGACAAATACAAAAGAAAACAGACACTATAAGCCCCGCCCCTATGGCACCGACCAATCAGCTTCACTCTCAGCCGGTTTCAAAGGATGTTGCTTTGCATTAGAGACCCAGTGGAGCCGACAGTCGGGACTCCTCACAGTGACGTAAGGCACTTCGGACTCGCCGCCCGCTAACTGCACGCTAACTGCATATATCGCCTTTAATTCAACATTAAACAGAAACAACAGAAACGACTCGACTTCCTCAACCCGGGCGTGGAGCCAGCAACAGGTGCAGGGAGGAGCTGCTGCTCCTCTAGTACTGCGGAGGGTTGTGCAGCTCCTGGTACTTGGGCGGAGGCGTGGAGAAGATGGCGGGCACCGACAGCAGCACGGGGACTCTGTCGGGGTAACGCATCTGGTGGATCATGATGGAGGACAGAACCAGGCCGAGCAGCTGGAGGGGAACACAGGAGGGTCAGTTTCAGACATTGACGGGCCACACTGAGGTCGTTACATCATGATTCAGATCAGAGTGAGGTGGCGTCTCATTTAATTTTAACTTTATTCTCACACAATTCAGTTCCTGAACGTTTTGCATCGTCTTTGCCTCGATGTGCTCTGAATACTCCTCCGTAAAACAAACGTCAGACTGAAGATCAGCTGTGAAAGCGGGACGTTTCCCCGGCTTGTGTTTATTTGAGAGTATATAAATGTTAGTATTAATAATTCTTACCGCCAGAACTCCCAGAGTGAAGACGACGCCGATCATGATGTCAGCGACCAGCAGCACGTAGTGAAGGATGATGGGGAAGCAGGTCTGAAACAGGAGCAGAGAGGACGTCACTTCTGCGTCACGTGACGGACGTTCGATTAAAGAGTGAAACTAAAGCGTCGGCTCCACTGACCTTGATGTAGACGGACTTCTTTGCCATGAGGCGCTGCGAGAGAAGAGAAGCAGTTAGCGAGCCGCTTTTAAAATCACGCTGCAGGACGATGAAGTGCGTTTAAACTCACTCTGTATTCGGTGTTCTGACACAGTCCCTCCTCCTCCTCCTCCTCGCCGCACAGACAGGAGTCGGGGATGTTCTGGTTCCAGTCCTTGTAGCTGAACAGACCGCAGCAGTGCAGCTGAAACACCACAGAAGAAGAAACGAACAGGAGGGTTAACGATCACACTCAGGAGCTTGTTGTGAGTAAATGCAGACAAACTCTCAGAGACAGGAAGGATTCCAGAGTGAGCAGGTAAATAACTGAGCAGGTGTTGAGACGCTACAGGAAGAAAAAAGCCGTCCGCGTCGCGTTCATGTAAGAATTCACTCAGTTTCCATCGGCTCGACCGCACACCACACACCAGAAACACAAACGCCTGTTTCTTTATTTTCACACAGACTTCAGTCACGTACACAAAGACCTGACGGTGAGAAGAAGAACACTCAGACCTGAATACAGACAGTAAAAGCTAAAACCGTCTCTGTGGTTTGAACCCACAGAACAGCGATGAGATGCAAAACATCCTAAACTCAGAACCTCAGCAGCAACAACTATTGCCCAACGACTCGCAGTGCAGAAACACATCAGCTATAAACAACTTATTGTACTTTTTATTTCTGGAACTGAAAATACTCGGCCGTGTTTTCATCCACCTTATTTTATCTAAAGTGATGATTTAATTCAAACGTGAAGAGTTTAAATAAACAGCATTTATTATATATTCCTCAGAGTTTATCTAAACATCGGCACGGCTGGCCGGAGAAAGCGGCAGCTGTAGAATATAACAGTTCACTTTTTAACACCAGTGATTTCCTGTCAGCACAAACTGAAACCTCGACTGTTTATAGAAAGTTTTAACAGCAGAAAACAGTTTTACTTTGTTTGGCTCAAACAGGGACGAGCCAGAATCTGTCAGAAAAACACTTTAAATTACAAACTCAGAATCAAACCAACTGTTCCTCCGTATTTTCAGGACGTAGAAATGAAGTAATCACTTCTAACGAGCCGGTTCCTCTTTCTGCCCGTTTGTTTTATGAGCTTCATGCAGAACACTGAAACTCGAGCTGCTCACCAAACTGGGACGTGACCTCGTTTGCATGATAATAAAATAACCTTCTTCCTCTTTGCATTTCTGCCCGGCGACACACCTGTAAGTGAGCCGGCCAATCAGACGGCCCGAGCCGCACCTGGCGGCCCTGTGAGGAACTCTGGGAGTGTAAACCGGTCGGTCAACAAGAGCCGGCGACTGCTGAGCGTCCATTTTGAATTTTCTGCTTCTTTACACTCCCACAGGTAAAAACATCATGCTAAGTGTATTTGATTACTTTAGTAACTAGTTACTTTGCACCCTCACAGTTACTGATGGATTTTTAAATTCATTCGGCCTTCAGACTTTTACTCGAGTTCTTTCAAAGAGTCCTCGTTAATGTTTCTGTCTATTTAACCGACAAAATGAAACTTCGCATCACGACAATTATATTTTGTATTACAACATTTCTGAAGCTGTTTATTAAATATGTGATGAGCTGCATGAACTGCAAATAAAACCTGAAGCTAAAACCTCCATCAGGTGACGACGTCTGCGTCACACTGAAACCTCGTCGACCTCTGAACCGAAACAAAATGCAGTCGGAGCTGTTCTGTGTGTGTGTGTGTGTGTGTGTGTGTGTGTGTGTGTGTGTGTGGTATATCTTACCTGTGTCTGCAGGTTGTCGGCCATGTTCCTCACGTCTGCTGAAGCCGTGTCCAGAGGCAGAAGCTCACGGAATTTCTCTGACAGCACTCCCTCCAGCTACAAACACACACACACACACAGTTAACACACACACACACACACACACACACACACACACACACACACACACACACACACACACACACACACACAGAGTAAACACACACAGTTATTGATTAGTTTACTGCAGCTGTTAACTTCCTGCTGCAGCAGATTGAAACTTATCATCACTCAACTGACAGATTCAAAACTGATCCTCTGATCATCGTTAACAAAACGTCTGCCGTCTTGTCTTTTGCGTTTCCTGTTGCTGCTTCACAATAAAAGCCGACCTTTGTTTGTCCAGCTGAAGTCTTTTAATGTGAAGCAGCAGTAGTTGGGTTAGCATTAGCATTAGCATTGACTCGATCCGCCAGCAGGAGAGTCGACAGTGAGGCTGGGAGAGGCGGACCCCGCCATCAAATGTGAAATCTACTGTACACAGATCACAGTTTGGACTGATTACTACTCAGACCGGTGAATCTGTGCTCCTGCAGAGCGTCGGGCTCGTTACCTTGGGCCGGGCCACGGCGGCAGGGATCCCGGTCCGGAGCATCAGCAGACTTCCGATAACCATACACACCAGGAACTGAGGAAGAAATCAGGAAGAGGATGTGAGGGGAGAGGCCACACTTACACAACTTTCTCCAAAAAATCCACAAATTGCATCACAGTGTCTCAGAACAGAATCAGAAAACAGTTGATTCAGAGGTTTCAAAAGTGCAAAATGATCAGAAGTGAACTTTTGTTCAGAAGGTGTGTCTCCGTCTGTGAAGCAAACAACAGGAAACACACACACACACACACACACACGCTGGTGTGCTGATTCCTACAGCTTCAGTATTCAAATCTTTGTGCGTCAGCAACAGTTTGGTTTTTCCCGTCAGAGACGTCACCGATGACCTGAATGTGGAATTTTTCTAAGAAATCAGAATCATGTGAGTCTGAAGTCCGTTTTCTGATGAAACGGTTCAATTTGTGAAATAAAGTGTGAGCTGATCTCTGTACTCACCACGATCAGAGACACTTTGCTCTCCTTGTGGGCCCCGTAGGCTCCCAGGATGGCGATCACCATGGTGACGGAGCCGACCACGTACAGGATGATGAGGCCGGCGGTGCGACCCTCCAGCTGGAGGCGGAGCAGGAGATCGACAGGTTAACATTTCTGACCGAGCTCGTTTTTCACTTTATAGACTGAGAGTTTAAAACAGTCGGTGCTTACGTGGTCGCCGCCATTGACGTTGGTGAGGACCTGAGACAGCAGAGCGAGCGCGATGATGAAACCACCGACAATCTGAAACACAAACAGACGCGTCAGGTCGTCAGATCACACAGGAAGCTTCTGAACCACCACCAGCACCTGTCAGCGGTCACAACACTCCTCATGTTTCACACTTTGTGTAAATTCTGAACATCATTTTACATCCTTGGGATTCTGAATTGAATTAAAATAAAACAGAAATAATAAATTACAATTTAATAAGCAGAGCTGATAAATGTAGTTAATTCATCGACAAAGATTTCGTCTGCAGCAACTCTGAAACTTGTTTTAACAAGGAAGCAACACAAAACCACAGAAACCGCTAACTGTAGCTGCCGCTAGCTGGTTAGCTCAGTTAGCCATGCATTATGAGGGTTAACTGTTAGCATGCCAACTTCAGCAGATATCTGTCAACACGTCAAAACTTTTCTTTCTTCACATTCTGTCCACAATTTTAGTAACTTTTAATTGTATTCACCTTCAGTTCTTACGTATCGCACCTTTAAGTTGACTCGTCATTTTTTACATTTAAAGAAAACCCTGAAATATTTAGTTTGAAGCTTCTCAAGTGAAAATCTGCTGCTTTTTCTTTTCTTCTAATCTATTAAATCAAGACATAACCAGCTGATTGATCGACAGTGAAAATACTGATCAGAGACAAACAGGAAGTGTTCGGAGCCGCTGAATTATTCCTGAATCCGTCAGCAAATCAAATATTAACTCATTTAACTCGTGATCAGTTTGTGACAGGAAACAGTCGCCACTGATCAAATACATGTTCGTACTTGTGTCGTGCAGATTTGTTCCTCTCGTTGTTCAGTCAAGATAAAACCTGCAGCAACACTGTGAACACAGTCAGCAGCAGATTACATGAAACAGGTTCAGTTATTTTCTGTCAGGGTCGTTGTTGTGACCAACAGACTGAACACTTCACTCGCTGAAACGCAAAGATGTGTCTGAGTTTATCTAATAAAATGTCCTGTTGGGATACTTTTATCTTTTTGGGGTTAATTATCAATATCTGCGTCACAGATTCTTATTTGCCAAGTCTGTAATCTGCATCCAACTGAACTGAGGACTGTTTCTGGGGATAAACCATAAAAGCCTTTTAGCTACAGTAAATAAACACCAGGAGGTTAAACTGTGGAAACAGACTCAAACTGAAGCGTTCTGCTGAACCAAACAGCTGCAAACTATTAACTGTAATTGTTATTTTGCCTTCAGACTGAATGGAAACCAGCAGAGAGAAAAAACAGACGCCACAGCAACCAAAACTCAAACCAACGTCCATGAGAAGACCATCTGTGACGACTTTCATCGTCTCTGAAGTCACTTTTCGAGGAAAGATAACAAACATCTGATGGTTCAGGTTTCTGTAAATGTTAGGATGCACTTTTTTTTTTCCTGTCTTACATCACAGCTAATTGAGTAAGTCTGGATTATTTAGACGCGGAAGACGTTTGAGGAAGTAAAATGACCCAATAAAGCAAAAAGAAAAGCTTAATGTAAAGCTCAAAACACTAATTATAGCCACAAGATGAAAAACAACTATAACAAAGAAAAACTGACTTTATTTGTCTGTAAAATCACCAAACGATCCTCCGACAGACGATGACTGTGCAACTTTAACTCCCACAAACATTTAAATTAATAGCCACGCCATAAATACACATTATTAAATATGAATCGTGTTTTCTGATGCACAACAAACACGTTTCTGACTGTAAATCTGTTTGTTTTACGTCTATAATCTCCTGGTGAGGTCTGTACTGTTGTTTTTCTCATTAGAAACCGTCTTCCTGAACACACCTGCTCATTTAAGACGGATTAACAGCTCAATCGCTGATATAAATGTTAAGAATTAGGTCAGAAATCTGGTAGTTATGGGACTAATACATATTTATACGTTTCCAAAACTCCACAGTGCTCCTTTACAGTCACTTCTCAGTGAAACAAAGCAGCTTCTGACCTGTTTAACATCACGATTTACTCTTTTTCTTGTCTGACATCATAATAAAGTGAATTATTCTGGATTTATTTTGGACATTAAGACTTTTAAAGGCATCATATGACATAATAAAGCCAGAGAAAGTCAAACTGAAACACTTACAGCACTTAATTAAAGCCACAACGTGTAAAAACAACTTAAAAAGAGCCTGTGTGTTATATAAATAGCCTCATTAAGCTAATTATCATTAAGCCTCAGTGAACAGCCTCCACAGAGGATGACTGCGCACATTTCACTCCCACAAACACATTCAAACTGATAACTAACCAGTAAAAACACATGATGAAGTCAGAATCGTGGATTTTAACGCACTTCACACAGACTTTTTTTAACTTTAAATCAGTTTGTTTTGACTTTTCGAACCTCCTGCAGGTTAAATCTGAGTTAGCTTCTTTATTATTGTTCGTCTTTCTCACTGAAAACCTTATTTAAAAACACACCTGCTGGTTTATAACTGATTTACAGGTGACTCATCGATGTGAGTGCTGAACCAGGTCACGGGTCAGGCGGACGGACGGACGGACTCCAGGTCCACTACGCACTTTTTTTCCCCCTCGGATTGGTTCTGACAGGCCGCCATCTTTAACGGCTGTCAGCAGAATCTACTCACCGCGAAGAAGATGTTGAAGATGGTGAAGGTGCGCTTCAGGCAGGTGTTCACCTGAGTCATGATTACAGGTAAGGAGTTCAACAACAGGTACAGAAAGCTTTTAACTGTCCAGGAGCTCTGACCGCCGCCGAGTGTGAGCCGGGGACGGAGCCGGGCGGGTTTTAGGTGGCAGGGTGAGAGGGGGGCGGTGCTTACCGGAAACCGACGCGGAGGAGGCGCTCGCCGGCGGGATGTCCGATATGGAGACGTTCCGGTGGCTGAACAGAGAGAAGAGAGAGAAGGAAGGAGGGAGGACAGGGAGGGAGGACAGGGAGGGAGGGAGGAGAAGGAGGCCTCATTCCGGGAATAAATGGAAAATTCCCACTCTTCTGTCTGAGCACCGAGGGGCTGTTTTGCACGGGCGGAGTTATGTCCCAACATGATCCCCCAAACAAATCCAGATTCCGGAAATGAAGCTTTTCTTTTACCAGCAGGAGTGAAATACTCCAGAACTGCTTTTACTACCGGGAAACACTTTTTACTCCACTACTAGTCGGTATATTTACTCTGTTGCTGCATTTAAAGGGTAACTCCGCCTGTTTTTAAGCGTGGTTGCCAGGTTGTGAAAAGGTGGAAGACTGTTACACACTTTAATGTGTAACAAAGAGCAGCACAAGGTCTCCTGTGGCTCCTTATTCGATAGTTTAGTCGCTAGTTACTTTACAGATTACATTCTGCAGCACAGCCAAAGAAGAACATCTTTAAATTCATATATTTCATCAGATAAAACAACATATTCTACTTTTTCTTGTGCTTTCAGACGTTTTCTCGAGTACTTTTCATATCAGTGAAGTAGGACTTTGTATACTTTATAACACTGTGCTCCTCAAGACCTGTAAATACATATTTAAGTGTAAAATTGGTGAAATCAGCCTTTAAAGTGCGACATCCTGCAGTACTGACATTGAATGTACTTCAGAATTAAAAGTAGTGTTCTGTCAGAAAGGTAGCTCCACAGATTTTACACATTCACGTGTAAAAGAACAGTATTATAAAGTCTCCTGTGGCTCCAGAGGAAGAGATACAGTAGAAACTGGTGTCCCATATTTTATACTTTAATTGGAGAGTATAAAACTTTTATGAGACACAATATTCCAGTTTGCACAGATCTGTCATGTGTGTTTTACAGTTGGATGATGTTTGGAATAATCATAAAGGTTAGTTTAGTCTGTGAGCGGATCAGAAGCAGAGTTGTGCTCAGAAGTTAAACTCTACATGATGATGATGTTTATTGTCCTCGCTGTAACTGTCGAGGTCTCACAGCTGCCTGATAACAGAACAGAAGAGTCAATAAACTCCTGAAGTGAAGGCGTTCCCTCGCTAACAATCTCAGAGAGAAAGGTAACGAAAGGAGAGAGGGATCATGGGAGGTGAACATGAATCAAACCGCAGATCTGAGGTGAGTTTACAGGCGATGCGTCACTGCAGAGGAATGTGATCACAGCTGCAATATAAAGAGACGAGCTGCTTGTAGCTGAAGCTCCGACTGTGGCAAAGAAAACACATTCACACTTTTATTCTTCATCAACATGAGCTGCTGGTGTGTTTCTGTTCTCCTGTACAGTCACTCAGGAGTTTAGTGGTTTAGATGGTGCCTGTACTTTCAGTCAGGGGAGGATTTCATCAGTTTGAACTTCTCTCCTGACTTTCTTTTCTGTGTGAAGTGAAACTCAGCTGTTCACGAGGACTGTGTGTGTGTGGATTAACTGCGATTGACACACAAATATTAAAGGCGACCTTTTATTCTTTTTCATTTCCTGTGGCATGTTCTGGGTTCTTGTGCATGTAAAAGATCTTGAGAGTTAAAAGGGTTAAAGAAGCTCCTCTCTCCTACAGAAAACACTGCTCCTGAATGCCTCGTCAGTAGTCCCGCCTTTAATTATGTGACTTTGTGACATCACAGTACGTCGCCATGTCATATATTTTCATAATTTATGCCCAGCAGCTAGTTTAGCACGTAAGAATTGATTCTTCGTAGCTGCTCTGTTGTTGTTTTAGCAGTGCTGGTTCAGGCGTGTGTGAGCTGACCAATCAGAGCAGACTGGGTGTTCAGGAGGAGGAGCCTAAACAGACAGAGGGGGAATACAGAGCTGCTGTATGAGACAACTGATGGGTTTTTTGATCATTAAAGCATTTAAACCTTTTCCAGTAGAACCTCAAAATAACATTATGAACCTGATAATGAGCTGAATGTCTTTACATGTTGTTAAACTCTGGTGGCAGGTGAGGAGAAGGAAAAGTCCCTAACACAGAAAACCAGGCAGACAGGAAGCGTTCAGGATTTATTGGTTAAACGTGAAAATACATTTTTACAAGCAGAGACAGAGAGTCTATATGGAAGATGCTGAGAAGTCACAGCTCATTCAGGTGCAGGTGATGATGGGATGTGGTGCATTTACTGTACTGAAGTACAAATTTGAGGAAATTGAGTACTTTCCATGTTACTTTGTACTTCTAATCCATTATATTCCTCTGACCATTAGCAGCAGGTTAGCGTTAGCACAACTTGCTAGTTTCAGTGTGTATGTTGTGAGTTCAGAGGTTGTAGTTTGCCGTAGAGACGGGATTTTGAAAACGTGCAGAAAGCAGAAGGGAGAATAATAACGTCTGAAATAGTCGCCAGCGGCCTCCTTATTGTCAGTTATTCATGTTGAAACATATCTCACTCTTCTGAGGCTGAACATCACGATTCTGACCCTCGGTGGTTCTTTACATGCGATAAGCAGCCCGTCGTCTGCAGCAGGAACACCGTGAAGCATCAGGGTTTTGTTTCGGCCTCATACACCAGCAGGCGCTGGTAGGCAGGCGGCCGGTTGATGAACATCTGATGGAAGATCAGAGACGACAGCACCAAGCCGAGCAGCTGCAGGGAAACACTGAGCTCAGTCAGGGAAATACCTTATGACCTATGAGCATGTTTGCTAACCCTCGTCTGGATTACATTTCTTATTAACTCACCGTGAGCAGAAGCAGAGTGATCACTGAGCACAGTTTGATGTTAGCATCTGTTGCAGCAGAGTTCAGCATGAGGGGGAAGCAGTTCTGGTGATGAGAAGAGACAGAAGTTCACCCAGTTATAGAAAAACATATTTCCCGCTCTCCCATTATGACAATAACACATCCTGACCATACATGAGAGCACACGCCCACTTTTGGGTGAAAACAGTCAAAGTGCATTTTGTCGTTCATTGTACATTCATACATTTGCAACTGATGATGAAACACTTGAGTCCACGGACCTGTTTGAAGACGGACTTCTTCTCCCTGACGAGGTTCAGCAGAAAGTTCTGGAAGGAAACAAAGAATAACTCAGTCTGTTGTTCTTTTTATCTTTATAACCTGAAATTATGGAACATTTGTATGAAGTCAGAATATTTTATCTCACTGATTCAGTGACGACTCTTGTTCTCTTTTTGTGTGATTTATCATTTTATCAATTTATTTATGTGAAGCCCTTTGATTTTAAAAGTTCTGCATAGATAAAGTTTACTATTCTCATTATCATTACTTCTCTATTTAAAGGTTTAAAGGTTAGAATCAGGTTCAGTTTGAGCTCTCTGATAGACTTCCTGGCACTGATACAAGATCAATACTTAGTTAATGATTATTGTATAACGTTGTTCTTTCTCCTACATTATGAGAGTTTAAATCCCTTCTCAAACTGTTTATTCTTAAAGGGATGTGTCTTTATTTCTTCTTACTCTTCATGACAGTTATTTACAGTGTTTATTAAACTGAACTGTATTGTACTTCCTGTAAGGAGGAAACACACTGTAACCCTGTTCATCTCCCCTCACTCTTGGCAACCAGCAGCAGGGACAGATGTTTTAAGGACATTCAGTATTAAAGATGCATTTCACCGGTGGGAACATTGATCTTTATTGAAAGAGGGTCATATTTGTAGTCAAAATGTAACATCATTTTTGAATTTTGTGCTCATTTGACTGAGAAAAGGCAGAAAGTGACTTTAGGGCGCATTTGTATGAAAGACAACAACTCCCACAATGCACCACAATGCACAGCTCTGCAAGCCACTCCCACTAATCCGGCACACCACACATATCTCCGTCCGCTGTAGATATTTCGTCGCGAAGAAACTGGCATCTCTGGGATTCACTGCAGCAGACAGAGTCCAGTTCGGTGTCCATAGGCGCACAGCGAGAGCACCGGTGGCACCGCCAGTCCGCCCCTGCTCGAGCCAGTCCGGGCTCCTCGTCCGGGACAGGCAGGTCTTCTGCCGCGGCTGCAGCAGCCGCCGCAGCCGAGGCAGAAGACCTGCCGCCTCCATCTCCCTCAGCTGCTCGTCGCTGTATTGTGGCTCGTACAGGTAGCCGCGAACATCTGACTCGAGCATCACGCTCTCGAAATCACTCTCTTCGTTGTCTGAAATATCATATTGCATATCATCTGCCATCGTGGGTCAAACCTGGCTCCACAGCGTCTGTTCGCTTAGCGGCCAACAAAGATGGCAGCTATGTATTTTCGTTCTGCAAGTGAAGTCCCGCCCACTGGTCTGTGATAGGTCTGTAGCGTGAGTGGGTCCCACCTCTAGCCCCCACCCTTGGAAAAATGAGCGAAGCGTTTGTAGTCTTCCCTCTCAACACAGATATAGGACTTCCTGCTTTCAATGACGTAAAATGACGATTTTTACATCATTGAAAGCAGGAAGTCCAACACTGAAATCTCTAGTTCTCCTGTCTCAGGGCAAACTGAGGGAATGATGCAAGATCATTCAAAAACATGACTGTTTTCCTGAAGATACAAAGCTCAATGCAAATCGGTGAAGTGTCCCTTTAAGTGTTGCCAATAACAGGTTTTTAAAGATTTAAGTCGTTTTTATTTTGTTCCAGTTTCCATCCTGCCTTGCTGCAAACACAATCTCACAACTTGACTGTCTTTGATTTAGAAAAAATAGAATAATTATGATTTAAAATGTGTTTAAACTCACTCCGTAGTCGATGGTCTGACACTTTCCCTCCTCCTCCTTCTGCTCCTGGTTGCACAGACAGGAGTCGGGGATGTTCTGCTGCCAGTCCTCATAACTGAGCAGGCCACAGCAGTGCAGCTAAAGCACCACAGAAGAAGAGGAGTTAGTGCCCCCTGCAGGCTGCAGTGCTCGTGACACCCCACTTGTGATAGAAATGTTGCACTTCATGAAGAGAGAGGTGAAGTCTTACACAGGAATGTTCGATGTAACTGTTCAACGTGACCTGTGACCTCGTTTTAGGTTGTTTTATGACCCGTCTAAGGTATTAAATAATCGCTGAAGGTCAAAACTTCCTTCTCTGTGAACTATTTCCTTAAGTGCAGGAGGGAATACATGAGTAATTATCAGAGTGAAAACACACCCACAGAGACGGATAAACACCATGCTTTTCTCCTCAGACCTGCGTGTTGCTCTGTGAATTCTCCTCTTGTACAAAATTAAAACCTTGTTTGAACTTTGAGCTCAGTCCGATCTCCTTCCTCCAGTTCTGAATTAACGCAGAATTATTTTAACACCACTTCCCCTGTTGTCAGACTCTTAACACACTGACTGATATTCATAGACGCTCTTAACCTGCTAGTGTTAGCAGCAGTCTGTCTGAACCACTCACCACAACATCACCAGACTCCATTAACAAATGTAGTGATTTTAAGAGTTGTTGAGTTAAAAACAAACTTTCTAACGTAGTGAAACTGTGTCTCTGACAGATTGTAACTCATTGTGTCCTTGTTGTAAATTCAGCATTAAATCTTTCAGCTGCAGTTGTTTGTCTCCTTGTAAAAAGTGTCAGTTTGTGGCAGCATGTCTGTACCAGCCTGTCTGCTTCTGTGTCTAAAGTGCTAAAGTCTTACCTGCCAACATTGATCAGCTGTTTGAACACACTGTTTACACTGATTTCACCATTTACACTCCATTTATGAAAGAAGAAACATGTTATTGATCTAAACATGAGCGTCTCACTGATGTCTGCAGAGCTTCGGCTTTATTCTTGACGTCGTCTGAAGCCTGATCCAGTGGAAGAAACGAAAGCCACCTTTCCTCCATCCGACTCTCTGACTGTAAACACACATCACAACAGAAACACACGACACCAGCGCTGCAGCTGATCATTCTGAAGGGTTCACATTTCTGTATTCTGTATTAAATCAGTTACGTGATGAGTCTACAAGATGTCATCAAAAAGTGGAATATGTTCTAAAAATCAGACGCATGCAGATCCAAATGTGTGAGCAGATTGCAAAAGCCTTCAGCTTGGAGGAGACCGCTGAGGTCCTGAAAACACCTGGAATGGTCCTTTAAACAGCAGAAGAGTTTCTGAAAAAACCACCAGAAACAGTCCAGGACAGACCAGAGAAGGTCTCAGAAACACCACGAGGTCGAGGTAAAACCAAAGCTGCCTTCGTGGACAAGAGGTCCTGGAGACTCCGGAAGGCGACACATTTTCTCATTTAACTCTTTGTAAAACAAAAGCAGAGGGGCTAAACACCGCTAATGCAGCTAGGCTAACAGTCTGGTCTGCTAGCTGTGTGGCTAACCGAGCTAATGGCTAACGGCGGCTTCAACTAGCAGCATGTCATGGTTACTCTAGCAGTACGCTGCCCTCTACCTGTCCTGAATTTGACGGGTGGTTAATTCTTACATATTGCACCTTTAAGGTCATACTGACAGAGACACTTGCTAAGTTCTAGGTGTAATGTTGCTACAGGGAGTTTGCTGCACTCACACTCGTCTGCATGGTTCTGTGTGTCAGGGTCGTTACCTGCGGACGGGCGAAGACGACGAGGACTGCAGCTCCGATCATCAGCAGAATTCCAATGAGGTTCTGGAGAGGAAGAGAAACTGAGACCTGAAGTCACAAAACTAACTATCACACACAAAACCCTGTTGTCAAGTTTCAGTTTTTACTTGCTGAAGTTTGACGATATTTGTTTTAGGTCATGTTGCTCAAAGTTTAAAAAAAATAACATTTAAAGAAAAACTACAGCAACGAATATCTCCAAAAACTTGTACTTTTGATGCTTAAGTACTTTTGTCATCAGGTATTTAAGTCTTTTACTCAAATGCTGTCCTTATAGATGACTTTCACTTTCTCCAAAGTCACATTTTAACATGATATCTACTGTATCACTCAAGTATGACTTTTGGACAACACTGAAACGTGACCTGAACTGTAAGCGGTCGGGACTGTTTCTGCTCACCACAGCCAGAGCCACCAGGTTCTCCTTGAGGGCTCCATAGATGCCCAAACTGGCGATCAGCATGATATTAGAGCCAACAACATACAGGACGATGGGCCCGGCTCTCTGTCTGTCAAACTGGGTAACAGAGAGTTGACTGAGTGCGTCTCCTGTGTCAGACGGTGTTTTTTGCCTTGCATCATTTCTTCCGCTGAAGTCGTCCTGTGATGGATACAGTGCAGCCAAGAATAATCCTCCCACTATCTGAAACAATGGAGTTGGGAAAAACAATTAAAAATCTTCCTTAAGAGTGTCAGTGCTTTCTTTTCCATTACTCTGAACATTTAAGATCAATAGAGGTTATAAATGCTGGAGAAACAGTGAAAACAACAACTGTGGAAATGTTTTGGATCCGTCCACTGATGCAGCTGAGCTTTCTGATGGCAGCAATGCACCTAAAACCTTCCTGTGAGCTGAACTCAGGCTCCTGACATTACGTTCTTTAAGTACTGCTGGTGTTCTGCCTTATTCAACATGTGTCCCATGCACACAGTCCTGCTGAGCATTTCTGATATCTGTGGACCCCATCTGATGTTTATGATTAAGCATTAACTGATTAATCACCGTTAAGAACGCTGATCACACATCTGATTTATTCCTGACTCATGAATGCACCCTGTGTGACTCACCAGCAGAGGTCACTCACATTCTCTGTGTTGTTGCTGCAAATCCTCCTGCAACATCATCACTGTTTTCCTCTACTTCTCGCAGAGCACATAGAGAAGTAAATGTTTGTATTTCTGCTTTAAAATCCAGTTACTCACCGGTAAGGAGGCGTTGAAGACGATGTAGGAACGTCTGAGCCAGGGGTTGATCATGGTCGTCCTGCTGCTGAGAGCAGAACAGCAGCAAACAGTCAGTGATGCTGGAGTGAGATGACTGTTTGGATCAGGTAGTGAAAGTGAAACGAGGAGTCAGGAGAGTAAGATGATGGGCCGGACTTCCTGTAACAGATGGGAGGTAGAGGAAGCTCGTTAAGGATACAACATCCACTTTGACAATCTTTACATGGACTGTAACTGTCCAACAGTCGGCTGCCTGAGTCTGTCTCTCACATCGGAGGCTGCTCTGAAAATTCAAACATTGGCAAGTTAATGCCAAAAACTAAGATTCAGTCCTTCTGTTGCCTGTGCCAGTCCAATTTTTGGGACCATTTTGGTGAAAAAACCCTTAAAAAAAGTATAACATCTACTTCTGGCCAACCGAAGAGAGATTTCTTCATTTTATACTTTAGTAAAAAGGTCAAATGTTTCAGTGTTGCCAAATAAAACAAAGCATGCATTACAAAGATTAGCCCATAAAAACTATGACGGAAGTACAACATTAAAGCTGATCCTTCACTTGCTAAATCTCCAAAAATGGTATTATAATTAACCTTCAATTTTTAATAGTTTCACTTTTTTAAGTGCTACATCATATATATGCATTTGTATCCTATTTATATATATATATATATATATATATATATATATATATATATATATATATATATATATATATATATATATGTTTTTGCAGATGTAAACAGCAACACTAATCTGATTTTTAAATGTATTTTGGTGAAATATGCAGGTAGACTTTGGGTATAATCTGGTAAAAAAACAAATCCAGGCTTCAGTTGCTTCTTCAACTTAAATTACATGACATTAATAGTTAGACAGTACATTAATGTAATGTAGTCATGATTGTCTACATGCTGAAATTAAAGTCTGACCTCAGACAAACTCCTCCATTACATGAAGATGGATCAGAAATGACAAAGAAAACAGTCAATAAACAGTAATAGACTAACAAATACTGAGTGAAACGTGGCTGCAGTTGATATCAAATGAGCTTTATACTTATTTGACTAAAAAACCTCATTCATTTAAATCTATTTATGACACTAACAACATGCTAACATTCAGTGACGTGTTGGCAGAATGGGCTGAACAGAAAACTTTAACCTGTAGCTACATGAACGCAACACAAACTTGTTAGCTAACTGTTAATTAGATCAATCAATTTATTTCGACTTTATTTAAGTAACTGCTGTGTTGGTGGCGGCTAAAGCTAATCACAGAGATGCTAACTACCGTACAGGTACCAGAAGACGGTTGATGATGGTGGCAGCCATTTTGAAATGGCGGCATTAGTATGTTACAGGGTATCTAAGTATAAAGTATAGCCAGTGGAGGCGGCGGACTTGCTACCACTTGGGTCTTATAAATATTTATTAACCTAATTTCATAGCAGTTAATCGGTAATTTAATTTTATCCCACTCCACTGCTCGTAATCAAGGTATGTATGGCACACATGACAGCCATTTTGCCTGCGGCATTTCGAGATGACGCAGCATTAGCATGTTAGTGAGCATGCTAATTATGTAGCTAGCTAGCTGAGGATGACCAGTTTAGTAATATCAGTTTTATAATGTAATGTCAATTCATCATACTTATTATGAATGCGAATATTATAATCGACTACAGTCCAGAGTGACGCAATATTGACCTGCTCGACTTAGCAAATGCAAACATGTTGTGTTTTAGCATTGTGTTAGAGGCTTTGGTAAATTAGCATAACCCTGGAGATGCTAATTACATGTAATGCAATTGTTTGAGGCATTATATCATTTACTTAAGTGGAGTATTTGACTTGTTGGTAGCTGGACATAGACATTTTGTGGGTGAGTATTGATGATTATTACATAAATGTAAATATTTTATAGCTATAAATCAGTGTAGTTGGTTGATAAAATTGCTAGCTAACGTTAACTTTACCTCTGACTAACAAATGATCCACAACATGGCTAAAAAAAATGTATTTAATCAAATTGACTGTTCAGTAAAAAAAAAAAATGAATGAGGAAAATCACATCCAACCAAGATACAAAAATGTGATGAAAGAAGGTAAATCATCGCTCATCAGTAGTGAAGATGAAGGATTAATCCTCCTCTTCCTCTCTGCTCCACCACGCCTCCTCTCCCGCACTTCCTCTCTGGCTCTTCATCATCATCACCAGCCTCCACCTGCACCTCGTCTCGGCACACACCTCTCTGTCCTCTCTGAAACACATGGAAAAAACCTCCTTCCCTCGGAGCTGCTGCAGCATAGCGGCATTCCCTCCTCTAGCCAGGCCGCTGTAGGACACCGAAGGGGCGGCGAAGGGTCGTCGCAGGGGGCCGGTGTGTTGGAGCGGATCTCCGGAGCTCTGGCAGCGTCTCCTCCCTCATGCTGCAAGCTGCGGAGCCACAGATAGATGAGCGGAAATACACACCGTCTGCTCTCCTTGATGCACCATCACAGCACTGAGAGAAGCTGCAGTGGCCGATTTATTTCAGTTTGAGCTGCAGAGAAAGGAAGGATGAGCCACGGAAGAGGAAGAGGAGGATTTCTCACCATGTTCCTCGTCTTGTGTCTGATATGGACACAGCTGCTGGTCACAGGTAAGCGTCTGTTATCTGCATGCTGCCTCAGACCAGTAACACCAGTACCAGTGACCAGTGCTCAGATTGATGGATTAGCCTGTTATTTAGGGAATTAAATTAGAATTCCTGTCATTTACACTGTAAAAAATAACCAAAAATGCTGCTGATAGCTCCTCAAATTCGAGCTTTGTGTTGCACATGTGTTGCTCAGATAAATGAAGCAGATTAACCTCTTTAAATGCAATTCCCATATAAGTTAAAGATATTTTACGATAATCCCTAAATAATAATATGGCAGCCCTAAATCTGTTGGTTTTGCAGGGTGCTGTACATCCTAACATGAGAAGCTCAAATCACAACAATATGGTGTCATGTGGTTATTGTTAGTGAGGTAAAATCCTTACAAGGAAAGCTCTCACATGAATGATGTTGGAGTATTTAAGGAATGCGGTTTATGCTGAGTTATCATGTACAGTATGCAGAGAAATACCATAACATGCTGTATTCGTTCACTGTGGCGTACTGAAGAGATCCTACAATGAAAATATGGAGATACTTTACTGGAATTTACCATAAACAAGCTTCTGATGAAGTCAACATACATGGATGAGCATCTTCAGAATGTATTTATTGTTGAATCAGTCATTTTTCCAAATAATCATAAAGAGCAAAATTCAAATATCTGTTCATCAGAACCCTGACAGGTCCAGACCTCGACGTGGATTCAGGTTGAAACAACATGGAAACTGTAATCACACTGAAGAAACAGGAGCCAGACGGTGTTTGCAGTCTGATTCATTGTTTTTTTGTTTAGTGTAGAAAATGTAACAAAAAAAAAAAAAGCTAAATAGAGATGCATCTTTTGGATTATTTTTCAGCTGATACCGATTACATGCTTCTGATGGTTGATTCTGATAAGAAAACAGATAATTTCATATTTTCAAATGTAAAAAATAGGTTTATACCCCGTCGTGCCTTCAGGGTATAAAAGGATGAGATTTAGTGGGCAAACCTGGATGATTTAACTTTCAACAGCTCTGATTAAACTTGTAGATGCTGTCCGTCCTCTCTGAAACTGTGAAAATGTTCCACACTTCTTCTTCTTTTGTAACGTCACTGAAAGAAATTTGGTTTCATATTATCGACTCTTTACTGCCTTTAAATTCACAGATACAGATAAACGTCAGATGATTTGGATATCCCAATAATGATAATTTATTAATCCAACATAGATCCAGCAGAAAAGTAAGTAAAAGATCTGAGTTGGTCAGTATTTCCCTACAGATCTCAACCACAGCAGGACGGTGAACGATGGAGTCAAAACAGAGAAATGTGTTTTCAGAAGGCCGACATGAAAACAGAAGCTTATTTCTGTAACTGTAATATAAGAATAAAAGCAGATTTCATGAAAGGCACAGACTGGAGGTTCAGTGTTCTCGATGAAACAACATCTGCGGGTCAATTCAAGTTATATGTTTTAACACAAACGCACCCAAAGCTTATGATTTATTTATGTATGTCATTAGCTACAGAGCAGTAGATGAACACCATCATTTATGTGTGTGTGTGTGTGTGTGTGTGTGTGTGTGTGTTGGGGAGTGTGTTTCCCCACAGTGTTACCGGGTCAGCCCTCTCCAACTCCACCTGTGATTGGCTGACAGCTCCCACAGAGGCGAAGCAGGGCTGACTCGTCTGTCCAATCAGAGCACAGCTCAGCTCAGTGTCGTGCATAGCAACCAGGACGCTGTCGGTAGGGAGAAAAGAAGCCAGAGGCAGAGAGAAGCTGTGTCAGCTCCACAGTTCATCTCACAGGACGGATTCAGTCCACTGAAGCCTCTTAAACTGCTGTTTCCTGATGGCTTTGGTTCAGGCCAGCTAGATAGAAAACATACATGTATTTATTTGAGTAACATCAGCGTCTGAACTGACTGAAAGCTCATTCACAGGCAACCAAAAACCTTTTAAAACAGGAAGCTCACAGGAAGCAGTCGGACATATTTACACAACAGGTTTTTGGCAGAGATGCTCAGAGCTGAAAAGAAATACTGCTGTCTTCAGGCTGGTAGACGGGAGTCAGAGGACGCTGTCAGATATTTTCTTCCCTTTCAGTGAATTTTGTGCCAGAACTAACAGACGAGCAGTCTGTCGGCTCAGACTGAAGCTGTGTGAGAAATCTCCAGCATCAGCGCTGCATCACTTAAATCACCCTCAGTTCAGAGTGACTTTTATTAGATTGGCTTTAGCAGCCAAAAAAACACTGGTGATCTATTGAGTGACTGGTAGAAAGAGCAGCTTTTGGCTTCATTTTTCAGCCCTCGATGTTGCAGCTAAGTTTTTTTTTACTTCAGCATGTTGGTTTTGATAAAAAAGGCTGCTATAACAGGGAGAAAAAGGAGTGTTATTTAATATCCTCCATAAAAGGTCTCTGTCTTTAATGTTGGCTAAATCACAAAGGTACATATTGTTATTGATTACTGAAAAGGGAAGATTAGCCTTTCATCATCCTTACCACTGTAAATCAGGAAGTCTGAACGTTCTGGTCTGTGTTGTCTTTAAATAGACGGGCCCATCTCAGGTCTGTAGCTGTGAATGTAAAGCTGGATGCTGCTGCTTTTTTTCTTTCCTCTCAGGATAAATAAAGACTGAGAATGAATTATGCAGCGTTGATGTTCATCACGGTTGGCTGAGTTCAGTCGGTGTACAGGGGTTTCCTCTGTGCCTGCCTGCAGACTGATGAAAGCCTCCATCCTGACCAAAGATGCTGTGACAGCAGAGCAAGGCGGAGGCAGATGGGATCTCCTCATCTCTCATCTCTTTTACCGCTGTCTCTCTGGGAGTCCTGCTGAATGTGCTGCATATTTAAAAGATTAGAGGACTGAGCTTTTGCTTCCTCTTCCTCACGTCTTTAAAGTCGACTGTTAGATAAATCTCTCCTTGATGTCTAAAGCGTGTCGAGGGTGGTGTCTCTTTTCACTGATGTTTAAGGAAGGCTTTGACTAAACAGTCTTTTATCATAAGCTGCACCTGTTAGCAAGTGTGGCTAACTAGCCAGCTGCAGAGACGTGATGCTTACTTAGTTTGCTTGATATCATTTGATGACCCAGATTTACACTTTTTTTGTCCCTACATTTAAACATGGGGGCTGTGAACATGGTTCAAACAGTTATCATCTTGCAAGCTGTGGCGTCTTACCAGCAATTGTTTTTATTTTCAGTACACGCCAAAAAGTGAGAATTTGCTTTTGTGTGATTCAGCAACCAGCTGTTGTCAGCACTGCTTCCTTTGCTGTAAATGTGTACATGCTGTGGATGGATGCAACATTGACTTTTTGTCCACTAGACCATGACTTGGGAATATACATTGTTTTTTTTTTTTACCAGTGTTTGGTTGGTGCATGATGCTGATTTTGTGCCATGCTATCGCTAACGGTAACTCACCAGGCCGGGGCTAAGCTAATGGATGGTTGGGAATAATTGGGAGGATTAAAAAAAACAAAGCGTTTTCCTTCCATCTTTATCTCACCTAATTTCATCTTCTCTCCTCAGAATCTTCCTCTGGTGATCGCGAGCTTCGTCTCTTCCCTTCTCGTCGCTCCGGTCGTCTTCCTCCACCTCTGCAGCCCCGGCATGACTTGAACTCAGAGCATCATGTGGACAGACTTCCAGAGTCCCACCCCCACGGCCTCCACCTCCATCATCTTCATCACCATCACCACCAGCACCCAGCCAGGATGGCCAAAGTGATGCCGGCCGCCCTGTTGGAGTCGCGGTTTCGTCAGGAGGCGGGCGGACAGCGAACACTCAACCTGCTGGCGCGACCGCATCACGAAGTGCATCCAGAACACGCTGTGGTGTCTGCACAGCATCTGGTTACAGTGGTGAGTAATCTGATCCCTGATTGGGTGAGAGACATCTATGTCAGTGTCAGACATCTATTAAATATTGTTAAGTGTTTTTGCTGAACACAGACTGGTTAATGTGTTGGGGTGCATCAGACTCCAGTGATGCCAGACGTTTGAACGGTAGTCTGACGACCAGCTGAATAGAAATTTCTGGAAGCTGCTGTGAATCAGCGCTCCTGTGATCCCACCGAGCGTCTTTAACATGATGGTTTGATAAAAGAAGGTCGTGTTCTCCTCACAGAGGTTACAGACGACCAACACTGAGGAGGTCAGAGCAGACAGACGGTATAAAAAATGATGGATGAGGAGTTGCAGACTCCTCTGTCGCTACGGCACCGGAGGAGAGATGCTGCACTCTCTGTTGCCATGGAAACACTAATCATGAGTGTGTGTGTGTGTGTGTGAGACCCACTTGCCTACACAATGGGTGGTTGCATAACTCTTTGATAAACAGAGGTGACCTTCAGAGTGACATTGAGACACAGACAGTACAGACAGTACAGGTTGATAATGGGACAGACAGAAAGAATAAAGTGGTGGACAGAGATGAAGTGAGACAGGAGGAAGAAATGGAGGGTGACTGCAGAGAATCACAAGTAGCCTGTGATTCTGAATCGGCTCAAAATCAAGTTTTTGGAATCATTTTATTAGAATTGTATTGATGGAACGGAAACTGTAGAAGTGAAGTGTGTGTGAGCTCTGGTGTAGCTGCTTGAACTGAGAATCAAAGAAATGAACATTGATGGTAATCATATATATCAAGTCATCCTGTCCGTCATGTCTGTCAGGACATTACAAAAAAACCAGAGCTGCCAACACTGCTGTGCTCTCTTTGTGTTGTTGTTGTTTGACTATTTTAAAAACTCTGATGTGTTGTGGCGAACACAACTATGTGTTATCTTAACGGGATCCGTGTGGAGTTGCGACACCATCTGATTCACAGTGGACATTTATTAATAGAAATGTAGCTGATATTTATTTCACGGAATATCTGCATGCCTCCCTCAGCTGTAAAGTCTGGCTGTCAACACTCCCACAATCCTCTGCCAAACAGTCAGAGGTGTCATCAGCACAGATGCATTGTGGGAGGAGAGGCAGTCTGGAGAAACCTCCGGCGGAAACCAAAAGACAGACGAGACTGCTGGGAGTTTACAGACGGGTTACCTGTCTGTCTGTCCTGCTGTTTGTTTGTTTCTGGTTCAGTCCTTACAGCCGTCTCACTCCAGGGGTCCTTACAGTGGGATATAGGTCACTCTTCACAGTGCCTGATGAATAAAACACTCACTCCACATAGTCGTGCTTACTAAGAGAGTGCAATGATTTATTGATATGAAATCTAAATTTGTGCTTGAGAAGCTAAAGTGTTCATGTTGAGGTTACCTGGTTCTTCAGTGGCTGTTTTTGGATCAGTGACATAAAGAACTAATTATTTAAAGAGTCTTTCGAAAGGCCAAATAGTTACTGAGGTAGAAGTTTATAATATCGGAAGTGTATTGAAGGACTGTTGGTGAAAAGAGCAGGTAAGGAAGCCGTTGTATGTAAAGCACTCATTGTGCTTCACACGATAAAAATAGTGTTTCCCTGCGGTGTTACTGTTGGCACTGGTGTCACAAACACAGCATCAGCAACTTAGCCTCTGTCCAAAACAAAAAACTAGCAATTAACAATCCAAGATCAGTTTGATCTGGAAACCCTGGTCTCAGTGCTGTGAAGAGAGCAAAACAGCCGGTTGAATTAATAAGGAGGCAGGTTTTGTAGAAAGAATGCTGGTTTTGTGGCATGCGGTGGTGAGAGGGAACACACATCAACAGGGGAACAGACTTAACACGATACCCGAGCGCTCTCCATCCGTCTGTTCACTCTTGTTGTACCTCGGCTTCTATCACTCTCCCTTTTTGCCTTCTTTGCCTCCTCTATCAGCGGGCTTCTTTTTCAGTCAGCAGTTATTCCAGTTTGTGGACGTTACCTGTGGTTAGGGACCAGGGAAAACAACGCCTCTCAGCTTCCTTCGTGCCATAATCTGACCTTCAAATCCAGCCCGTCAGTAGGCTGGATATCAGTGTGAAATGGAGGTTAATATTGAACCAATCTATGTGTGTATGTTGCAAAAAAGTTGTCAAGTGCCAGTTTAAGATCAATGTCTCTGATTGAATAGTAGCATTAGAAAGTGCCAGAAGCCCAAAGTTTCCCCTCCAGCTGCCTTCTGTTCCCCGCCGGCTGGCTGCTCCACGTCCCTGTGGAAAGCCCCGCCACTGGTGTCCAAACTGGGGATCCCAAAATTAATGTGAGGGGTCACAGGAGGATTAAAGGAACAAGAACAAATACTTTTACCTCCAGGTGTCCCTTGAATTTAAACACAGGCACAAAAGCTCAGACATCATGTCGACTAGTGCAACGTAACATAACCCAACAGGACCCTATGACAACTGTGAAACCCACCTACCCTGAGACTTGAGAGCTAAAACAATCATGTAATCTTTATTTTACTGGCTCCTGGATACAAAATATAAAATGATATAATTACAAAGGTCATTATTTTGTGTAAATGGATATTAAGAGATTAGAAGTCAGACTGTTGTCTACTCTGTGCTCCTTTTTTTATATATCAATGTGAACCGCTGAGAGGCTCAACACTGAATTACATAACTCTATTCTGTGTTAATTGACTTCCTGTGTGGTCACATGACCTGTCCCTGCAGGCCGTTCCATCACGTCACTATGACAACCACATCACTAATGGATGGAGAGAGAAAAGACAGGTGTAGTGACCGAGTCGAGCCTCAAAGCACCAAAAAGGCCCCAAAAATGGGTCAGTCACTACAGACGAAACATGCAAAGTACGCACGTATGTCTGCAGTCTATAAATATAAGATCTAAATACCATATTTTTTCTTTCAGATCAGTTAAGGCATTTCATTGATTTGAATATAAAAATGACACAAATCAATCTGGGTGTGTTTTCTGCGATATATATTCAAATATTTCCAGTCAATCATAATGAAACAGACGAAACTGTGTTCAGATGGAGGCTGAGAGGTTGTGTAAGTCCCAGATGGCACCCAGTCACCTCCCATCTCTGCATCTCACCACATGCCTGCAAGACACTACAGTGTGTGTGTGTGTGTGTGTGTGTGTGTGTGTGTGTGTGTGTGTGTTTGTGGCCTTTGCTCCCCTGTCAGGTTCTCGCAGCACATGCAAGCTGGTTGTCACACACAAACAAAATGTGTGTGTGTGTCTTATAATGAGCTAGTTTGTTCGAGCATGTAAATCTGAATGTGTGTGCTGGTGACACTCGATGCTTGGGCAGAGATGTCGGATTTTCATATTACTGAGACAAAGACGAACTCAGCTAATGAAGTTCTGCTCTGTAGTGTGATGTCAGTGTATTTGCTTCACGCTAAAAGCCTTCCTCCTGCTCAGAGCTAATGTGAAGAAGCAGAGGGAGATTTCCAGGTGTTGGAGAGTTTTACTGCATATGTAATCTTGCAGAGGCCATTTACATTCTGGCATGGGGAAGAACATGCTTTGGCTTGTTTATATTTCTGTAAAAAACAATCACAATCATCTTGAGCACTAAAACCAGGATGCAGCGACGGTGCAGCTGCAAAATAGTGTCAGGTAGAAGTTGTTTTGCACATGGAGAGGTGAACACTGGCACTAAAATGGTTAAAATCTCAGTCAAAAAAGGTAACAGCTGCTAAATCGTCTGTTCGTACCGTTGGAAACCAGATTATTATTTGGATTCCTTGACGTTTTCAGTGTGTATGTTTCTATCTTGGAGGTTGTTTCACATAGAGAGGGATTTTGATAGCGGTAACCTGCAGGAGCAGAAGGGAGGAGAATGGCCAATGTCAGGCAAATACCCGCAGTCTGCATCCAATGAGTCAGATTACTGCATATTTAAAAAAAACATACAGGAAAAACTGAAGCAAATCTGCTGTTGTGCAGCTGTGCAGACCACATTAGCTGCTGCTACCGTAACACACCTGAATCTCCTACCTAAGAGCCAGCAGGTTGAGTTGCAGTGTGGACAAATGGGGACTGACTAAAACCCCTGTGATTGGTTCAAAAGGACTGTTCTGCTCAGGGTGGGATTGATGTGCCTTTGAGCACAAATGAGGAAAAAAAAAAATAGTAGTGATTCTGAACTTGTAGGGAAACAACTGATGGGGATTGAGCCAAGAACCTGCAAGGCAAAGCAGAGGGTACAGAGGAGAGAGAGATCAGCAGGGTTTGATCTTTAATTTAAAGTGATGTGATTGGCTGAATGAGCCACTTTGAGTCCTTGAATGTTGCTGATTTACTTTCAGATCTGTGTGTTTTTTGTGCAAATGTTTAAACATAGAAACTAAAAGGCAGCAGGCAGGTTCACTGTGATGTTCAAATCTCAGCCTACACACAGGAGGATGAGCCTGTGTGTGTGTGTGAGTGTGTGTGAGAATCTGTTAAATAATTCATAACAGCAGTGTGTGTTACGTCTGCTAGTGGAGGGAACTTTGACGCCACTTCAAACCCACAGAGAGAAACATGACTCATCCAGGACGACTGCAGCTTCTGACCTGAACATAATCAACAGATTTGTGTGTATTCAGCAAAAAGTATCCGAAAATGATGCAGCTTTAAAGATTGTCTACCTGGTTTAACCCCAACCTGAACCTCCCGCAATGTCATTTACATTCAACTGTGACTTTGATTAAATCTTTATTTAGTCACAGCTTCCACATCCCATTTAAACAACGGATGATCTGATGTCAGATTACACATTTCTAAGCCTGCTCTCAACTGGAGAGTTCTTTTTTTTTCTCAAAGGAACAACACAAGCGTGAATAATCCAACCTCACATCAACCCACTCATTCAGCTGTGTGTGTATGCGTGTGTGATCTCATTCAGCTGGATGTTGCACGTGGCGCTCACGTTTTCCCCGTCAGCGCTGTGAAGAGAAGCTGCACCGCTAACACGCTGCAAAAAATCTCTTAGTTTTTTTCCATTATTCAGGCTGATTCAATACAGTATTCCTTAGAAATGTATTTATCTTCATGTGTGTTGAAAATGTCACACGACAGTTAATATTCCCATGTTGCTGGAAACGGTAAAATGATAAACCTTTTTTATTTTTGATCATTCATGGATGGAAACGGCTCGGAAGACCAAATCTATATAACGACCAGTATGTACAGAATCGTACAAGCCAAGAGTTGATCAATACAGTTGTGATTTAAAGGCGCCATGAAGTTTGAGGAAAAGATTCACGATGATAAAAGGAAGAAAGAGGGAAGAAACGATAAATGGCAAAGAGGTTGTTTCTCCAATCCGTTTAGAAATCTCAGGAAAAAGACAAAAAGTCTTGAACTTATCTTAGAATCATAATGATTTTAAAGGATCAGTTCACCCAAAAGTGTAAATCTAAAGATTCAAGTTGAAGATGATAAAATTAGGAAGCGTAACGTGTCAAAAAGGTGATTCTGCAGGACTTTCTGAGGACATCTTCAGAAGGCTCCTTCAACTGCAGAACTTGCCTGAGAATCACTGTGATTTTAAGTTTTCTTCAGTTTCAGAATAATCCAGTTTTAGTTGTCGGCACGTTCATGTTTACACTGCACACAGGAACAGCCAGTAACACATTCAGCATTCTATGAATGGTGGCAATTACAATTTGCATTTAAGCAAATGAGCTATACAAACCAAGAAGATTAAAGTGTTATCCTAAACTTTTATTTAACAGTATACTTCCCGATTACATGCGGTCAAGCCCTAAATTTCAGGAACTACGGTTCAGTGCAGCTCTTGATTTTTATGTGAAAACTATGAAGTGATTGTCGGGACATCAGTGATCATTGTTAATCCTAATTAGCAACCTCCTCTTATCCAGCTGGTTAGTGTGATTTGGTTTTAGGGCTGCAACAAACGATTATTATTTACATTAGCAATGAACGTGCTGATTATTTTCTCTGTCGACCACAGTGATCGATGAATCAGCGGTTTGTTTCAGCTCTCGTTTTTGTTTTCTCTGCCTCATGTTTCATTTCAGAATATAACGGAAAAGATTTCTTTTTGCGTTTTAACCAAATCTTTCTTTATTTTTTCCATCTCCACCCTCGTCCTCCTTCACCCCTCTCTGATATCTGATTGGTCCAAATTGGATTCCCCCTACTGCCCGAGGGCTATCAGCTAATTAGCGGGTATTACTGTGTATGTGTGTGTGTGTGTGTGTGTGTGTGTGTGTGTGTGTGTGTGTGTGTGAGAGGGGGAGGGGGAGGGGGAGGGGGGCAAAGACAGAAATAGCACCTGATCCTGACAGGAAGCACAGTGGGATAATGGCATTACCTGGACAGCAACCAATGAGGTGGCAGGTTGAGCTCCGTCCCCCTCTAAGCCAATCAGAGATCACAGAATGACTAGATCAGGAAATGGAGCGAGAAGTCCCTGAGCTCTGACAGACAGACAGGTAGCTTCTCTCTCTCTCTGTGTTCATTGAGTGAAAAGCTTCCTGTGGTCGACGTGACGATCAACAATGTTTACATGTTGACTTGGTAAGATTGATCAGGTATTTAGAGTTTCTGCTCTTCTTATTCATCAGCAGTTTATTTGTTCAGTTGCTGCATTGTTTCTTTATTGATGTTCTTGTTTGTGACTTGTGAAGCTGTTTAAATGTGATTTAATTAAGTTAGTCAAATGTTGATTGTTTGTTTAGACTGTGCAGATGTATAGTTTGGTGGTTTCCTGCAACTTATAGCTGAAACAAATGATTTTAGATAATTGATCATTCATTTGAGAATTGGTGTTCAGTAAAAATGTTATTTGTACAGTTTCAAACTTCTCAAATGTGAGAATTTTCTGTTTTTCTTGTAGTTTTATGACTGTAAACTGAATATTTTCAGGATTTAGATTTTTAGTTGGACAAGAAAAAACATTTTAAGGTGCACTTTAGTTTAACAGGTATTTTTCACAATTAACTGACACTTTATAGCCGTAATGATTGACCAGTTAATCTCAAACAGTTGAAATAATAGTCTGTAATGAAAGTGCTTGTTAGTTGCGTTTTGTTTTGCCGGCGCCTGGTTATTTATGTGTTTGTTGGTTCAGCAGTGTTTAATTTCTGGTGTGAGACAGAAAAATAAGTTACAGAACAAACTGCAACCAGAGACAGACAGATAATAACATCAGCTGTGTGTGTGTGTGTGTGTGTGTGTGTGTGTGTGTGTGTGTGTCTGTGTGTGTCTGTGTGTGTGTGTCTGTGTGTGTCTGTGTGTCCTGTCTGGCTGTGGTTATTGTTCCTGATATTGAATTAAGTGGCAACAGAACATGTTGTTGTTTTAGCCATTAGCAAACACACACACACACACACACACACACACACACACACACACACACACACACACACACACACACACACACACACACACACACACACACACACACACACAGCAGTCGGGGGTTTGGTGCTGGAGGGAGGAGAGCTGCAGAGGTTTATTTTCTTCCAACTGTAGTTAAAGGAAGCATTTTAAATTTTGGGGAACTGGCAGGTCACTCTGGTTTGACAAGATAATCAATAATCAGTTTCATTTCTGCGTGTCCAGTTTAGCCTAGCCTAGCTCCATCTTTTTGTAGTATATTGTTAGCTCACAAGCTCGTCACCTGTCCATCCTTCAGACAGCTGGGTTCAATTGACAGCAAATATTTTAACATTTTCCCAGAATCCTACTGTAGATGACTTCCTCAAATGTTGTTGTCTGACCAACAGTACAAAGATCCAAAGGCTCCAAAACAAAAATGGAAACTGGAAAGTCTTCAGTTTGAGCCAATGGGAAAGGAGCTGATGGAACCGTTAGGGGGCCGGTAATTACAAAAGTACTCGTCAGGTGACTGGAGAAGCCATCTGCTTATCATCGTGTATCACAGTCGGAGAGTTGTTGAATTAAGTTCTTACTGAAGTTACTGAAGTGGAGAGAAGAATGAGCACATGTTTTCCATGGAGAAAAGTTCTGCAGCGTCGTACTTTGCTCTTGATAGAACTGATGCTGTAGCAGCTACGCTAACCTCTTTAGGATCCGCCATTGTTGTTTTGAAACAGTTGCTTCTCGTGCTGGTGGTCGTATCTGAACTGTACTTTTAGGTCCCTGTAGCTCCTCAAAGGACTGTCAGGGAGAACCAGAGAGTCTGCGAAGAAATGACAAAATAAGTTGGTCTAATTGATAGATTGTATATTTTTTGTAGCTCAAGTTTTTTGCAGCAGTTGATGATGCTAGTTTTAGTCTTCACACAGACTGTGTGTCTGTTTGACCTCAGAGCTAACCAGGAGCTCCAGTCCTCCTCTTTTGGTTGGTTGGTTAGTTTGTCAACAGGATTACTCAAAAACTACTCAACAGATTTCCACCACACTTAGATGGAGGATGAGTCTTGACCCAGAATAGACCTCATTAACCTTTGGTGGTGATCCTGATGGAGGGATGGATCCAGGAACATTTATGTTTAATCCTCAGGGAGTTATACATGATGAATTCTAGATGAATAAAATCAGGCGAATTCAGGTGGAGGGAATCTACGAGTGGGCAACAATTTGATGTGGATTGTAGATCTGGTGATCTTAAATTGTGCTTAAGCTGTTTCTGGTCGCCCTCGTGTAACATTTGTACATTTTTCTGTTTTAAGATGAAACATTTTCAACTTTTGTGGACACGTCTTTGCCTCAGTTTGTGCAACCTTCAGTGAGTTTCCTTCTGGTACCTCGACCTTCGATTGATGTTTTACACAATCATCCCACGTCTAATATTTGTTTTGTTTGACCAAACCTTTAATCAGTGTTTTTGCTGGATGGAAGATAGTAACATGAGTCCTGTAGATTGAATTTATAATAATATTCCCTTTGTGATAGAGACAATCATCATTCTCAGCCTTCACATTAGTAGATATGGGACTGTTGTCACGTCAGCTGACTGCACACGAGATGTCCTTGTTACTCAGAATGAGAAGATAACCGACTCCTTCTTCTTCTTCTTCCTGCTTCATGTTGTCTTTACTGTTAAAAATCTCCCCCAGCATCAGGAAGTTGTAGGAGAAAACACAAGCATGCTGTGATGTGAGGGGAAGCAGATTCATGGTGTATCCCTTCAACACAAGAGTATAAAAAAGTTAAGACTGAGATGAGAAGCTGACAGACGGGGAAGAGGAAGACCATCAGTGTCAGGAGGGAAAGACATCTGGAGACTGTGTGTCAGCTACACAAACCAAACAACACAGATGCGAGTGAAATCCAGGATGAGTCATTGGTGTGTGTGTGTGTGTGTGTTTCACCTGTCTC
The DNA here is from genome assembly GCA_963678695.2 of Diplodus puntazzo. Classification (NCBI taxonomy): domain Eukaryota; kingdom Metazoa; phylum Chordata; class Actinopteri; order Spariformes; family Sparidae; genus Diplodus; species Diplodus puntazzo. The sequence continues at coordinate 23,250,765 of OZ023177.1, forward strand.
CTGTATCACTTTGGATGAAAGCTGAGAGACTGTTGGGAAAACCAGAGGAGCCAAACTAGAGGGGAGATAAAATAACACGAAGCTGCAGAACAGAAAGCATCCAGAGACAGAACGAACACGCCGATGATTTAGTTGTTCCAACATTCAACGTTTGGGTTTAAAATGAAACTTTATTCACAGCAAATTTGGCTACTTTGACAATGAAGCTCTAGAAAACCAGAGCAATTAAATCAGGTTGAAATATGTTTTCACTTCTGTATCAAAAGCAGGATCAGCGATTCTCCCAGTTTGTTTCCTCTCCACTGCCGCCTACCTGCACCCGTCTGAAATCACTTCAGAGACTACACAGGTAGCTGAGCGTTAGCCTGCAGCGTCGCTTCCAGACTCCTCTCAGCTGACTGGTGCTGCTGGAGACTTTCTCTGCTTTATTGATCCTTTATTGACTTGTTTGTGAGGAGGGTTTATTTGAGAAACTGGACTTTGTGACAAACTTCTTCTTCAGTCTTTTGTTGTTTATTGTTGAGTCACTGAAGGCTAAAGTCAAGCTGTTGTTGTAAAACTCTTTTTGCTCTTTTATACAGAGCAGCGCATTTTTTTTTCACCTACGATTATTGCGAGAGAGTGAAGTTATAACTTTATTGTCCAGCCGAAGCCAGAAAATCAACATCAGCAGGCTTCAAACTCCCGATTAACTCCGTCTCTACATGAACGAAGAATCATCCACGTCCACATCGTGATGGATCTTCGAATCAAGACATTTCCATAGCTCAACTAAATACTGTGCATTATTGATGAGGACTGGAGGGTTGATGGAAGACAACGAGGCACACTTTATCACATCATGACAGCATCTGCTGTTCTGGCTCCAGACGCACAGATTGAGATGCAGATTCAGCTTCATTCAGTGTTTTTCCATCCGTCTGCTGTAAGCACAAGTTCCATCTACTGATTAAAACGACCCGAGTGGAAACTCTGACATGGCAGAAAAGTTTTTATGCCTGGCTGAGGGGCAAAAGTCGATGTATCAGATGTGTGAAGAGTGATGAGGAGGCCGTAACCTTCATCACAGTCATACAAACTAACAGAAATTCTCTCTCTCTCTCTGTCTCTCTCTCTCTCTCTCTCTCTCTCTCTCTCTCTCTCTCTCTCTCTCTCTCTCTCTCTCTCTCAGTACCTGGCTGTGGACGTGAGGAGGCTAAACGTCAGTCTTCTTCGGTGGTTTCGGGAAGGTGTAGCGGCAGCGCTGGGTGTTCCTGCAGGACACGTGCACATCAACCGGCTGAATGTGAGAGACGCAGCGTTCATGCATCACACTCCACCGATTGATTGATTGATCGATTGATTGACTGATTGATTGGCGGCTCTTACAGGAAAAGAAGAATGGAATCGAGCTCTTCGTGTCCTCTGATAGGCTGGGGATCTCTGAGCCCCGCCCCGCTGAGGAGGTCATCCAATCACTGAACGTCAGGGTGCTTCACCGCCACCTGGGACACTTCGGCATCACAGAAGTCTCCACTGAGGTGTGTGTGTGTGTGTGTGTGTGTGTGTGTGTGTGTGTGTGTGTGTGTGTGTTTGTGTTTGTGTGTGTGTGTGTGTGTGTGTGTGTGTGTGTTTGAAAACTGTAAGTGTGCCTGCTCGGTCTCCTTGGTAACCGCGGCTCGTTAGGCTGCCTCGTTAGTCTCCGTGGAGACGGAGGAGAGGATGGATGGGGATTATTACAGCCGAGTGCTGCTGCTAAAAGTTTAATGGAAGTATTAAAGTCCCATCGATCAGCCGGAGGAAGAACAGAGCAGCTTTATAGATTATATTAATATTATTACTCTCAGCATGAGAGATGTGACGGCTCCTCTGTAATAATATTACAGCAACAGATCCGCGAGGAGCAGACACAACAAAACTCCTCTGTCTGCTTTAAAGGAGAAGCACACCAAAGAAATCCTTCTTTAGAGTGTCACTCAAATCAACACTACAGAAATAAATCTCTGAAGAATCGAAAGGACTTTCACAGAGCTGCAGCTATAGAGAGGTGGAGTCTGTAGTCCTAAAACCCAGAAATCTGTTAGCATGTTAGCATGTTAGCACATCCTGTTCCCTCGTCTCAAAGTCTGTGAGTGTGTTGAATGTGTTTTCAGTTAAATGTGTGAAATAAGGTGTGTGGTTACCACAGGCTGAACATATTTACACGTTTTGTTCTCCAACATAACATCCATCATTAAACGTCCCACAGTTTAATTCTGAAGCTCTTCATGTGTTAAAAACAGTTAGCGGTTGCTAACGAGTGTCTGAATGAGACTACAGAGGTTGTCGGGGACATTAAACGTCCTCACAGCGAACACGGAGACTCATCTACTCACTCGTCCGTCTTTACAGCCACTTTAGTTACACACTGTTCTAACTCTGACTGTACAACCTGTACATTCATCAGTTTATAGAAAACCTGGATAGTAATCATCATGTAGTTTAGTGACACTTGGTGGTGTTGACGTTTAAGTCAGGTGACCGTGATGTCATCTGTTTGTAGCCTAACATTAGCTTCTTTCTGCTAAAAAGATCTGTAGTCTCTGCTGAGATTTAATTACGCTTCAAAAATCACAAAGTGATGTTCATCTGTGAAGATTGTCTTGGTGAACAAAACCTGTAAGTATCATGAACTTCATAGAAATCCCACAGGCTGTTTGTGGAGGGAACCAGAGCGATGCTAACTTCAGGGTTAGCCTACAGAAATACGTCCTCCCTACATCACTTTATAGCTGCTCATATGTCTGCAGGGGAGGTGTTGAGTGGAAACACTCCTGTAAAGCCTTTATGTTTGCTCTGGGAATGACAACTGTCCTCTGGTAAAACTCTTGTGTCCTGTATCTATAAGTTGTATAATGTACTGACAGTCAGATGCAGGTAGAATCTGCGGCTCGCTGCAGGAGGACGGAGACAGTCCAGGATGTTTTAACAGGAAGTGTCAAAGACGATCAGGTTCTCTGTGTCTCCTGCAGAAGAACGTCCTGCAGGGCGAGCAGAGGGATCACGTCTGGAACAGAGAAGGGTTCTACGCCGTCGTCCTCTTCTTCACCATCTTCGTCATCATCATCTCCTGCTTAATGGTAATGTAACATCTCACACATGCACACACACACACACACACACACACACAGATCAGCATGATCACTGACATCATGCAACACGTTGCTAAACCATCTGCAACGGCTGCTCTGATTGGCTCAGACAGCTAACCGCCGTGAGCCAGATTGTGGTGGTCAAAAGTCAAAGTGTCCTCAACTTCAGCTACACACACACACATGCACACAGAAACATAAATGAAGGGATGGGAAAACAAACTACAATATAGAATAATAGTGATGAATAACATTTTTACAGAAAATGTCTGTGAATAATATAAAGATAAACATCCATTTCTCTCCAGTTCTGTGTTTTTGTGTCAGTTGCAGTGAGACATTTCCTCCACATGAGGGAGCACTTGTACAGAGATACAAGTAAAATCTGTGTTATGTTGTTAAAGAACTGAACTTTTTTAAAGCTTTACAGATCAATAAATCTGAATGTGACGTCTTTTTATCCTTCATGTCTCTAAAGTTTCCTCTTCACTCACAATTTAGCTGTTTGTTCTCTGATAATATCAGTGAAGCAGCTTGAAATTCCTGCGTTTGGCTCCAGTTTATGAAATCCTGTCAATGAATGCAGGAATATTTTGGATAAACAACAATCTGGTGAGTCGTGTCAACATGTGAAGTTTGTGTTTCTCTCCAGTCTCCATCCTGGTGACAAACAGGTGACCTTAAAACCACCTCAGAATACTTGATCATGCTTTAAATGGCCACGAGGAGAAACTGTAGGAAACGTATTGACAGTGATGTGTTGCATTGGCCACAAAAACAACCTTAAACATCATGTACAGAAATCCACAGTTCAGCAGCCTTTAACAACTCAAACAAATCCTCCACAGGCTCGTACAGACAAGACAGACGAGGAAGGTTTTATTTTGATGATTTAATTCACGTAAATTTATGCAAATTGTTCTTTTAATTCATGTGCTTTTCCTCTGCTCTCTCCTCCAGGTTTTGTATCGACTGAAAGAGAAGGTTCAGGTTTCTGACAGACAGCTGAAAGCTCCGCCCCCTGACCTCCACCTGACCACGACTGTTCCTCCAGACTCCGCCCAGAGGTCGAAGGGCACCAAGGTCAGCAGCAGACACCACGACTGTCTCTGCCCTCACATGTTGAAATAAAGGATAGTAATGTGACATTAATGTTGTCCAGGTTGTGACGTCAGGAAGCATGGTCCAAGCTGAGCTCCCTCCAGCTGTAGCCACGCCCATTCCCCAGCAGCAGCCAATCGTAGCCTGCCGCCGCCTCGCTCCTCCCGTCGTCCCTGTGCCCAGGTGAGTCAGCTGACCGTGAGTCCTAAAGAATATATTGAAATAAACAACATGTCTGACAGCTCTTTTTCTCCTAGCCCCGCCCCTGTCCACGCCGTCACCAGTGACTCCGCCCCTCCAGTCGTCGTTGCCCCGGTGACAGCCAATAACGAGCTAAAGCCCTGCCCCTCCCCCTTCAGGATGAAACCTGCTGCGGGACTGCAAGAAAGGTAACGTGCTGCGATTTAACCCCGCCCCTCTGCAGATGACAGACAAAAACTGAAAGACAGCAAAATTATTTTTATTTGATTGATTTTCAAACAAAACTACAAAATTAAATGAATTAAACTACAAACAGTAATTTAAGTAACACTTAAAGGATTGTATGTAAAATCTTTAAAGTTTCAACTCAGTTTAATTCTCTGACTAAAAGTGCAACAGACAAAATGTTGGTGATTGAAACTCATAGGCGAACATTAGCTAGCTCACTTGTGATGCTAATGTGAGCTACTGAGCTATCTGCAGCTAAAGTAATGCTGACTCATCATCAGTGAGGCAGTTTTATTTTTAAGTACTTTCACTGAAGTCCAAATCCGACGTAATTGTTCTTTACTATGTTGTTGGACTTCCTGCCACATACTGTACTTGATTTATTTTTTAGAATCTTTGGAGTGGAAAAAAAACGGCACTAATACCTTGAAAACAGCCACTTGTGCTAAAGAAGTCCTTGAAAATTGACCATTGATCAAATATTTAATTTAGAATGTCGACTCACTGGGGATACTTGGCAATATGGAAGTACAGTAGTAGTATTTTATTTCTAAAAGTGTATAAAAGAAAAATCTGGGGAAGCCACACAGCTGTATAGGTTTTATTTCACTGTTTGCAGACATAGTGCTGAAGCCGTAGGCTGTAAATTCATGTTTACATTGTATAGCAGAACTGTGTGATACAGTGAAGACTGGACTGATGAGCAGGCGGCGGAGACAAAGAGTCTATTCTGTTATTGTCTGAACTCTCAGGTAGTCAGTAGAGACACCTGCTGGTCAAAACTGATCACAGCAGGAAAATATGAACTTGACATACAGACGTTCTTCCACATCAGCCTGGTGAACTCTGTGGTTGAGATATATTGATTGTTGGCATCAATCCCCCTAATAATCACTATTATTGATCTGTGTTAGATTTCTGTTATCGTCTTCTCACTGATGATGAGTAATTGTCTCGGGTGCCATTCGACAGTCCGGTGATATGAATGTGTAGATTTGGTTAAACTTCATTTTAACATGTGTCGATGTGTCACACCAACAAACTGAAGCAGCTTTTTAGAGGAGGAGGAGTCACACAACAGCCAGTAAATCTCTGAAACACCTGCTGATATAAAAGAGAAATATCTCTAACTGAACCCTCACAAGTCTGAAACGTTCGGAAGGAAACTCGCTTAACGAGCTGTGTGTGTGTGTGTGTGTGTGCGTGCGTGCGTGTGTGTGTGTGTGTGTGTGTGTGTGTGTGTGTGTGTGTGTGTGTGTGTGTGTGTGTGTGTGTGTGTGTGTGTGTGTGTGTGTGTGTGTGTGTGTGTGTGTGTGTGTGTGTGTGTGTGTGTGTGTGTGTGTGTGTGTGTGTGTGTGTGTGTGTGTGTGTGTGTGTGTTCAGAGTGCAGTCACCTCTAACCTGTGATTGTTGGAGCTGTCAGGTGTTGAGCTGCGTACGTGACACTGAGGAGATGTTTGTGTTTGTCCTCAGCTTATAGTTCAGAAACCGCAGCAGCACTTCAGGACTGCAGTCAGAGAGCGGAGCAGGTTTCCTTCTTCAGCATATATTCAGCCCGTCTGTACGCGTCCTGGGGCCGATGTTTATATGAAGGGTGGCGTCCCATTCAACTGATTTCCTCTGAAATGTTTCTCTCCTCATATCAGGAAAGAGTACGTTAGAACGCAGTGTTCTTAAGATAACATTAAAACGGCAGATTACAGGTCATTTAATATGTCTTAGAACATTTCCTACAAATCACAGCCGCTTCAGACCGATTTTATCAGTTTATATCAGAGTTTATATCAGAGTGAGCTACCATTGATTAATGTTTAACTGCAACATTTTATTTTGTTATATGTTCACATTCAAAATTGACAGAATGTTTTATCACTTATTACGTGACATTGACTTTATTGGCCTTCATGAGGTCACTGTGTGTGAGGGGGGTCGGTGCTGTTTTTGTTTCCAGCTTGCCAAATCAAATTCCTGTCGACTATGTTAAAAAAAGGAAAAAGGAAACGATTGGAGAAACATAACGCTTGAAAACGCTTCCATACACGTACGCGTGTAGTCGTCCTCCGTGACGACGCTGAGCTCGATCAGTTCACCTGGATTTACCTTCAGGAAAACCTCAGTGACCGTGAAAGATGTGTCTTTATTGGAGCTTTGGGTCGTAGAGTGACTAAAGTGTTGAATCTGTGGGAAAGCTAAGTTTGTGCGGACAGTGTTGGTTAAATTAAAACGACCTCCTTCTTGCCAGTTCAGAGGAAAAAGGTGTGCCGAGTGTTTTTCTGAGCAGCTTGTTGCTTTAAGAGCTCTTTAAAAATTGGCTGAGCTTCGTTTCCCTCTTAAGTCGTTTCATAACTGAAAGAAAACATCATTATCTGCGCCTCAGGTCAGAGTCAAGCACTTTAGCCTTTATCTGCTGCTCGTAAGTCTTCCGCTGACTTACAGCGCGTCCGCAGAGTCGAACCTCGGACGCCATTTTGTTCTGGTTACATCAGCGCTCGGTGTGGAATCTGGAGAACACAGGGTGTTTCTTCAGGTACGAAAAGGAAGGAAGATTTCAGGCTCAGAGTGAGAACAGGATGTTTTTCTTTGTGTCTGTGTCTTTGTGTGTGTGTGTGTGTGTGTGTGTGTGTGCTGTGCTGTCCACACTGGATGGCAGCCAATCAGCAATCAGACGAATAGGAAGCAACAGCATCCTGGAGAGGAAGCTGGCCGACACGTAGCCAGACGAAGAGAGTCCACCCACACTCACCCCATCAAAGCACACCTTGTCTTCTCTTCTTGTTCTTCTTCCTCTGTTCTGACACCGTCACAAAATCATTTCACTTTTTTCCATCATCTTCAGGAAACGTTCATATCTGCAAAACCCGAATAATATCAAGAGCATGTTGATATAAATCTACAATAAAACTGAGGAGCTTCTCAGTCCGTCCGCTTCTAACATCATGTCTTATTTTTCCTCCCTCCCTCTCTCTCCCTCCTTCACGTCTTCACCTTCCCATCCGTCCCTCTCAGACGGGGCTCTAACGTCTCTCTGGTGTTGGACATGTCGGCTCTCGGCTCTGTGGAGCCCCTGAACGTTGCTGTGGTTACTCCCAGAGAGACTGCGGCCCGAGAGTATCTGCTGTCCGCCGGCCGGCCGCTGACACGACAGCAGCTCCGCGACCTCGTCAACAACACGCACAAGCTGCACACCGAGTTTGCTGTAAGTAGTTAAAAAACATTGAACGTTCCTGTTTTTTAAACACGGGGTCACGGGTTCCCTCCTGCCGAGCACAGAGGTCTGGTTTTCATATGAAACCATGAAACACGAGGAACAGTATCCTGATTTCTAAATTAGGGCTGATGACGGGGAGAGTTTGAGTCTGAATCGACTCCAGTTTCCTGAGAAAAATACTCCTGCTCCAAAACAAACAACAACGAACATTAATAGCACAACAGCTTAATAAGCTGGCGCCCTGAATGCCCTTAATGTAGATGTAAGTATTAAGAAATGTGACTCTCCACCTTCACTGGGGAGTTCGTTCAAGGCTACTGAATCTGTTACCACAAATACGAAAGAATAAAGTCACAAAAGAATCGAGTAAACATATATATATTTTTTATTATTTATCTGCAGCTTTGTGTTTTTAAATCTTCATGTATGTCAAGAAGCGTCTTTTATTTTTCCTGAGAAAGGCTCTTTCCTTGTAGTCGAGCTGATATGCAGAGAAATCAAACTGAATTTACACAGTCAACAGTTTTCTGCATCGTTCCTGAATTATGAGCAGCAACAGTTTTGTTTATGTCATTCTTCATTGGAAGTATCGATAGGTTCCTTGCATTTTGTGCGGGAGGAGGTTCGAATGATGCACCAAAGAAGAAGAACGTCTGCGATAACAAAGCGAGTTTCTAACAGTGAACGTTCTTCTTCTCAGGAAATTCCCATGAATTTCATTGATCCCAAAGAGCTGGATATTCCAAACCACGGGACCAAGAACAGATACAAGACCATACTGCCCAGTGAGTACTGTGTGTGTGTGTGTGTGTGTGTGTGTGTGTGTGTGTGTGTGTGTGTGTGTGTGTGTGTGTTGCTAAGAAACGGCTCCAAAGCAGCCCTCGTCTCTCATTTCCTGTTGAACCAGGAAGTTGTTTTATGATGTGGGAGGGGCTAAAGGTCAAAGACCAGCAGCCCCAAGGACAGCTAACATGGCACCTCCCTCTTCCCTGACCACACACACACTCTGAAACAATGAGTACAGTTTGTTCTCACACTGCCAGTCAAGCACTCGGCCTGATTAAGACATTATATAACACACACACAATGAACTTTCTTGTGTGTGCACTGTGTTTTGGAGAGTGGGTGGGGTTATCAATACAACAGCAAGCAGGGGGGGTGTTCCTTCCTTCCTTCCGGCCAATCAAGAGTAAGGAATGCTCACCTACAGCCGCTGTCGATCAAACTCCATCCTGTGCTCGAGCTTCTGCGTCTCTTCTGAAGTGGTCCAAACTGAGTCGAGTTTGAGTCCCACAGCAGTCCTGAAAAACACTCAACTGTCCCAAATGAAAAGGTTGCTTCTTTATCCAAGCATAGTTTGGAGGTAAAATTACCTTGAGAGCTAATACTTAAAGTACATTTATTTACTGTTAACTTGTGTAGTGATATTAAACGTCAATATACAGTTTATTGTTCATTGTTAGCTTTTATAGCTCTAATAGCACGGTTAGCTGTCAGCAACCTTAGCTAAACACACTGAAGCTGCTCACAGGTCGCTAACAGCTAACTCGCTCTCCTCCTGCGAGAGTGACATTACTGTGTGAACTGATTTTACTCAAGAAGGCAGAAGAAGAAGACGACACAACAACAGACAGAATAGATCACAGACAGTCTGATCTCCAGGTGCTTTGCCGTGATGTAAATGACATGTTAGGTCTCTGTTAACCTGCTAACATCAGCAGCGGCTGTTTGTGAACACACTGACACAATGTCGTGATTTTAAGAGTTGTTTCATGAGGAGAAACTGAACAAACTTTGTGAAAATGGCTATGACAAATTCTGAATCAGTGTCTCCTTCTTGTGAATTTAGCATTAAATCAGAACACAAAGTTGTTTGTTTCCTGGTAAAATGTGTCAGTACATGACTGTCACATTTCACTGGAGACTGTGACTGTTTCTGCGGACTGTGTCCCCACCAGCTTCAATATGAATGGCTGATGTTTAAATCTTTCTTGACTCTGTCTCTGTATCCCTTGTGTCCTCACCTGTCTCCTTCCCTTGTGTCCTAGACCTTCACTCCAGAGTGGTCCTGAGGTCGAAGAGCTGCAACGACCTGCTGAGCTCCTACATCAATGCTAACTACGTACGGGTGAGTGGCAGCTGTTCTCTACAGACGCACATCGAGGTCGACTCCGAGGAACTCATCCGTCATTTCTGACTCTTAATTCAGTTAATTATGACACCATTTGTTATTGTCTCTCAACCTGAGAACAAACACTGATACAATCACATCACTTATCAGGAATGTCTCACACACACACACACACACACACACACACACACACACAGTGAAAGTACAGCCCTGCAGTGGTGTGTAATGTCGCTCTCAGACTCTGGTACAATAGACTTTCTTCCTGTCAGGAAGCTCCAGTGAAACAGTTTAAACTGTCATGAGAGAACAGAGGCTGCGTTCAGATCCTTCGTCCTCCTGAACAAACTAACACATGAAACAGATAAACACGGAGACGACATGAAATATGGAGACGATTATGATCAGAACTGGTTTATAACTGAATAAACTGTCTGTGTTGATAAACTGCTGAATACAGATGATATCTCAGGCGAACAAAAACAGAGAAACTCTGTGTTCTTTAGATTCTTCTTGCTGAACTCGCTGCAGTCTAATACTGTTTTTTAACTGATGTATTTGTTGTAATTGTTTGAAGGGTTTTTGATTTTATCACCTCAGATTTTAGTTTTTACTGTAAATTACTTCTAACTTTTGTCCCTTGGCGGGTCAGAACTGAACCTTAATGTCGGGCCACAGGCCAAAAGCAAACATGCATTGTGTTGTATTGTGTTGACTTCCTGTGCAAAGCCACAGTCGGCCCACCGAATATGATAAATACTGAGGATCCAACATATTTAAAGAGCATTTCACCTCACAAAGAAAAACGTTTTAAACTCATATTTGTTATATTTCTTTCACTAGAAACATCCGACAGCTCCACATTAAACCTTAGAGCAGCCGTGAGTCTTCTTAAAGCAACTACATGTAGGAATGTGGTGTTTAAAGTTTCCTGCCGTTGGATAAAACTGGTGACCGTGAGCTCATGGCTGCAGTGTTGTTGCCCTCCTGCAAGCTGCTGATTCCAATATCTGATTGGCTCCTGTCCCAGGGTTACCTAGGCGACGAGAAGGCGTTCATCGCCACTCAGGGTCCCATGGTGAACACGGTGAACGACTTCTGGCAGATGGCGTGGCAGGAGGAGGCGCCCGTCATCGTCATGATCACCAAACTGAAGGAGAAGAACGAGGTAATCTCACCTGGAGGAAGTGAGACAGGTGGATGCTGATGGGACGGTCAGAAAATCAGAAACAGAATATAAAAAGTAAACTGAGAAATGTTTTTCCACCATGGCTGTCTGTGTTTGTAGAAGTGTGTTCTGTACTGGCCGGAGAAGCGGGGGATCTACGGGAGGGTTGAAGTGTTGGTGAACAGCATCAGAGAGTGTGAACACTACACCACTCGCAGCCTCACACTCAAGGTACACACTCTGCTCATGTTACCGTTCATGCTGAGCAAAGAATAGTTTCATGTTCAGGATTTTAATATGTGTTTTGTGTGCAGTGTGGGAATCAAACCCGCGAGCTGCAGCATTACTGGTACACTTCATGGCCCGACCACAAAACCCCCGACTCCACGATGCCGCTGCTGCAGCTCATGGCCGACGTCGAGGCGGACAGACGGACGGCTGCCACCGTCGGACCGGTTATCGTCCACTGCAGGTACAAAAAGAGGAAAATGAACTTTTCTTCTACTGAAAATTGTTCTGTAGTGACTCCATTATCCACGCTGCTCTGCTTTACAGTGCTGGGATTGGCCGGACAGGCTGTTTCATCGCTACGACGATAGGCTGTCGACAGCTGCAGCTGGAGGGAGTGGTGGATGTTCTGAGCATCACCTGCCAGCTCAGAGCCGACAGGTAACCAACTGAAGCTTTAATGTCCTTGTTAGCTTCTCCAACAGGCTGATGTGTTGATAACTAACAATCTGTCTGTCTGTCTGTGCAGAGGAGGTATGATCCAGACAGGTGAGCAGTACGAGTTCGTCCATCACGCCTTGATCCTGTACGAGTCCCGCTTATCTGCAGAAACCGGCCAGTGAGCTCGCACCACCACAGGAGGTAGCGACTTAAACCAGGAAGTGTGCTAACATAGTGAGTTCTGAGCAGGTGTGATCTCTGAGACTTTGACGTTCTCTGAGATTTGGGAATTCTGGAGGAGGTCTTTTGAGTTTGATGGACAACACGGACAACCAATGAGGACTGTTGTGGGCGGGGCCTGTTGAAGGAAAGGGGAAAGGTACATTTCTGAAAATGGAATGTATCCGCTCTTCTTCTCTGCTGTTTCTTCTTCATGTGTTGTTGGCGATCGGTTCTTCAGAGGATCTGCCCGCTTCACTTCTCTTAACCACTGACTGCCGGACCGTGTTTCTAACTAACCAGACTGTCCTGTTTCCTCTTTTCTGTCATGGGAACGTAGAAATAGTTTGACTGAAATCGATGGTACATTGTTCAATAACACTGTTGTGTTTCTGTGTCTTATAGGATTTTAAAATTATTTTATAACGTGATGTTCTTATAGGAAGGCTGTTGGAAATGACTGTTAGCTGGTTGCACCTTTGGTTAAGCTACTACACCACTGTGGCGCCGACCCGTCCGGCCTCGCACCTTTTGTGCAACCGTACGTCACATGTAATTTAGTTTCCAAACCTTTTGGCATAAAGTGAAAATGTTAAATTAAGGAGCAAAATATGTCTTCAAAGCTTTTTCCATCATCCCCCAGATGTCTCAACTATTAACACTTCACTTTAAACCTTTCAGAAATATGTTGCTAAACTTTCATGTCATGCAGCCTGAAATGTTAGCTTGCTAACTAGCTAGCACAATCATTTAGCGAACACATTCATTCTAAGCGTTTTGTGCAAATGCTAATTTGCAAGCTTGGAAGTGAAATATGCTGAGAGTGTTAATGGGGCTGAGCTGATAATATGGTTATTAAATTAAAGAGTAATCAAGTACAACATTTTGATCAGAATGTTTTCATGTTTGACCGGCATAAAACCAACTTCATAATTGTTATAATGGAGTGCTAAAGTTACAGCTGTGGCTCCCTCCAGCCACAGATCACGTGCTAAAAGCTAACAAACCAATGTAGTGATAAATAAGCTCCTGCTAAGCTAGTCCTTGTAGTACAGCAATCTCATAGAGGCTAATTTTAGCTTTAGTAGTTTAGTTTAGCCAATCCGTATGCTTAATGTCAATAAATGATGCTAACCTACTTCATAAGCTCATGCTGTTATTAGCGCACTATGCTAATGCAATATTTTGTCAAACCAAGTATTCCACTGCTAAACCACGCGCAACAATTTGTTCATTCAACAAGTACAGCTCCCTTTAGTCTTTAATAGATGTACTTAGAATTATGGGAGCTGTAGTTCTTGGATGCTAACAGAATAATTGTTTTATCTTTGATGAAAAGATGAAAGTAATCGACCCCGTTATCAAATATCTGCACAACTTCCCACCATCATGTTTAAACCTTTAGAAAGACGGATGGAGGCTCGCTGAACACGCGCTGGATAAAAATTGGTGCTTCAGTTACAGTTTTTATATTTGATCCAAACATAAAGATAATCCTGTTAGCTTATTAGCAGAAGGCCAAATGAAAGAGAATGTAGTTTACTGAGAGTTCGGACCAATAGAACAGAACATTTAGCTGCTGGGTCTCAGAGTTTCACTCTGTGTCGTAGTGAATCCTGTTTCTTGCATTGACAATTTCCCCCGTTGTGTGATACGTTGCTTTATACCAAAAAATGTGAAATGATTTACTTCACCGTGGTGCAGTCATCTCATCGATGTGCTGTTGTAAATTGTTATCTAGTGAGTGCGTTATTTTGGTGTATCAAAGTAATAATAACTTTATTTTTATACGTTTTTTACATGTTTTTGATGTGTTTAGCGGTTATCAGCCATTCGTCGACTACATGAACGGTACAAACCTCATCTCTAAATCATCGACTCTCATCAAGAGCTGGACTGAATTCATTCTGTACTCTTTGGATTTATTAGAGCTGGAGAACCAGAGCTTCAGAGTTTTCACCCTTTCATTCATGAATTATTAAATCACAAAGTCAAATTATTTATTTCTTTAAAATCTGAACCATGTGGAAACTTATGCTCAGAAGGAGTTGTGTATGGACACCGTATGTCAAAAGTATTAAAAGGGCTTCAAGAACAACTGTAAAAATCTTGTTCATTCTCTGAAAAGCAGACGGGGAAAAACATTTTCAAACTAAATAAGATGTTAGAAACACTCTCCCCCTTATTTGATTATAGTTTTCTTGTTCATCCTCGGTGCGTAACATCCACTGGAGTGGAGGTTTAATCACACTGTAAAGAAATAGTCAAATCTGAATAAAAGTATTAATAGTTTGTGTAATTGGACGGAGTTTTGTTGTTCCAAATATCTGACCGCTGTGCAGCATGAATGATCGGGTTAATGATGGGAGAGACATTTTAAACATTAGATACTGACAGCTCATCGATTTTTTTCCTTTTTTTAAAATTTTTAAGATTATTTTACATTGACAGTTGAGTGAAAAAATGTACAAATGATAAATAAACATTTTAGTGCCGTTAACTGGAGAAACAGAAGGTTCAGTCCAGTAAAACTCCACGTTGGGGTGTCGACCCGTTTCAGAGATCTGAGGTTTCTACAGTGATGCCAGTGATGAAGAACATCAACACATACGTCTAATCCGCTCTGTGTAAATGAGGTCACGTTGTACAGTTCATGTTAAAGTGCTATTAAACCCAATGTGGGCAGTGACATCACAGAACAAGGACCACAAACACGGAGACTTTGCTGCTAAAACTGGGAGCGTCGGGAGCGTCGGGACCGCTGACGGACAATAAACGAGAGAAACTTAGAAGACTCTTCTTTTTCTATGTACCAAATTATTTTGTATTTATTCCTCTTCTTGTGATACAATCAGGAGACGTTGGACCTGCGTCTCTTTGCCTACTGGGACCATCATCAACACAATCTTCACTTCACTCGGTTCAGTGTTTCAAACTCAGAGTGGTTAAACAGTCTCACATGTTTCAGGTTGTTGGTGACGTTTGAACTGACGGAGCAGAGAGTGAGTTGAACCCTCCGTACCCACTGCAGCGGGTGCAACAACACACACTGCCTCTGACGTAGTATTGTGTCTGTACAGTAGGTGGTGGTTCATGTCCTGTACTTTACTGTTGTTGGCTGTTGACGGAGCTCAAAGGGACGCTACACATTTTAAAATGACGACTGTCACGACATCACACTGTAGAGAAAAACACAGCTGAGTTTAGTTTTAATTGAAAGCGTTTCAGACTTGATGTTGTTGGATATCAATGCAGGAGTCTTTGCAAAAAATAGGAAATGTAACTGCGTTTGTAGGAAGTTTCCTCCAAAAGACACGAGAACTAAAATGTGAAGTTTTCCATATGAACTAAAAACTTGTTTTAGATTCGAAGGTCCTCACAAAATATCTGTAAATACTTGTGTTTGTTTTCAAATTGGATCACTGTAGACATTCTGTAAATGATCTTTGAGGATTTTTGGATGTCGGAGACAAATTTCAGCCCGCTCAGAACACAAAGAATCACTAATGTGATGAAATTCAGCTCAAAGGGCCAAATTTAAAACCAAAAAAGTATTTGGTAAACAGATAATCTTTTAAGGAAGTTCTAGATTCTGGGTGAGTTGTTCAGACGGGTCCAGATTGTGGTTCCACACAAAACTGTGAGTTGCTTTTTAAGTTGGTTAGCTGCCAGATAATCATATTAAACCTTTTTAATGTTTTATTATTTCCCCTGTATGTTATGATTAATAAATAACAAAAGCTATTTTTATTGACATTGATTCTGCTGTTGTTGCAGTACAGGTGGTGAGGGGGATTGTGGGTAGTGTCACAGGACTGTTAAAATTATCAAGACTTCCAAACTTTATTTGAAACTTTTCAAAGAAGCTTCTAGCTTCAGAAATATAACGGCTAGCTGCTAACTAGCATGCAGATTCAGTTAGCAGGAACATTCATGTAAATGCTAACATGCTAACAGTTTCTGTAGTGTTGGTTAGATGAAGAATGCTACGGTTAGCCAGTTAGCAACCGGACCTTATCTGAACACCTATTTCAGTTCAAATCGAGAACAGTTAGTGATTTAAAGACGGATTAATTGTGTTGATGAAAACTGTTTTGAAGAACGACATTAAAGTGAGAAGTGTTGGCGTCCCTTTGACCTCCTGCTGTGGGCGCTGCGGCTCAGAGTACCTGATGTGAATCAGTGTACGTGGTTTTTAACTGTATTACTAATCAACTTGAATGTTGTAATAGTCCGGAACATTAGCCACTGAGTCGTGCTGTAACCTCTTAATCTGCTCTATATACAAATATATTGTTACCTGTAATCTGTACATAAACACGGGACAGAAAACAGTCCGACTCCTGTCGTCTTGGACTCAAACTGACCGACTGACTCCAGTAACGACGCTGCTGTTCCTCGAAACATATTGTCTTCTAACAGGAGAGAGTGAGACAGAGGGAGAGAGGAGGGAGACAGGAAGGAAGGAAAGAGGTGTGGATGACTAAAAGTGGCCACGTCCAACCGAAACAAAAGCAGTTTGACCTTTACGCTGGAATGAAGGTTTCTGGATCAAACAATCAGTTTTTATTTTACTTAAGAATACATTTAGACACCAAAAACAAAACCAACCAAGAAAATATTGATAATAATTGAGCACCAATTTAAAAAAAAAAAAAAAAAATTAGACCATTTTAACATAAAATGATTAAGCGATGATGTAATGAGAGGAAGTGATGATGTAATAAGACAAACTGCTGGTTAATAAAGTCTTCAGAGGTTAAACGAGCACCACAAAATATCTGGAAAGCTTTTGGTTGTAATGGACCCTAATTTCCATGTAATGGCCAATAATGATAACATCCCAAATATTGTATTTCTTGGAAAAAGTCCGACATTTTCCACTTGGTGCACTTTCACTTAAAGGAACAGTTTGCCAAAAAATCAATTTCCAGAACAGAAATCTAAACATTGAAGAAAGACAAGTTCCTCAGACATGTTGGAGTCAAAAGGTTTTTATAGAAGGAATTTTTAAATTCCTAAATTAATGTCAAGATTTTTTCAAAAAAGTACATTTTCGTTGTGATTTTCGGAATAAAATGTTCCATAAGTCAGGCTGTGAATGGAGAGCCGGAGAGTTTAGTGTCTGTAAGTGAGGCTGAAGTGAAGCTTTCTACTAAAACCAAATTTTAAAGATATGGATTGTAAAATTCTGACATTTTTAGAACGGGAGTGGAAAATCTAACAGATGTCACCACAATTTTTAAGTGATTAATTACTGACATAAAGAAAATTATTTGTTGGATCGCAAGTTTCGTATATATGTTTAAATGTGCAAATTCAAAATAATCATTTGAACTAAAATAAACTCCTAATGTGTAGTTTGGCCTTTTTTTTCCTGCTGGTCTGAAACAAGGAGGCAAAATGGGCCCAAAATCTCAAACATGGACCTCAGCAGGAAAACATGTCGTCTGAAAAGTCGTCATAAAGTTTCACTTTTTTCAGAATCAGAATACTTTTAATTTAATTTATTAATCCCCGGGGGGAAATTGTTTTTGTTCCAGATGCTCCGTGCAAAGTAGAAATAGAAATATAGCATGAATGGAAACAAGAGATAATGATATAAATAAAATGGTAAAGTAGACAATAGAATAAAATAATAAAGTAAACAGTCTTAAGTGTAAATGTTAGCTTCTGTGCTGCAGCTAGCGTTCAATTAGCCTCCGTTAGCTTCTGCTCTTTGAAAATAAACTCCCATTTCAGACAAAGTAGATTTTTTTTGGGACTTTTAGCTCCAGAAACTAAAACTATGATGTCAAAGTGACAAAAACCATTCCAGTCTGGTTCTGATCCACAGCTGGATCGGCAGTACTTTCACCATTAGAGTCATCTGGTTTAGTCTGAACTGCTAATTAACGCAATTACTTAATAACTAGCACCAGAACCAAAGCAGAAGATTTCACGTGCAGCCAAAACTGAGTTTACACCCTCACAGATGGAGACGCATCACAAGACACCAGGAGACAGATCGAACTTTAAACTCGTCTCAGTGGGAATTAATCAAACGCTCGTCCTCTATTTATATCGTCCACCTCGGCCGTTAGCGCAGCTCGTGTGCTGCTGCTGCAGCTTCAGGACTATTAATAGCCTCCGAAACAGGCAGAGTTTGTAGTCGTGCCTTCGCAGTGACTCACAGAGCTGTTGGCCTGATTGAGGAAGTCCGTTAGTGACTCCCAGCCTCGACACTATAGAGTCTGACAGAGACAGACAGACAGGAAGAGAGACAGACGGCTGTGAGACAGACAGGCAGGCAGGCAGGGAGGGAGTCCAGAGAAAAGTGAGGAACGCCTGAGTCTGAAGTGTGAGAGGGTCGAGTGGAGGATGGACACGAGACACAGACGACGGACAAACGACATTCAAATTCTGGAAAAATCTTTTTTTTGTCAAATCAGGATTTGTTGGTTACAAATCTAGTTCGTTACAGCTGTTTGATTTTACAACTTTGAATCCTCCAGGACTCTACTGAACACCTCAGAGGGATATTTTCTTTTTTTAAAATCTGCTTGAAATAGTGACTATAAAGCCACGTCTTCTACCTCCGCCTCAGGATTATGGTGGTGCGAGCTCCGTCTGAGGATCTGAAGGACGATCAAAATGCTGAAATGTAAATGTGACAGTTACCTCTGCTGCCTGTGGTTCAGCTCTCTGCTGCTGCTGCTGCTGCCGGTGAGTCTCTCTATTCATTCTTTACCATCCGTGGAGGAAACCAGCTGACTGACAGTGTGGTTTAAAATGTTGTCATGTCTGTTGTTGTGCCACAAAAGGTGAGAAAATAAGTGATGAGTGAGAAGTCAGCTGGTTGTTTGTGCTCCTGAAGTTGAGCCGCATCTGAAGGGAAATCTGATCTTCACTGTTTAAAGATAAATGCTAATTTCAACGACGAGCTGCCTTCAGGATGTGAGATGTGTTCAACTTTCTGTCATTATACCAAAAATTATATGGAAACAAAACTCCTCATCACCTGCTGCAGTCCAACATTCTGCTTCAGTTACTGAAACGAGTTAAAAGAAGAATATAATGTTAAAACAGTATTTTTTTTAAATGTGCCATCAAAGGCGTTTTGTAGCCGTCGGTACGTTTTCTTTGCAGGAGAAGACGAGACAGACAAACAGAATAAAACATGACTAACGTCCTCGTGGCTCCACTCATCAGGACTGACGAGGGAACAAACGATAAAGAAGACGTTCAAACATTTAGCACTTAAATAACAGCTCGTGTTCTGAAGCTCTCGATAGAGAGCAGCTACGATCCTCAGACGAGGGCTGGAAATTGTTTCTATTTTTAATTTTTACTTTATCGACGGTGATGTGTTGAGGATTATTTCTTGTGACTTACTGAAAGTCGCTTTGGACAAAAGCATCTGCTACATGTAAAGTAAATAACCACTCGAATGAAGACGGTCAAAGTCCATTAAAATAAATAAATGTTGCTCTGACTCATCAGAGTTCTTCAACTTCAACAAGATATTTTTCTTATTTTATCAACAAAACATTTGTTTTAAAACCCCCATATCTTTTATTTCTTAAATAATGAGCAGCGATGGAATGTAACTAAGTATTTACATTGACTCATGTACTGCACTGTGTCTCTTTTCTGCTTCTTCTCCACATTTTAGAGGCAAATATGTGGTTTTTTGTCCTTATTACCACATTTCTGTGATGTGGTCGAGCTGCACGCCGACTCTTTTATCTCCGCAGTGAAGACTTCTGCTTTATAAAGAGCGTAAATATAAATATCATCTTTTCAGTTCAGTTTGTGGCTTCTGGTGACTTTGATCACAGCAGGCGAGCCGTGTGGAGATATTTTAGGATTCTTTGGTTGATTTATTACGTTTTTAAAAAGTTCCCTGTTCTTTAAGTCGTCGGCCAACAAATATCTCCAACGCTCAACGTTAAAACCACGATGTCTCTTGAAGAAGTTGGATTTTTTAACTTATGGTTGAGCTAGCAGGAGGCTAACAGTTTCCCCCTGCCTCCAGTGTTTGTGCTAAGCTAGGCTAAACGTGACCCGGTCACTTAAATGGAGAAAAAGAGAATTTCTCCAAAATATTTGACTGTTTTTACAACAAGAGGAGACAGTTTTCACCTCTCTGACATCACTGACACCATGATCTCCTGTCTGTCTGTCTGTCTGTCTGTCTGTCTGTCTGTCTCTCTGTCTGTCTGTCTGTCTGTCTGTCTCTCTGTCTGTCTCTCTATCTGTCTGTCTGTCTCTCTGTCTGTCTGTCTGTCTGTCTGTCTCTCTGTCTGTCTCTCTATCTGTCTGTCTGTCTCTCTGTCTGTCTGTCTGTCTGTCTGTCTCTCTGTCTGTCTCTCTATCTGTCTGTCTGTCTCTCTATCTGTCTGTCTGTCTGTCTCTCTGTCTGTCTGTCTGTCTGTCTGTCTGTCTCTCTGTCTGTCTGTCTGTCTGTCTGTCTCTCTGTCTGTCTGTCTGTCTGTCTGTCTGTCTCTCTGTCTGTCTGTCTCTCTGTCTCTCTATCTGTCTGTCTGTCTGTCTGTCTGTCTGTTTGTCTGTCTGTTTGTCCTCGCTGCTGTATTGTTTGTCTCTGAACTCACTGAACCTCATTATCAGTGACAAATTATTTTATTTCCTGTTCTGCCTTCCAGGACTCAGAATCCCTGATTGCTTGTTGAACCCTGAAAGTGATAAAAACTGGAGGTTACAGTTTCTTTAAATAGCTGCAGCTGATTAACTTCCATCAGACTCCATCTCATAGTTTCTTGGCAGCAACTCAGAAGATCCGTTGTTTCCTCATCTGTTCTTTTCTATACGCTAAGATTCAGATACTTTTACTTAAGATGCTCTGTGTAGTGTAATAGTGGAGGTAACAGTGTTTCCCTCTGAGATGTTGTGCAGTTTAACTTCACTGAAATTTTGATCTTCAGGACATTTTAGAGGAATAATCTGGACAAGTTTCAGAAATGCAGTCTGAGCGTGGTTAGCCTAGCTTAGCATAAAGACTGGAAGCAGAGGGAAACAGCTAGCCTGGCTTTGGGCACAGTTTAAACTGTTAAGAAGCAACAGCTGTAAAACAACATGTGTTATGTTCTGAACAGTTTCTGGAATCAGTGGGACTATTTTACTGACAAGCAACAGCGTATCCTTCCACCCAGACCCCCTGTGTCTCTGGCTGTAGCAAGATGGATCCAAACCTGACGTCCTCAGTCTGCTGCTGTTGTTGTTGTTGTTGTTGTTGTTAAACTGGATATTAAAGGAACAGTTCACCCAAAAATGATAAACCCAGTCCTCCTCTCCTCCTCCTGAGGATATAAAGTCCTCAGGAGGAGGAGAGGAGGACTGGGTTTATCAGTCTTGGGTGAACCTCTTCTAAAATAATGTCTGCAGCTCAGGATCAAGTGAAATGTTTTCAGAACAATCGGATCAAAGTCAAACTCCACCCAAAGTCTCGATCCTGAGTATGAATCACTCTCCTGTGGACTTTAAAGCCCGATGAAAGAGTTAGTTTTGTCCTTCGCGTTGAGCCGAGACGTCAGCTCGATGACGTGTTCGTTAGAAAGGATTTAGAGCTGGAAAATAAATATGAGATGAGACGTCCCAGAATAATAATACGCCCAATAATGCTGCAATATTATTTTAAAGCCAGCCAACTGCTAATTTGTTAGCTTTTAAATAAACAAACTTTTCATGAAAACTTTTTTTTGTAAACAGTGTTTTTCATTTTCAGATGTTCCCCTTTTTTCAGGTTTCTTTATGCACAAATTTAAAAAGCATCAAAAACAGTACGATGTAACTGAACATGTGATCCTTCTCTCAGGCTTCAGGGTGGATTTTGCTGCAGTGGTGGTTTGAGATGTCTGTAGGATGTTTTGATTGAGTTTTACTTTGTTAAAACTGCTCAGTGGTGAAATGAATTGTAGCTAACATGAACACATGTTTTAAATACAGCAGGTTTACAGGTTTGTGGTTTGACGTCACCTGAACAGTAAAATGAGAAGAAGAATCCTTCTGTTCTTTGTTTTACTGACGTCAGTCTCGTTTCTTCTTCAGGTTCTGAGCAGCGCAGCTCCCACAGGGAATCAGTCCATCTCATGTAGCATCTCAGTGTCTGAGCCAGCATCCGGTCTGGACTCCATATCACTGACCGTTAACACACCTGGAAAGAACTGCTCCTTCACTCTGACGTCTCCGGACGCCGGAGGAGACGGCGCCGAGTGTAGAAGAAGAAGAGGAGGAGACGAGGAGATAGAGACTAACGAGATCGGAGGAAGGGAGCAAGGAGAGGAGCGGGAGGAGGCGAAGGAGGAGACGGGAGCGAACTATCTGGGGACCAACCAGCTGGGAGTGGAGGACGGAGGGAACAAGGAGGGAGGAGATGTTTTCACCTGCATGTTGGATCAGCTGGAACCTGGAACCTCGTACCAGCTGCAGGTCCAGTCCCAGAGAGACGAGGAGACGGCGAACATCACCGTCAACACCAGTAAGACCTTCACTGCACTTCACTGAGCTCAACTCGCTTGTTCTGGAGCTGGATGCTGTTTGCTCAGTTCACATTCACACGTTTGTTATTATTGAACCTGTGAAGTGTTTATTTATATCGATAAATGTGCCGTCGGACATTTTGTGCTTCAAGTGCAGCTGTTGACAGTTTTTATGATGTGAAAGAGGAACTATGAAGAGAGCTAATCAGGCATGAAATCACGGTATGGCGGTTTACCCAGAATGCATCTCTTTTAGACCACCAAATTTGTTTAGGTTTTTTTTAGATATAAGTACCGAGATTTTCACCGAACGAGAACCATCTCAGTAAACGTCACGGTTCAAGGAGTTATTAACGATCTCTCATCGAACAACACACTTCATTCAAACTGAGATTTCTGAGAAAAAGTCAAACTTGCGAGAGAGTAAAAGCTAAAAATCTGAGACAGATGTCAGAATTGTGATGCCGTCAGTGGACAGAAACTAAATCAGGAGTGTCGGTTTGTCTCCTCACCTGTAAACGAGCTGCACTGACATGTTGGAGACGTCTGTAGTCAAACAGCCGTCCACAACATTCAGTCAAATATTCTGTTGTTTCCATCTCCTCTGACCTGCAGTCGTTTGAAGTGAGAGGACACGACATGACCTCTGTGTTGTGTGTGCGTGTGTGTGTGTGTGTGTGTGTGTGTGTGTGTGTGTGTGTGTGTGTGTGTGTGTGTGTGTGTGTGTGTGTGTGTGTGTGTGTGTGTGTGTGTGTGTCAGAGTTAGAGTCATGTAGTTTCCCTCTCTGTAGCTCTGTGATTAGCCACAGGAACCAAAGACCTGCTGAGAGAGAGTGATAGAGCAGTAAAAGTACATGTACTGTGTGTGTGTGCGTGCGTGTGTGTGTGTGTGCGTGCTGTGTCCACACTGGCGGGCCTCCAGAACAGAAGTTGGACCCTCGGTGTGTATTTCCATCGTGGGTAGAGCTCAGGGTTCAGCCATTTCCTGCCTCCATTGTTTCTTTGTTCTGTGGGAAAGGGTGTGAGGGTGTGTGTGTGTGTGTGTGCTTTGTGTGATTTGTGTATGTGTGTGTGTGTGTGTGTGTGTGTGTGTGGAGGAAACCGGGTGTTACTGCACCCAGTCGAGTCCCGACTGTAACCTTCTCAGCGATTCAAAACACTTGTACTGAAGCTGTTTGTTATCTCCGGAGGCGCTCTGACCTTCAGAGTTCACATGACCTCTGCAGGTTTGCTTTTACCTGCCTGAGCCGAATGTAACTAAGTACATTTACTCGAGCACTGTTGGTCATTTGAGTATTTTCTTCTCAATGACATCTCAGAGGGAAATATCACTTTTTAACTAGTTTATCTTATCTTCAGATATCAGTTATTTGGACGCTTCTCAGCTTCGCATGTCTGACCAAAACAGGCTCCGTCCTCCTTTAATGGCTGCACCTGATTGGACGAACGCGACTCATGGGCCGATGCAAACAGGACCAACATGGCGGCTCTTTTCAAACTTTCTCAGACATCACACAAACAGCTCAGCAGAGACATGTTAGTGTCCATATACGGTGCGTTCAGGAGCGCTGAGATGAAGCGTTTGTGTGGCGAGAGAAAAAACGCTACACATGCAACTCTGCATCTGTAGCGTTTTTTTCTCTCCACACATGCATCTTGTCTCTACACCACAGCTCTCGAAACACAATGCAGAACTACCAGAATGCATTGCACGGCTTCCTTCAAAGACGAGTGTGAGGTGTGAAAACGACAGATCCTGTGGACGCCATGATTCTTTTTTTCTTTTGTCAGTTATTATCTGACGTACATCCTCCTGATTATTCTTACAAACTTTCACCTAAATGAGATTTTGAGTTCAGGACTTTGACTTGGAACTAAATATTTTACAGTTTGGGTTCAGTACTTGTTATTTTTACTGAATAGTTGTTTACCTTAAAACTCAGTAAGTGAAGATGCAGAATCTTCAGCAGTTCAGTCTGTGATGTCGCTGCCTGATAATATTGTTCGACCTCAGTCTGAAGCACCAGTTGGCGACACGGCGGCACAAACACACACAGAGCGGCATTGTGGGAAAACACAAATCAGGAAGCGGGGAGCTCTCAGACAGGCGGACGACTTGAAGCGAAGCAAGGGTGTGTGTGTGTGTGTGTGTGTCAGCAGGACTCCCACAGCGCTCACACTTTGATGACAAGGCCACAGATCGAGGCTGTGGATCCTCTTCCTGCCGCCCGCCCGAACCTCATAACAGATAAATCACTTTAAAGGAACAGTCCCACTGTTTTAGGATACAGTGTGTAAATCATCCAGACTTCATGCTCAGCTCGGCTGCTGTCTGAAGGCTGATCACACAGATGAAGCTGATAGCGTCTTCTCATCTGACCAACCTGTGGAAATATGACAAGTTAAAGTCCGGCATTCAAAAGTTTGGTCAAATAAAAGTTCAGAAGTTTTAGCAGTGAAATAAACAAAAAGTATTTATTATGCAGAATGACCCACAAACACGTGTGTGTTGTTTTCTTTGTGTGTGTGTGTGTGTGTGTGTGTGTGTGTGTGTGTTGTATCAACAGAGCCGTCGGCGGTCAGCGGCCTGGCTATGACCTCCAGAACCAGCACCAGCCTGGGTCTTTCCTGGCAGGCCGGCCCAGGCAGGACGCAGCGGTTCAGGCTGCAGCTGTGGGATCGTTCAGGTGCGTCTGCCGAGATTCATCCACGACGAGAAAGGAAGTCACACAACAATTATGACAACAATCGTCTTTGTTTCTGCAGATCTGCTGATCAACACGACGTTAGAGAGCACGGCAACACAACACAAACTCATCGACCTGTCGCCAGGACGACTGTACAACGTTGCCATGGTGACGGAGGCTGGCGGGCTGCAGAACAGCGAGATGATCCAGGCTCGGACAGGTAGAGAAGAAGACATGTAGAGACAGACAGGTAGAGGAGAAGAAGACATGTAGAGACAGACAGGTAGAGAAGAAGAAGACATGTAGAGACAGACAGGTAGAGGAGAAGAAGACATGTAGAGACAGACAGGTAGAGAAGAAGAAGACATGTAGAGACAGACAGGTAGAGGAGAAGAAGACATGTAGAGACAGACAGGTAGAGAAGAAGAAGACATTTAGAGACAGACAGTTAGAGGAGAAGAAGACAGGTAGAGACAGACAGGTAGAGAAGAAGAAGACAGGTAGAGACAGACAGGTAGAGAAGAAGAAGACATGTAGAGACAGACGGGTAGAGAAGAAGAAGACAGGTAGAGACAGACAGGTAGAGAAGAAGAAGACAGGTAGAGACAGACAGGTAGAGGAGAAGAAGACAGGTAGAGACAGACAGGTAGAGAAGAAGAAGACAGGTAGAGACAGACAGGTAGAGGAGAAGAAGACAGGTAGAGACAGACGGGTAGAGAAGAAGAAGACATGTAGAGACAGACAGGTAGAGAAGAAGAAGACATGTAGAGACAGACAGGTAGAGAAGAAGACAGGTAGAGAAGAAGAAGACAGGTAGAGACAGACAGGTAGAGAAGAAGACAGGTAGAAAAGAAGAAGACAGGTAGAGACAGACAGGTAGAGAAGATGAAGACATGTAGAGACAGACAGGTAGAGAAGAAGACAGGTAGAGAAGAAGAAGACAGGTAGAGACAGACAGGTAGAGAAGAAGAAGACAGGTAGAGACAGACAGGTAGAGAAGATGAAGACATGTAGAGACTGACAGGTAGAGAAGAAGACAGGTAGAGAAGAAGAAGACAGGTGGAGACAGACAGGTAGAGAAGAAGAAGACAGGTGGAGACAGACAGGTAGAGAAGAAGACAGGTAGAGAAGAAGAAGACAGGTGGAGACAGACAGGTAGAGAAGAAGAAGACAGGTGGAGACAGACAGGTAGAGAAGAAGAAGAAGATATGAAGTAAATAACTCTTCGTCTGAATCTCTCTCCAGTTCCGGCGGCCGTCTCAAACGTCACCGCCAACAACAACAACAGCACCTGCCTGACGTTGTCATGGCAACAGCCAGAAGGCGACCTGGACTCGCTGGTCGTCGCCATCTCGACCAATGACACGAGCCGCCGGGAGACGACGCTTCAGCCAAACGCCACAGAGGTCACCATTGATCAGCTGACTCCCGGCTCAGCCTATCAGGTCGTGGTGACGTCCAGGAGCGGTGAGCTGACGAGCCAATCAGAAGTCACCGTCAGGACAGGTGAGAGTTTGTTCTTTTTTTTGTTTTCCTTCATACTTTTTACTCTCCATTATTTTTCTCACCCTGTGTTTGTCTCATCTTCAGCTCCGGCGGCGGCGTCCCTCCTCTCGCTGTCCTCTTCCTCCTCTGGAGGACTCTTCCTCTCCTGGACGCCTCCCGCGGGCCTCTGGGAGAGTTACTGGCTCTCCCTGTTCGACGGCTCACAGCAGTTAGTCAACACCACTCTGGACCGAGAGGCGGTGAACTACAGCTTCCCAGGGACGGGACTAACACCTGGGAGGCAGTACAGAGCTGTGCTGAGGGTGGAGAGTGGAGGACTGATGGCTGAGAGCAGCTGTGATGGAGCAACAGGTCGGATCACTGCAGAAATATACGTCAATAAAATATATACGGAACAGCAGAAACATGTAAAACAGCAAAACACAAACGTGTTCATCATAAAACTCTCTCTGCAGCTCCGGCTCCGGTGTCGGACCTCCACATTCGACACTCGGACGAGACGTCGCTCAGCGCCATGTGGAGCCACGCCCCCTCTGGGTCACGTGACGACTACTTCCTGACCATTCGCCACGGTGAGTTGAAAAACATTTTTAAGTTTAATCGTCTTTTTTTTTCCAACTTTGATGTATCATTGATGTCATTAATTGCTCCTGTGACTCGCAGGTAACGTCACCGTGGATACCAGGAAGGTGGAGTCGAACATGAGGGAGTGCACCTTCAACGTGCTCACACCTGGCAGGCTTTACACCATCACCGTGACGACCAGGAGCTGGAGTCTGAACGCCTCTGTGTCAGTGGAGGGGAGGACAGGTGTGTTCAATACTGTTACAGCAGAGCAAACTTTGACTTCTCCTTGTTTTGTTTTACCTTAAAGTTTTAAAGTTTTATGCACACAAGAAAACAATTTCACTCATCTCTTTAATACCTTTTTGATTTAACGGGTCATAAAGTGATCGCTCGGTGGTTATGTGTGTTGCAGCTCCCATGGCGTTGCGTACGATCACTCTGAGGAGCTCTGGCGTCAGCAGCCTCCAGGCATCATGGGAAAAACCACCAGGAGACGTGGACTCGTACACACTGACCCTGCTGCAGGACAGGTGTGTTCGTGGAAACATGCAACCTCAAAAATAAGAATAAAACAATAGATACAGATCAATACAGTTAATCCCGTGTAAGACGTCCAACAACCTCCAAAGAGTTGCAAGATAAATTTAAAATTATTTTTTACATTTTATTCTGGAACTTTTAGATTTGGAGCCTACAGTTGAACACTGACTTGACTTTTATTTTGAAAGGATCACATATTTTTAAAGCTGGTATGAAGGTCTAAAAAGATTTAAAGTTTAAATGTAACACCAGTGACACTCTGAGCGGTTCTCCTCCTCCACAGTGTCGTCGTTCAGAACTTCAGTGTTCCAGTTGGTTCTTCTTCTCTGGTTCTGCCCGGTTTGACTC
The DNA here is from genome assembly GCA_963678695.2 of Diplodus puntazzo. Classification (NCBI taxonomy): domain Eukaryota; kingdom Metazoa; phylum Chordata; class Actinopteri; order Spariformes; family Sparidae; genus Diplodus; species Diplodus puntazzo. The sequence goes on from OZ023177.1 coordinate 23,278,923, forward strand.
CCGGCGCCCTCTACAGGCTGCAGGCCGCCACCGTCAGCGGGAGGCTGCAGTCAAAGTCCACCAGTCTGGACGGACGCACCGGTGAGTCGCTGCAGAACACGACTCATTTTATGGCTGTAAACTCTGAATCGTTTCCTCACAAGTCTCCAGAGACGAATGTGATTCTATAAAAGGAAACACAGTTTAGTGTTCAGCCGACCTGATGTGCTCTGATTAAAAGACTCATCAGGTTAACGCCTTTAATTGGAACTAATCAATCACTACCGACTGGCAGATATTAGCACCAGATTACAGAGTAGCTTCTAGAAAATGATGAGGACGTTACAGTTTAGTGAAATACATTTCTTATTATGAGTTATTTAACAGCTGATTGTAATGTTTTTTTTTTAGTTTAGTTCATCATAAAACTGATATTTAAGGATCACAGTGTTCATGTGAAGATTTAAACCAACATTTGTGTTTTCGGCTGAACTCTGATTGTTTCTGTACAGATGTCAACACTTATGTAACACAATGATTGGCGGTCAGTCAGATTTCTGTTGCGTAGAGACACATTTCTCATGCAGGACTCGTTTCCTCTCGAACACATTCAGCCGCTGTTCACTGGAAAAACTCCAGAACTCGGTCCAAACAACAGTCCTGAAACAGCAGAGCAGAAACACAACCTCGTCCAACAACATCAGTTCAGAGTTTTCACCATCAGAGAAACGAGTTCAGCTGCAGGATCGTTTGAGTTCATTCACCCCAAACAGCCAGATTATTTTACTGTACGTTTAAAGTCAGCACTCAGCAGAGACTCTGGTTCTGGTTCTGGTTCTCTGTCTCCTCTCTGTAATGATACGCTCATGAAGTAAAGTCCATTTCCCCTCCAGCTCCAGTCAGCAGAACAGAACCTGGAGGTCCGCTCCGGATCACTGCTGCAGTGAACTGCACGAGTGAAGAGAAATCACCTTTTTAATCCAACAAGTTACAAACTAATCTCTGAGCTCTGCTCCGTCGGATCAGAACAGAACCTGATGAGACTCCAGGTGTTTATTCCTCCAGAGGTTCTGGATCTGATCCAGACTCTGACTAGCTGAGCAGGTCAGGAGCTGATCAGGAGATGTGGGTGAAAGCTCTGGAAAAACAGCTAGAAAATAGATCATTGAAATAAACTTTTATCATTTTTTAATATTTAAAACAAAAACAAATGACAGATGTTTCTTGGAAGAGCGCTGTCGTGAGAGAAGCAGCTTAATGTAATTAAAGACAGATTAAAGCAGAATCGACTCAGTGATGCAGAATTAATGTAAAGAAGTTTTTCAAAGACTCGTTGTTTCATTTCGTCTGTAAAAAGTTTAGTTTAGTTTTCTTGACCTTTATGTTTTAATAGAAGAAGAGCGTCAGAGTTACAAACGCTTAAAGGTCCCGAGGTTAACAAGTCTGTGTGTGTGTGTGTGTGTGTGTGTGTGTGTGTGTGTGTCAGCAGGAGTGTATTATGTGATAACATCAGAGAGTTTTTAGAACAATGGCTGAAATGCCAAAAATGAGACACTCCCAGTGCTCTGCTCAAAGGCTTCCTGCCGGACACACACACACGCACACACACACACACACACACACACACACACACACACACACACACTCTTCCTGCTTGGAGCACCTATTGTGTTCCCACATAATGTCCCAGTTATTTTCAGGACTGTGTGTGTGTGTGTGTGTGTGTGTGTGTGTGTGTGTGTGTTTTCACCTTCCAACCAATCAGCACTTGAGTAAACAGACCATACTCCACCCAAACAGCGTCCTATTGGTCGACAGACAGAATTAACTCTGTTTCTCTCAGATCAATAACTTCTCATGTCGTTTAGTTTGGCCACAAAAATCTAATTTTATAAACATTTCTTCCTTTTTCGAAACATGAAACTGAATAAAACAATTCCTTGTTTTTTTCCGCTGCCATCTTCTTCTTTCAGCCCCGGCGATGGTCACCGAGGTAACCGTTTCCAACGGCGGCAGGTCGGACGCTCTGCATGTGTCATGGCGCCCGGCGGTGGGCGTGGTGGACAGCTACCTGGTCCGTCTTGAGGAACGTAGTCGGATCGTCCACACGCTGGCCGTGTCTCGCTCCTCGCAGCCCGAGTGCTCCTTCAGCTCGCTGGTCGCCGGGCGTCTGTACTCGGTCGTCATAGTGACGCGGAGCGGCAACCTGGAGAACGCCACGACGGTTCTGACGCGAACACGTGAGCAGAATCATGATTACATCAGATTCATGTTAATAAGATGATTTATTTTTTATTCAGACGCTGTGAACTTCAAGTGTGAAGTGATGATAGAAAACATGTTGGCTGTAATTTTAAAAGTGTTTCTTTTTGTTCTCTTCCGTCTTCAGAACCGGCGACGGTGCAGAACCCGGACGCTGTTCACACGGCACGAGACGACTTCCTCAAGGTCAGTCTGTCGAGTGGCACAACTTACTTGATTTTATAGCATTAATGTTCTTTTAGGTCATTAGAAAACAAGCGGCTGTTTAGTTTCACGTTAATATCTCAGGTCGTCACTGCAAGAAAAAACAAGCAGCAAAATGATCTGAGACAAGAAATAAATCGGTTCAGAATTTTCTGTTTTTTACATCGAATAACTTGAGATCAGACCAAAGAACAGTAATAATAGTTTATATATTAAATATAGTTTTTAGTTTTTATAGTGAAAGCCAAAGGTCTTCACTGTAAATTATCTTAACTTGCCAGCACATTTCTCACTCTTATAGATTTCAGACTAATCGAGGCAGAAAAGAAACGACGATGGATGATTTTAGAAACCAGTAAAAAAAAAGATCTCATATTTCCAAATCTAAAATTCAAATGTTGGCAAGTACAAGTCAAAGACTCAAAGCTCTTAAAGGAAAAGTTCAAGTTTAAGTTGAGCAACAACTAAGAGGAACACTTGGATTCAGATTCAGAATACTTCATTAATCCCCGGGGGAAATAGTTTTTGTTCCAATGCTCCGTGCAAAGTAGAAATAGAAATACAGCATAAATAGAAACAAGCGATAAAGATGAAGATGTACATAAAAATAAAATATTAAAGTAGGCAATAAAATACAAATAAATAATAAAAAAGTAAAGTATCACAGCAGACGAGCTGTTTGGAGACATTTTCTTTTCTTTGCCGTAAACTATTTGGTTAAAGTAGATTAAAAGGCCGAGATCTGTAGAAAAATATAAAAATAATCAGATTGTGCTGTATAAGGAGGATTATGAGGCGCTGATCGTTCCTCCTCTGTCGTCTTCAGGTTTCCTGGCGTCACGCAGCCGGAGATCTGGACCGTTACGTGGTTCTGATCCGCTACAACAACAGCGTCCTGCAGAACAAGAGCGTCTCCGCCGGACACAACGAGTGCGACTTCTCGTCGCTGACGCCGGGGAGGCTCTACACCGTCACCGTGGAAACCTGGAGCGGAGACCTGGTCAGCAGCGTCTCCACACACGGAAGCACCTGTGAGTCCGACACCAGCGACACAAACACCGTCTCTCGTGTGGTTTGTGTTTTTATTGGTTGTGTTTTCTTTTTCTCTCAGTTCCAGCTGCTGTTGGGAATCTGAGGCTCGACGACGCAGGAACAGGTGATCTGACCGTCGCCTGGAGCCCCGCCCCCGGAGACGTGGATCACTATGTGGTGTGTGTTTGTTGTTCTCTTCACCTTTTCTCTATTTAGTTTTATCTTCATCAACACACCGTTATGATCATTTCTGAGTCCTGTCGTCTCCTCGTCTCCAGGTCACTCTGCTCTTCAACGACACTCGTGTTTTCCCTCCGGAGACGTTGAGCAGCGAGGCGCGATGTTACCGGCTGACCTCGCTGACCCCGGGGCGGCTTTATAAGATCGTGGTGTCGACGTTCAGCGGAAAGAACCAGAAAGCTCAGTTCACCGAGGGACGGACAGGTGAGACGATGCTGAAGACGACTTTATTCAAACCATCTCAAGTGGAGTTGTACTGATGTCAGACTCTCCTCTGCAGTTCCCAGCGCAGTCGGGAACCTCCACCTGGTTCCTCAGCCGGGCCGGACGGACTCTGTCGGTGGGCTGTTGGTCTCCTGGACGCCTGGAGAAGGAGACATGGACACGTACAGCGTCTCCTTGTCCACCACGGTGAGTCCACCTGCACGTAGAATATAAGATAACAAAATAGCTCAAAATGTAAATGGACTTTTGAATGAGACTTTCTAAACCAACACAGAGGGTCAGAGTGACTGACGGATGGATGATGACAGTTTAATTGATGAATGATGGAGGAATAGATGATTACATTAATAGACGATGTGTTTACACTGTTGTCACTTCCTGTTTCCAGGACGGCGCCGTCATCGAGACTCGTCCTGTCCCCAAACACGTCTCTTCGCTGGACTTCCTGAATCTGGTCCCGGGCCGCGCCTACACCGTCACCATCAGATCACTGAGTGGGAAGCTGAACAATAGCAACACAGCCACAGGCCGGACCGGTGAGACTCTGATTCAAGATCTAAATGGATTCTGGTGAGTTGATGTTGATAATCATTGATTACTGTGTGTGTGTTGAACCCTGCAGCTCCGGCCAGAGTCACAGCCCTGCAGGCGGATAACGACCACACCACCCACAGTCTCACCGTCAGCTGGGAGAGGCCGGTGGGCGTGTACGACGGCTACAGCCTGCAGTTATTGGACGAGGCCGGCGCCATTGTGGCCAATCGGTCAGTTTCTGTGGGGAGTCGAAGCGAGCGCCTGGAGGGTCTGACATCAGGGAAGTGGTACCGCGTGAGGGTGGTGACGCTCAGCGGCGGCGTCCCGTCAGTGGAGGTCACAGCAGAAGGACAAACACGTGAGTCAGTACAGGACAGCACGAACACTTAGAGACGCTGGGATCAAACTACCAACCTCTCAGTCTGTCAACCACATCATCACCAGACTCCCTTAACAAATGTGTCAGTTTAGTGAGTTGTTGAGTTGGAGACACTTTATAAACTCTGTGAAACTCTGTCTCTGACTCATTCTGCATTATTTGGACCTTCTTGTTCATTCAGCAAATGTTCTACATGAACTTCTTTCTGTCGTTGAGTAGAAACATGGAGTCTGTTTGTCTCAGTGATGTTTGTTTGACATCAGCTTACTCGAGACACATATTGTGTGTTTGTTGTGCAGGTCCGGCTGCTGTCAGTAATCTGACCGTCACTTCGGCCAACACCTCCTCTCTCTCCTTCTCCTGGCGACCCTCGGACGGCCACGTCGACATCTACGACCTGTCGCTCTACAGCGTCGCCGAGGCAACAGCCAATCACAGACAGGACGCTGCAGGGAGCAGGAAGGAGCATCACCAGGTGGGATTAACTTGCTTTTATGTTGACACGTAATATGATGATCGCGCTTCCTGTCACCACATTGTATCTGTGCTGCAGACTGTCGGTGAGCTGGTGGACCTGCAGAAAGTGGGTCCAGCTGCAGACAGATGTGTGTTCTCCGGCCTGAGAGCAGGACGTCTGTACAGACTGCAGGTGGTGAGCTGGAGCCGAGGCATGAGCAGCGACTCGTCTGTTCTGTCCAGAACCGGTCAGTCGACACGTTCCTCATCATGTTATCAGTGTTTGAATGGATGCTGGAGTCGGTCTGATCTTATTCACCAAACTGTCTCTCATCTTCTCCTTCAACATCATCTTTCATACTTGTACCCCTCATGTTTCCTCCTCCTCATCATCACGTTTTCTGTCCTTCCTCCTCCACAGTCCCGTCTTCAGTTTCGTCTCTTCAGGTCCACAGTTCAGGCCGGACGGACAGACTGACGGTCAGCTGGCAGCACGGAGAGGGAAGCTGGAGCAGCTACCAGGTGACAGACGGACGGTCGATGTTTATCTACTTTCGACTAAACAGATAAAAGTCTCAGTGATCAAAATCTTTTTTTTAAACAGACTGAGAGCTGAAAACTTCCTCTCCAGACAAATCAGCACATAGTTTAATAAATGAACGAATTCACAGTGAAATTACTGGTAATGTTTAAACTTCATCACCTGGTGTCTCCTTCTCTCTGATGTTCTCTGGAGTTAATCCACATCATCGGATTTCAAAAGTCCCACAGCTCTCAGAAATAACTGCTTTTTGTGCTTTTAGTTTGAAAACCCTGTCAGATAGGAAAACAAACAGAATTGTGAAGGAATCTTGTAAAATAACAGAATCTTTCAGAATCCAAATGGACTTTTGAATGTTCTGTTAAACCTCGCTCTGGTTGTCTCCGTGTGTTTAAGGTGTTACTGTACGACGTCTCTGGAAACACTCTGGGAGCGCAGACGCTCGGGGCTGAACACACGAGTCACGTGTTCACGGGGCTGACGCCTGGTAGGCTGTACCGCGCTGAGGTCATCACTCACAGCGGAGAACTGGCCAATAACGTCTCAGCGCTCGGACGGACCGGTCAGTACGAACAGGACAGCTGTAGTTTGTGACACTCTCGTAGTTTGAACACTGACAGCTAATGTTGTTTTTGTCGCTCCAGCTCCAGAGCCGCCCACGCACCTGTCCGTCAAACAGGGCCCGACCAATGACACGATAGAGCTGTCGTGGTGGGGTCCCGCCTCCGGGGACTACGACAACTTCAGCCTGCAGTGGACTCCTCCGGACCGCCTGTCCGTCACACAGCTGGACCTGACCAGCCGCGTCCTGGGGGGGATGTTCCCGGGCCGAGTGTACAATTTCACCTTGGCGACCATCAGTGGGGGCGGGGCCAGGGGCGGGCCCACAGTCAGGAGCCAGCCAATCCAGATGAACGTCAGGACAAGTAGGTGGAAAACTGTTTTATAAACTCCATCAGAGGATTTTCAGTGAATTTTGTTTCTTTCCTCCTGTCTTTGAAAACCGTTTTTTTTTTTTTTTTGGATTATCACTTTTTGTTTCTTTTGTTTATGTGACTGAAAAACTTTTTTTTTTGTGGAAAAAACTTCACTCAGTTTTTTTTTCACATTTTCACAGATGAAAAACAAAATGAAGGAACTTTTAAAGATTATTCTGGCAAAACTTTGTTTCCCAGGAGAGAAAGTAATTAAGATCAGAGAACGACTCGACTTTTATTGATTCTGAATATTTAAACCACTGCCTTATTTTTTTGTAGTTAAATAAAATAAGACATTTGTAAATGAGATATTGTTCAGTGTTGGAGAGTCTGACAGAACATTTGAAGAGAATCAGACTCTGTGTTTCTGCTTCTCACCACTAGATGGAGGCAGAACAAAGAGAACGAGCTCGCTGCCGTCTGTCGCTCCGTTTTAAATCCATTTTTAATCACGTTCTGTTTGTCTGTGATGTTTCGGCTGCAGGGATCAAAACTGATCACACACACACACACACACACACACTATAAATATGTATTGTGGCCTAGTTTCTCATTTCTTTCAGCTGAAGTCGGCCAAAGAGGTGATGCAGTATTTACCACACACACACACACACACACACACACACACACACACACACACACACACACACACACACACACACACACTCTTTGGCAGCAGTTTGAGTTTGTTTCTCCACAGTGAAGATGTTTTTGAGCCCGATCACACAGGAAATATAGAAATACAACTTAAAAAAAACTAAAAACTTAAATATTTAATTTCAGAATTCTGCATTAAAATGCAAAAAACCAACATTTGTGTTTTTCATTATACCAGATATTCAAGTCGCTCTGACATTTAAGATGCTAAACGTTCATCCTGAGGTGTGTTTGATCATCCAGAAACAGACGAGCGTTTCTCCTCTTCTGTCCTCTCACACCTTCATCATCACTTCATCTCCTCATCGGGACAAAAACACAAACTGAGACTCAGCAAAGAAACTAAAACAGGTTCAATGTCAGTGAAGCAGGAAATGAATATACAAGTAACTCTCCTTCTGTTCCCTTCTCTCTCTCCTCACCTCCTCTCTCTCTTCCTCTGCTCCTCTTCTCCCTTTTTTCTTTCCCCTTCATTTCTCCTCTCCTTATCTGTCCTCCACTCATTCACCTCCAATGTCTACTGTCTTTTTCTCTGCAATGCTTCTTTCCTCTCCTCCATCACCTCCCCTCTTCTCATTTCTTCTTTTCCCCACCTCCTTATCTCTCCTCCCCTTGTCTCCTTTCCTCTCCTCCTTCAGGTCCGTCTCCTCTGAGGTCCATTCACTGCTTCCCTCTCTCGTCCTCCTCCCTCTCCTGCTCCTGGTCGCCTCCCCTCTCCGACTTCGACTCCTACGAGGTCGAGTGCCGACGCCACGACGACGGGGAGCTGACCTCGGCGCTGAGGCTGGCGGGGGGCGTCACCGCGGTAACGCTGGACCACCTGGACGCGTACAGGAAGTACTCAGTGACGGTCAGAGTGTCGTCAGCTGGACAGACGAGTCCACCGGCGACACACACAACGGTCACCATGATAGACCGTGAGTACACACACACACACACACACACACACACAGGTGCTGTAGTTAAGTGTGGTGTTTAAATAAAGTCAGTTTAAATAGAGCAGCTCACCTGGGAGACAGAGCAGCAGACTCGGGTTCATTCATTCATCTTCAAGTTTGTTTATAATTCTTCTTATTAGTAACGACCTGTTAATAAATCTAGAGACAGAAACAGAGAGCGAGTCCAAAACCATCCTGCGTTTCTCCGTCCTGAAACACTAAAATCTAGAGGTGTGTCTCCTCACCTGTCGTTCGACCGGTACAGGAAGTCATCTCAGTACTCGATCAGTGGGTCACATGACCTGGAAGCTTTTGATGTAAAAATGCTGATTTTTCATTAAAAACATGAATAAAAAAGTTTTTATAGCTGATTCTTCTGGTCAGTTTCCACTCGGACTGTAAGTAGGCCAAGTTTAAAGTGAAGCAGCCGGCGCAGGAAGAACAAATGACAACGTTCTTCAGTGTGTTCACGTGAAGGAGACACACACACACACACACACACACTTCCTGTATCTCTTCATCATGACTTGACACTTTTATCTTTTTCTAAAAGTCACCGTGACCCAAAACACACTGGAAACTTTTCTCCAGAACCTTTTTTCTTTCTTTGTCCCACTCGGTTCACGTCCGTCTGTCCTCCCCCTCCAACTCTGCCGGTGTTGCATTATAAATCATCCTGACACAACTGGACTGCAACTAAGAAACCGACAAAGAACACAAATAAAAAGGCAACGACTTCGGAAAATCCGCTGGAAAGTTTTTTATTAGAGACAGTTCACCTGCAAACAGACGAGAGAGAGAAGAGGAAACAGATCGTTGCTGCAACAACAAAATAAAACCAGTACGGTGAAATGTGTCTAATTTATGACAGATTATCAAATAATTTTCAACTCATTATAATGATGAGATAGTAAGTAAACTTTTCCACGAAGTCAAAAATAATTATGACCTCATTGTTTAATAATCAAGAGTCGATGTTAAAAGGATGTAAAGCAAAAAGAAGTGAAATTAATCAAATTTGACATTTATGAATAACAGTTTTCAAACAATTCTCATATTTTTTTAAATTCTAAGTAAAAAAAATGACTTATTTCCTTTTATTTATCCAAACATTTAAAAGCATTAAAAAACTTTCATCGTACTTTTACTAAAACTTCTCACTCAGTTCACATTAATAGTAAATTAAGAGACAGTGAGTTAAAAAAATAAAAATAAAAAACAGTAAAATTTGATATATTTTCTAATGAATATTGTTACAGTTGTGACAGTGTTGGTTAAACTTTTGGCATTAAGAAGTAGAAATTATGAGACACTGATTTTAAGTGAGGCTCACGCCGTTTTTCTTTTTTAATCATACACAACATTTAATTGTTTTTTTTCTTTGTTCAGCAGATTTTGGCTTCCATACTTGATTATGAATATCTAATACAACAAACTGCATTATGTCAAACCAGGAGTTACTAAGACTGAACAACTGTTATACTAACTTTAGTAATTAAAATGTATCACTCAGTCTTCAAACAATAGTCATTATTATTAAATATTAATGTAAAATTGTGACTTTTTAATCGGCCCTCTTTTAAAATAGTTTACATTATTAGATTTTACTTTATTTTACTCTTTCTAATACATTAAGTAAAAACTTTGACTCTCATAACTAAAAAAAAACACATCTGTGGCGTCAGAAGTTAAACGTTCGGCATCGTTGGATAGAAATTATGAGACGCTGATTTAAAGTTGTTTTTGGCAGAAACGAGCTTCCAAACTTTTTACAAGAGAAAAGACAAACAGATGAAATAAAAACTGTTGAATGACGTTTAGTTGATGTTGAATCTGTTGGATGAATCTGTTTCCTGTCAGGTCCTCCGGTGCCGCCGCCCAGCGTACGTGTCAGCGAGAGGTCATCCAAGGTCACGCCGTCCTCCATCTTGTTCCGCTTCAACTGCTCCTGGTTCAGCGACGCCAACGGAGCCGTCAGATATTTCACCGTGGTCGTCGCCGAGTCTGACGGTACGAACACATGCAGAGTTCAGACGTTTGTTCAGGTTTCATACGTTATTATCGACATTATGAACCTGATGGAGCCTCATTCTGCCAACAGCCAATGAGGCGCTGCAGCCGGAGCAGCGCCACCCGCTGCCCTCCTACCGCGACTACATCAACAACTCGTCCATCAGAGCGTATCAGACCGCCTACTTCGCCAGCCGCTGTCCACCGGACGCCGACTCCTCCGCCGGACAGGTAACAACAGCGTCTGTGTGAAGAGTCCATCCACAAAAACCACTTTTTGTGTCCATCACAATAACGACGAGTCTATCAATACCTGATCAGGTGGTGGAGGTGAACCTGGGGGCAGGAGGGGATCGGCTGGGCGGTGACCTGCGATCGTTACCATGACGACGACCTCTACCTGAGTGACAGCTATGGAGGCTTCTGTGACGGACCGCTGAAGGCCAAAACCTCCTACAGGTAACACACACACACACACACACACACACACTGATGGAATGTAACTAAGTTCACTACTCGAGTACTTTAGTTACCTCTGCAGGTAACATGCTGCCTCAGCTTTAAAGTAACATTTTAACGACATCTTTACTGAAGCAGACGTGTGGTTTCTCTCTCTGTGTTCAGGCTGAGCGTTCGAGCTTTCACCAGACTGTTTGATGAAAACCATCGAGAGTTTCCTCAGCCGCTCTTCAGCGACACGTACCTGTCCTCCCCACTCAGGACGCACGCAGGTGAGTCTCTCTCTCATTCTTGTTCACTCACCCTCTCACATTCTCTCTCACCTGACCGTCCTCTCCGTGTTGTTGCGTCTCAGAGCCTCTCGGAGGCGTCGTGGAGGGTTTGAGTGCCGGGATGTTCCTGATCGGGATGATGGTGGCCGTCGTCTCTCTGCTGGTCTACAGACAGCGGCTACGCAAAGTGTGAGTGCTCACAAACACACTTATAATCACACTTTATACTCTCGTATCCTAAAACCATTAAAACCAGGGTTTATAGGAACAATTAGCTTCAACTAACAATTATTCTCATAAATATCAGACGATAATTTTACACTTTAGGACCCCAAGTTGATATCTTTAGATGGCTGGTTTGACTGAATCTGAAATTCAGATCAGCTGCAGGAAAACTAAAACAAACAAGGACGGTAAAAACTACAAACAGCAAAAACCAGCTTGTTTAGTGTGTTTTCTAATGTCTATCTGTGTGTGTGTGTGTGTGTGTAGGGCTGTGCAGGAGAACCCGGTGGTGAGGATGAGTATGTGGAAAGAAGTCCCAGCTTCAGGATTATATATGGGTGTCAGGAGGTAAGTGTGTGTGTGTGTGTGTGTGTGTGTGTGAGAGAGGGATTAGTTTCCAATACCTCCTACGTCCAATATGTGCGTGTGTGAAGTATTAGTTTCCAATAAACTCTCTCGCTCAGATTACCTCATCACTCACCCACCACAGTCCACAGCATCTGTTAATTACTGTGTGTGTGTGTGTGTGTGTGTGTGTGTGTGTGTGTGTGGGCATTTTAGCTTCTCTAACGTCCAAACTTCACATTTAGCTGTTTATTTTAGCTCTTTCTATTTTGCTAAATAGTTTAGTGAGACGGCCTCATTTGCACGTTGAGACCTAAAACATGAGAAAACTTGTGATCCAAAGAATCGTCGTCTCTCAGTCAGTAACAGATCTGGAGGTTTTCATCAGACGCAGACGGATTATCAGCATTTTTCCGTCAGATTGCTGATAAAATGAACTAATTTAAAAATGTGTTACTGTTGCTCCGATGCAGCGTCCCGACTGACAGCCTGTAAACAGAGTAATCTGGCTGTGCAAAGTAACTAGTAACTGCACTTCTCCACTACATTTACTGACGAATTTAAAGCAGCAGCAGATGGAAGAACTCAAGTGAATAATTTAGTTAAACCTGTAAATTGTACTTTATTTCATCGCTGGTTCAGAAGATTGATTTTCACTTTTACTGCAAATATTAAACGATCTCAAATATCAGTTTTCAGCCTCCTTGATATTTAATATTCATCACTGTATCGGCCCTGAGAACATTTGTCGCCCTGTGGTTTGTATAAATGAGTGTGTTGACATTTACACCTGAAACAAGCCGTCGATCACAACTTCAATATGAACTGAACGTCGTTTTGTTTCTGTTGCAGCAATCGTCGAGTCACCAGGTGAGAATCTCTTGATTCACTTTAATGGACCACAGAACTCAGAACCTTTGTAACGCAGCTCAGTTCTGTTAACGTGTTTGTTCTGTGTCTCCTTGTTCAGTCCGATCCAATCCTGCCACTTCGAGTCGCACCTGAACAAACTGCAGGCCGATTCAAACTACCTGCTGTCGGAGGAGTTCGAGGTAAAAAAGGTTTAATGTTCTTATCTGAACAATCTGACAGCTGGTGTTCGATCACATCATCAGATATACTTCATCAGTTACATCACTAACGAGGAGAGAAGATCTGTCCACGAGTTAACGATCAAGGATGGTGTCGTTGTTTCTGACGGGGAAAAACATTCCAGAACTTTATCCTGAGAGTAACTTTTGCTTTTTTTCCTCCAGGATCTGAAGGATGTCGGACGAAACCAAACGATGGACGTCGCCCGACTGCCGGAGAACCGAGGAAAGAACCGCTACAACAACATCCTGCCATGTGAGAACGTCTGCGTGCTGAACTATAAACTCTCTTCTGTGGTTCTGCTGCGGCAACAGATTAAAATAAAACACACAAAGTAAAACCGTTTTATATTTAACTCCACACGCCTCCCGCCATCCAGTCCCTCGGTGAGGAAAAAAAAATAAACCAATCAATGTGAAAATCATTATCCTGATGACATCGTTAAGAGCTTTAATTAACGAGACAACGCCTGTTCCCATGGCGACAGTGATGAACCAGTGCAACGGGTCGAGTTAATAAAAACATTAACAGCAGCAGAAGATGTTTGAGCTGCAGCAGACTTCACACAACACTCACTTCATCTGCCCCTTTTCATTATTAGTCAATTATTTAACCATGTCGTGTTTAAAATGCCAGAAAACAGTGAAAGTTTGTGATCCAGCAGAACAAAGATTAACCAGATGTTCAGTTTACGTCACATTTAGCTCAATTAATGACCCGTTTTCTGTCCATCAACTGATATTAACTTAAAATAACTCGATAAACAACATAAACCTCAAAACTGAACTCTGATTCTAAAGTTCTACAGAGTGTTTCTGAGCCTTTGTGTTCCTTTAAACCCTCATGACATCATCATTTTTCATCGTTACCAATTAACCAGCAAATAAAGATATTTACAAGAATCACTGAAGTTAATGACGTGAAAACATGAATAAACCAGAATGTGGCTTTATGTTTTAGTGTCCCGACAGTTTTTTGAATCAGCGTCCAGTTTCATGAACACAACATGATCCTGATCATCATCCAAATATCACTGAAACATTAAAGAATCACTTTAACTTCACATTTTGTCAGGAAATATATTTTATTGTATCATAAATGACGACTTGTGGTTAAATTAAGATGTCATTCTTGTGACGTCATCAGGTGAAATAACGACTATTTAACAAATTAAACTCTGACTTTGTGGAAAAAACAACTTTATTCTCACAATATTACGACTTTCTTCACATGTTCTGTCCTTCAGCGGCTCTAATGCTCCTTCGTACGAGTCAAAAGGTTTTTACAGAGCGAAGCATGAATTAAATGATGACATCACTTCCTGGTTCACTCGTCTCTCTGCATACTGAAGCTTTAGATTTCATACGTGTGAATCGTTTACGTCACTGACAGCTGAAGAGTCGCTTAAATGTCATTTTCTCACCTGTAAATGGAGAACGTGACACGTTAACAGTGAAAACATGAACTCACACTCAGATATTAGAACTGACGGTGAGTTCACTGCATCTACAGACACAAGTTATTTACATAAACTCCCCGTGTTACATTCAGAGTCGAGCACTCGTCAGTATCAGTTTAAATAAAGTAATTAAGAGTCAGTCAAGTGTAACTGCAGCCACACACACACACACACACACACACACACACACACACACACACACACACACACATCATAGTAACTGAGTCATGATTGTTTTTTGCTCTTCACGTCTAAAAGATATTTAATATTTTAACAGATATTCTCACACAGTGATAAAAGCTGTTAGATGTGATGAAAGTTGGCGTCGTTGTTTCAGAGGACGTGTTAGTCGAGAGCAACACTTCGTCTACTCGTGTTTTAGTGTGAGTTATTTTATGCTCCACTTTCTGGAGGATCTGCTGCTTTTCTCTGTTTCACCTCATTAACTGAACATCTTTAGACTGTCGGTCGGAAACATGACGTGCTCGTTACAGTAAACCCTCTGCAGCTCTGTAACGAACGTATATATTTAAGTCTGTTTCTTTTAAACTGATGGACATTAAAGTACAATGTAAACAGTGAAGCAGATGGACACACTGTGATCCAAGAAGCCTCGAGATCACAACCGGATCTGAACCGATGTGATTTCCACCCTCAGCTTTCAGTTTGAAACTGTTTCCAGATCAGTTTGTGATCTCGGGGCTTCTGCAGACTGCGACGAGCTGCACAGAGACGTTTTATTTACTTTGACAAGAAACAGCAGAACCTAAAGAAAAAAGTTAAATGTGATTTAATACTTAAAAATCACCATCACACCAGGATTTCTTCTGAGAATATAATCAAACTGTTAAAATCTATAATAGCGTCTGTCAGGAGAAGGCGGGGAACAAAAACTGAGCAAGTGCTGGAAATCCAGCTCGATTTGGAAAAAGGAAACTTTTGCAAACAGTTTTTCAATCAAGAAAAACTCGTCAACGAGCTTTAAAACATTAAAAGTTGCACAAAGACTCTTTTAACCAGCAGACGTTTGTTTTCTAGACGACTCCACCAGACTGAAGCTGTCGTACCTGGAGGACGACCCGTGCTCCGACTACATCAACGCCAGCTACGTACCTGTACGCACACACACACACACACACACACACTCATACTGCACACACACACTCGCACACACACTCACACCCCTCTCCTCTGTGTGTGTGTGCTGCAGGGTAACAACTACCGCAGGGAGTACATCGCCACCCAGGGCCCGCTGCCCGGCACCAAGGACGATTTCTGGCGGATGGTGTGGGAGCACGGCGTCTACAACGTCGTCATGGTGACGCAGTGCGTGGAGAAGGGACGGGTGAGTCACCGACGGTTTAATTTTGGGTCGTCTTTGATTATTTTGGTTCTGTTTAAACGCTTAAATCAAGAGGGAAACATCTCAGCATCTCCAGGCCCGGAGGATGGATCCCGTTTGTTTGCTCAGGAGATCCAAAGAAACGTCGATGTGGTGACGGACTGACGTGACTTTTGTTTCAGACGAGAAGGAAAAACATTTGATTAAACTGAAAGATATCTGCGATCATCTCCAGTCGTTGCCATCCTGTAGAAACCAAATGTTTTTCTATGTGAGGAGTTTAAACATCAGTGGCGCTCGTGGTGTCGTGATACAGATACTGATGATAAACGTGATATTTAAAAGTGATTCTTTCGATCTCGCCTCGTCAGAGAAGATGGTGGTAACGCTGCTCGCCACAAACAGAATAAAGAAAACAGCGTAACTAGCGAGCTAACACCGACGCAGTGTGTGGCTACAGACTGGAGATGACAGATTCACTCCCACAGTCACACCACAAAGTTTTAGATTCCTTAAAAGTACAAAATCCCTGAAGCATTATTTTAAAAACGTGGTCTCGACACCTTCACACGACACAGTGAATACAGGACGGAGCGTTCTACAGATCTGAGAGCAGATGTTAAACCTGCGTGTGTGTTGTGCTGCAGGTGAAGTGTGATCAGTACTGGCCTGCAGACCGGGAGCCGCTGTACTACGGTGACCTGGTCATCCAGATGCTGTCGGAGTCCGTCCTGCCTGAGTGGACCATCAGAGAGTTCAAGATCACCTCGGTAAATGTTCCTCCACATCCTGCTCCGCCTGCTCAGTACTGATTTATTATTATAATAATAATAATACGTGATCGATGGATCCTGACAGGAGAGCAACGTCAGTTACCCTCGGGTGCTGCGTCACTTCCACTACACTGTGTGGCCCGATCACGGAGTCCCGGAGAGCACCCAGTCCCTGATCCAGTTTGTCAGGACCGTCCGGGACTACGTGGACCGATCGCCGAGCACCGGAGCCACCGTCGTTCACTGCAGGTGTGAAACGATCGATCATTCTTTATCTACGGGACTATAATGATTTGGTGCTTAACAGCTGATGTGTGTGTGTGTTAGTGCTGGTGTCGGCCGTACAGGGACGTTCATCGCCTTGGATCGGGTTCTGCAGCAGTTGGATTCTAAAGGAACCATCGACCTGTACGGCAGTGTGTTCGACCTCCGCCTGCACCGCCAACACATGGTCCAGACTGAGGTACACCAGCTCGCTGCCACTGTGACCTCTGACCTCTGAATCATAATGTACAATAACTTTATCAAGCTAGTAAACATGGACTAGTTAGGATCAAACCAGGCCAGAACACCAGGAAGTTCTGGACCAAACCAGTAGAAAATATGGGATTTAACAACGTGTGATGATGCCATGATATACTTTAAACTGTGTGTGTGTGTGTGTGTGTTGCAGTGTCAGTACGCCTTCCTGCATCAGTGTGTGCGTGACGTCCTGAGAGCCAGGAAACATCGCAGCGAGCAGGAGAACCCGCTCTACCCAATCTACGAGAACTTCAACCCCGAGTACTGCCGCGGTGAGACCCACAACCGCTCTCAGCATTTATGCTAAGCTAGGCTAAGCTAACCAGGTCCCGACCATAACAACATGAGAATCAAATCTATCGTCTCGTCAAATTTGCTTTTTGTCTCCTCAGACTTCATCTACACCGGACGCTAAACAGACGACGACGACATCTGACTGAGAGGAGAAACTCGTCTCCGTTAGCTCGGTCTCCAGATTAAATCTACGTAGGGTGGCAGCCAGAAAATACAACTGATTGAGAAAACAACAAAAAATCTCATTCAATCAGTTAAATGGATTTTTCGACTCATCAGTGTTTTGAGTTTATGGAAGTTCAACGCCGACAATCCTACAGGAAGTAAACTGAAGCTTTTACCTTCAAGTATAAAACGTCCCACAAAATTTGGAGTTGAAGAAAATGTTTGACGAGAATGATTTAAAGTTCGTTAACGTGGTTTCTGTTGTGAAGGGAAACGCGGGTCGATCTCAGGTCGTTTGTGGTTTTAAAGGCGTGTTAGCTAACAGTGTTAGCATGTCAGCTATCTGACCACCGGGAGGAAAAGCCATTTATGTTTCTATCATCACTGTTCTCACTCTGCTCCATATAAGCTGTTTATTTAAAACTTACACATATTGCTGTATGTAAATATTGATGTAATACTCTTGTTTTTATACGACAATGAATATTTACTGTATGTCAGATATTTTTTAATCGTATGTCTCATTTATAAAACACTTGAGTAGCTGCGAGCTATGCTAACCTGCTGGATTCAGACTTCAACTTACTGTAACTTTTTATTGTTTATTTCTATAAAACGAACACGTTAAAGAACGAACACTCATGAACGTTCTGAACTTAGAACATAAATCATATTATTTTAGAGTTTGGTTTCAATATTAGAGACGTTTGTGGCATTTTTAAAAAGTCTGGACAAAATAAATCTGAATGAAGTTTCTGTTCGACTGCTGGAGGATTTTCAGGGTTTTAAATGATTTCTGCTGATGAAAGTCGTGCGTATGGATCAATACTGAGGACATAATGATTATTGGTTATTAATCCCTAAAAAGGAACGCAGGGCTGGAAAACTATTCAGTAATATTGATCTTCTTAAAGTGGTTTTTAAAAGGTTTTTTTCTTGATGCAATAAAAAGTCTGAGCTTGATCATCGTGTGTGTGACTGAACACGTCTGTCGTATTGTGACATTTATTCATATCAGAAATATATTTTGTGGATATTTTATCGCCCCTCAGAGAATGTAAAGCACTTTTTATAACTTGCTGTCAGATCACTGTAAACTCATTAAGTGCCAATTAAAAATAACTGCCAACCTCTGTGTGCAAATCAATTATTCATCATTCCTCATGCAGTGAACACATTAAAACTGTCTGTTTGTCCTGTTCGCCACGACCAGCGTTCATTTTGTTAATGAAAATCATGACGAAAAATATTTGTCACTGACCTTTTTCATGACGATGACGAGCTACAAATAGATTGTTGTAACAGAAACGGATGAAATAATGTTTTGTTTTCAACGACGAAACTTCAGTGTCACTAAAAATATTAATGATTTTTTCCCCAAACCTTCTTTGGCTTTGGAGCAAATTTGGGTCGTCAAATGAGAAAAAATCACTACAAAATCTAACATGATAATTTAATAAAGTGCACCTACAGATCCAAAATGTAAAAGGAATTAATTAAAATATCACATTTCTACTTTCTAACTTCTGTGTTTGAAACAAAAGTGTTACATTTTTGAATGGACTTTGGTTGAAGTGCATTTGTCAGAAGACGTTCATGGCTACATGTTGTGTAGATTTCTGCAAAAAATATTTGTTGGTGAAAATTTCTGATCTTTACATGAAAATTGGTCCAAAAACTGTCATTATTGAATTAGTTAGAGTAAATAAGCATCATGATTTAAATGTATTTTGATTATTTAGGTTGTGAACAGTGTGTTTAAATCTGCACGTCTTGAGTTTTGCTGATAACAAACTTCTAAAAACTACAACTTCAGGAAACTTTTCCGTCTTTTTAAAACCCTCCTCAGAGCTCGACTCAGTACCGGACACACCGATCATGTAATCTGACTCTCAGTGACAAACTAAAGCGATATAATATCTGAGTCTTTCAGCCTCTCAGTGATGATTTCTGTCCCCACAGACTTCACAGAAAACAAGACGGTGAGACACAAACAGAAAAAGCTCGAGCTACTTTTATCCTTTCCTGCTCTGCATCTGTGGAGCCAATTTACAAACTTCTGATTTCCATATTGATCTAGGACGCCGAGGCCCGAGCAGAACTGGGTAACCCAGATGCAGCAGCTGTCAGGGGCTTAAGAGACGCGAGGAGCTCCTGTCAGAGCGGCCGAGCTGAGCCCCGATCCCTCAGGACCAGAACCTCCAGCTCGTCCTCCCTCCTCTCCGTCCTGGCAGAGATTCAAACAGAGGCAAACTTAGAAATCATCCAACGTCCCGCCAGCTCCGAGTCCGTCCTGACAGGGAGCCCAAAGAGGAACAAACAAGTCCAGCCGGCGCCGACAGTCACGGAAAACCACTTCAGTAACAAGCTGCTCAGAAGAGACTTTCCATCAGTTCAGGGGCGTGTTACGGAATCCAACACGGAGAGCAGAGTTAAACTACTTTTCATGCCAGTTTCTACTTCTACTCCTCTACAAACATCTCAGGGGAAAACTTCACTACACTTATCTCAGGCTTTACTCAGATTACGACGCCTCTTCTTAAAATATTCAATCAAAAACCTGCAGAAAGAACAGAAGCAGAGTCTCTGCTGAGTGCTGAGTTCAGTCAGAGTCGACCTGAAGCTGCCTGCTAGCTTACAGCTAAAATACAGTAAAGTAATCTATTACTTTACCGAAAAATTACTGAAAGTAATCTATTACTTTACCGAAAAATTATTGAAAGTAATCTATTACTTTACCGAAAATTACTGAAAGTAATCTATTACTTTACTGAAAAATTACTGAAAGTAATGTATTACTTTACCGAAAAGTAATCAGTTACTTTACCAACAAGTAATCTATTACTTTACTGGCTGTCTGAGGTGAATAAACAGTGAATGAAGAACGCAAACTAACACAAATTATCCCAGAAGTGACTCAGATAGAATGTTAACAGACAGGAAATGTTTTAAAGTTTAATTGTTAAGACTCGTCGACTTCCCTGATGTAACACAGCGTCACT
Source organism: Diplodus puntazzo (assembly GCA_963678695.2). Classification (NCBI taxonomy): domain Eukaryota; kingdom Metazoa; phylum Chordata; class Actinopteri; order Spariformes; family Sparidae; genus Diplodus; species Diplodus puntazzo. The sequence continues at coordinate 23,299,307 of OZ023177.1, forward strand.
TTGAGTTAAATTCCTACATATTATATCTTTAATCGGTGTCACGTGCTCAGATCTTCAGACGTAGCTTGTAGATTCAGTGATTACTTTACAGATCTTGGTCGCGAGCACGAGGAATCAAGGCGAGAGTATCTGGTTGAGAATTATTATGATTGTATTAAAGCAAAGACGATCTTTACGTGATTTAACGCACTTTGTACCATGTTGTCATTCAAGGATGATATAAAGTAACAGGGAGGCTCGTTGTCCAAACTTCTTTAAACAATAAATGACCAGAAGTTTTTTTGTTGTATTTAGTTTGATGTCTAACTTTTGTTTGTTTAATAAAATGTGCTTTAACATGACAAACATTTTGACAAATTATGATAATTACAGCTGCTGAAATACGTTGCTTATAAAAAGCAAAAAAGTGAGAAAGACGTGCAGCAACTGGAGCAAAAACTGAACAATTAATGGAAACATCAGAACGAAAATCAGCTCGAGAATCGAAACCTGAAGCTGAACTCGTTATAACGACTCTCAGTGTTTTAACAGCAGACTGTTCGTCTGTTCGGGTTTTAATGGTCCTGCAGAATATCTCAGCTCCGACCTTTCACAGAGGCTGACATTTTACATTTATTACTTCACCTTAAAACACCAGATATTAAAAAAAACCATTAAGACCAAAAGTCCCGGGGAAGAAAATCATTTTAACTTTCTGAATATCTGAGAATGTTCTTAAAAATAACACTCAACAAACTGGAAACAGACAGATCAGACAAACAGTCGCTCAGTGCAGCAATCTGGACGTATTGATGGTCAATAAAAACCTCTGGTGTTAATAAAGTGCTGCAGCCGACAGCTTTAAACTGTTGTATTGATCAAAAACAGAAGAAGAAGAATCACAGACGCTCGCTTGGTTTCACACTGACAACAACAGCTCACAGCAGCTTCTGTATGCTAATCAATGCTAACATGCTAACCACTTCACCCTCTAAATGTAGCATGTAGCATGCTAACGCTCACTGATGAGCAGTAACACAGACTGTCGGCTGCTTCACCGGTTATTACATTCTCAATTAATCATCTGTCTTAAAAACGTCTCTGCAGTTATTAGAACATCATCTGAATCATTACAGATCAACAGATAACTGGTTTCAATATCCTGAGAAACACAGAGATCTGGATCAGCACCGGCCCCAAAGATCCAGAGTTGGTCGGGATCGACCAAATAATATCTGGTACAGTCCATGAAAAATTAAAAAATAAACACAATAAATCCTCAAATTTAAGAAGTTGGCATCAAATGTTTGGATGTTCTTCTTAAACAACATCAGATTCAGGTTGTGGAGGTTTTCTGACTTGTGTCTTGTTGAAAAAGATTCTGAGCAGAAACTGAACCCGTTTCACGTGCAGAAGAAACATGCTGGTTTCTCTCCTGTGAGCTTCAGGTCGAGACCCGCCGCTGAACACAGAACATGTTTCTGACAGTTTGAGGTCAGTTCAGGTTCTTTCTGTGACTGTGACGTCAGCGCTGAAGGAGCTGATCTCCATCAGGTCCTGTTCTGCTGATGGAGGTGTTGTGTATGATGAGGAGGCGGCTGTCAGTACAGAGGAGGTGTTAACGGGCCACAGCGGACCAGCAGAGAGCAGGTTTATAAAACAGCTGCTCTCACTGTTCGTTAAAACGAGAAGCGATTAAAACTGACGGAGAAGAAACGCTGAGATGAACTAATCTCTTGTTTCAGCAGACAGAGAGGTCACGAAAAAATAAAGTATTGAGCCGATTCTTTTGGACCCAAACTAAATATATGATGTAATTTACCTGATTTCTGAGTCTGAACTGAGATCTGCCTTTATTTACATCCTCACACCTTCCTCCTCTCTGCTGCCTGTCTGTGTTTCACCACAGAGGAACTCACAGTGCGAATAACTGTTTAAACCGACAGATCAATATCAGAAGGATTTCCCTGCTATCAGTATCATCAGGAACAACAACAACAGCTGAAGCAGAATATTATACAAAGTATTTTAGATCAGCTCATTCTCTACCAGATATATGCTATTCTATTATGATGATGATGATGATGATTGTGCAAATAGAGTATTTTAACTTTGAGCGAATAATAAACAGACTCATGTGTTCATGTCGTCTGTTTGTAGGCTAGCATTAGCTTCTTACTGCTACACAGTTAATCTACCTTCAAACATCACAGAGTGGAGTTCATCTGTGGAGATTATCTGGATCAACAGAACCAGGACGGATCAGAACCTTCAGAATAATTTCTGCGATAATCCAAAATCCAATTAAAAAGACCCCATCGGCTTTTTCTGGAGGGAACCAGCGCGATGCTAACATCACCTAGCTACAAGCGATGACGTATTTTTACACGTCATGGCTGGACCTCCAGCCTCCCGGGGGGTCCTGGGTTCGAATCCCACCGCTGCCCCTGAGCAACCAGGCATGTTTAGGTTCACACAACCAGGTGAATTCAATAAAACAACAAACTGGACGTCGCTAACAACAGCGGGACATTCCTACGGAAACTCGCAGGGGACACACTTCTTCAAACATATCTGACACATTGTTCATTTACACCTTTTATCAATCAAAATCTGCGAATGTAACACGTGACGTAACGTAATGGAGTAAAAAGCACAATACTTAACACTGAAATAAGTTAATGCAGTATAAGTATAAAGTAGTAAACAATGGAAATACTCGATTACACCGCTGCTAACAGTCAACATTTAAGCTAACCACCAGGAAAGTCTCCAGCAAAGTATCAACAAGCAAATAAACATGATGTTTACTCCACAGACACGCTCAGACAGACAGAAAGAAGGTTTATTAAGTTACTCACCGTTTCTCTTGTCTTCACGTTGATAATATCTTTGAGTAATTATCAGTTGTTGCTAATGTCCGTCTCCGTTAGCATGAGTAGCATCCCGCTAGCTAGCATTTGGACAGCAGGAACACTAGCTAGCTAAAACCGTTAAAAAAACCGTCCCGCTTGTTTTAATTTAAAATGTACTGATGTTGTTTAGCTTTGAACGGATCCCTCGCAGCTTCACAGTGAACACACCTGGTAACAATCCATCAAAATGACGTCAACATCACCTGGTTTCATCCGGCGCAGCTCGACAGGTGTCACTTTACGTTACAGCTGCAGTACCGCGTTTGACCACACACACAAACCCGTTTACCACACCTGACAATCCAGGGGGCGCTGTTTCCCCACTGAGATGAGACAGATGTTCTTTATTGTTTTACAAATAGATTATTTGTTTTATTACAGTTTTAAGGATCGAAGTGAATATTTCTGTCCCAAAAACCAAAGAGAAATATTGTGGACATGATTGTGGATTTATACATTTATACTATGGCTTGGAAAGCTGCTACATTTAATATGAAATGTATTTATTTTGTATTGATTAATTAATTAATGTATTATTTGTATAAATATTTGACCTTTTCTGTGATTTTCTGTGATTTTATCTTTACTTTAACTCTCAAGCATGACTTTTGCATACTTTTTTACTTTTCAATCAAATGAAAAAACTTCTCAGTCCGGATTTCCTTAAATTTTTAACATCTTTGGGTAATTTCAGAGTAAAATATTGTACTTTTTCAGAATTATTTCCAATAAAATAACGTCAGCGGCGCCTGGTTTCCTCGGGCACTTTCCGACAGGACAGAGTGAGAAAAAATCACACAGAGATATTCTGGACACGACCTGATTTATACAGTTATTTATTAATTTGTATAAATATTTTAACTTTACTAAATTTTCCCCTGAACTCTCTGCATCTCTGTTTGTGGTGTTGTTTTAGTAAAGTTGTTGAGCACTACACTTGTATTTTTCAACTTCAGCTATTTATTTTTTTACCAAAGAAATGTTTCGACATGGAATCTTTACTGAGAATGATTTCTGCATATGTTTAACAATAAATGGAATATAAAGCAGCTCAGACTGTTTGTGTTGTTTTGATGGAACATGTGACGGCGTCAGTGAGTGTCGAGATAAGTGCTCTGATATTAACTCTGGAGAGAGGCTCTGAATATTCATTGATTACAAAGAACAAGTAGTCTGACTCAGCTGTGTGTGTGTGTGTGTGTGTGTGTGTGTGTGTGTGTGTGTGTGTGTGTGTGTTGATGGGATTTGTGAATGAAGGAGTGGAGAAGAGGGTTCATAACATCCTCGTACCACTTCACTTGTTCTCTGGTTAAATAAATCAAAGTGGACTGATGAGCAGAAAAAGCAGCAGCGTGACTCAGCTTGAAGAACAAAGTGTGTTTTTATTTAAAGATCTCTATCAGGCACTATAGTTATCATCGCTATCTATAAAACACGGCGAAGCGGCTACCTGGGTCACACGGAACACAGCGGAGGTCCAGAGAGGACGCAGGACGACACGGTGCAGAGTTACAGTGTGACACCGAATCAAACAACGAGCGTCCTGCTCAGAACAACAACAGGAATAATGATCATACATTTAAAGAACAGAAACATTTCCCTCCACGTGAGCCGTCACATACTGAACTTCACAATGTGGATTCACTGTGAGATGAACCACAAAATCAATCACACTGTCATTAAAGAAGAGAATCAAACACTTTCAGTTCCTGGAGTGAAGAAGCCAAACAGCGTTAAGTTGCTACTGCAGTTCACGGCTCAGCGTCGCTTCAGACAGAAAACCTGAAACATTATTCACCTCCAACAGAGAGAAACACACAGATGCTACGCTGGAGCTACATTTTCTTTGGAGGATACAGACGATTCAGAAAGAAGACGACAGGATGGATTTTACTCCGTTTACACACCGAAACCTCGTTTACATGGAAAATATCAGTGAACAGAAACAGAAGTGATTCATAAAAGTTTGTCTTTGTTTTATTTCTTGTTTTTTTTTTGTGTCACTGATTCACCAAAGTTGTTGTTTCAGAAAAGGAAGCTTCAATAAAAACAGGTTCTTAAATCTAATTACAACAAAAACAGAAAGAAAGAAAGAAAGAAAGAAAGAAAGAAAGAAAGAAAGAAAGAAAGAATGAAAGAATGAAGAACACAACAAAACTAAAGAAATGTGGAGGAAGGAAAAAAGTCAAGTGTACAAACTAGAGAAAGAAACCCTAAACCTAACCAAAGAAAGCAAGCAAGAAAGAAAGATGACAGAAATATGGGGAATTAAATGTTATGGGAAGGAAGTAAATAAGGGAAAAAGAAAAGAAAAATATTAAAGAGGAGGTAAAAATAGAAGAAAAGGTGAACGACTTGTGACGGAAACTAGAAAGAAATAAAAAAATATGGGGAATGAAATTATTTGTGGAGGGAACACATAAAGTAAGAATAATATAAAACAGAAAGAAAAGAAAAGAAAAGAAAAGAAAAGAAAAGAAAAGAAAAGAAAAGAAGGTAATATTGGAAGAAAAGTGAGTGATTTTTGTCTGGAAGAGAACAACAGAGCTACATCGTGGAGCTACATCATCACTTCCTGCTTCCGTCTCTCTACATTCATGGATTCAACTCATCGTTGCCCCGTCCTGTGATTTCCTGATGCCCTCGAACGTCACATCATGCTGTAATATTTAACTGTGGATGCAGAAACTTGAGCAGCTGACTGAGCTGTTCGAGGAACCTCGGCTCAAACGAGGTCAGACGTTTACTTTGTGTCTTAAAGATACGAGAGTTCAGGGACGATCAGCAGAAATGGATTTTCTACAAACTTTGTATTTTTTAATGAGTCTGAACGTTTCTGTGAGTTCAGCTCAGCGGTGAAGCAGCGAGGCTGTTTGAGCTCTGCAGGAGGAAATACTGCAGAACTCAGTAAAGTGAGAATAACGCAACGATAAAACCACGTTTCTGCACGTGTTGGCTGTCAGGAGGAATAAATAAATAAAGATTTACATTCGTAGTTTGTTTCAGAACTCTGGTTCTCCTCCTGCTCAACACGTCGGATCAGACGAGCATCAACGAGAACGTTTTCCACGAGGAGTCGCGTTAACGACGAACGCGTAGACGAGCCGCCAGCTGAACCCGAGCAGGAGAACAAGTATTTACAACAACAGTCCGTTCTCGCAGATCGGCTGATCTCATTGGCTTCGCCTCGTGGCTGTTGCTAAGCAACCTGTAGGTAATTTTTAGACTGTTGGATGAAGGCCGAAGGAATTTTGGAGACAACTGATGAAGATCATAAATTCTCTGGTGTTGATGATAGCAGAGCTATTTCTGACCGATGCGTGGTGGAAAAAGTGATTCTCGTCTTTGAAAAGTCGCGTTTCGACTCAGCACGAACTGCTGACGACGAGTTTAATTCCTGAGTTTCCTCTGAGACCTCAGCCGTCGCCTCAGAGGGGAAACAGCCACCAACCACCTGGTTTCTACTGAAGTCCCGTTTACACTCGTCATCTCAGGTGTGTCGTGTCCAGATACAGTCCAGGTGAGACTAAAACACTCTCTACGGTCCGACCACATGTCTGATCAGAATCTGTCCTGGTTTTAGGGACACAAGTGGATCAGAGTTCCTTCTGCACTTCAGCTGGAACAGGAACAGCTCAGCATCGTCCTTCCAAACACAAGAACGAATCGTATTGATGAACTACAAGCGAGGTGAAAGTTTAACTGAAGCCTTCTGCAGCATGACTGTCAAATCTTATGATCCAGTTTAATCTGGTCTGGGATCTGTGAGTGTCTGATCCTCTCGCTCTTCTCTGATTAAAAGCTGCTGTATGTCACTGCGATCATGAGTATATAATGTACAATGTTGTATTCAGTTGATTACTGAATGATGATAGAAATATGAGAAGGTTATAAGAACACAGGAAGCAGAGTGTCTATGTGATCGTCTCGTCCTGTTAGTGTGATCAGGAAGATGCTGCTGCTCTATAGAAGATACAGGCTACAATAGAGTGTTGAGTATTTATAGTCTTTAGTTTAGAGAATATTAGAGATACAAGAGGGACGAGAGGAAAAAGGCACAATAACAACTCCGTCTGCTGCGTCAGCTCCACAGACAGGAAGGGAGAAAACACGGAGACGCATTCAGGTCATTTTACTAAAAAGTGATTCTGCTGATCACCACTCAGACCGCCTGCTGCCCTCACACACCCAGATCATGTGGTGGTTAAACTGATCAGGGATCAGATTGATTGGAAGCGGCTCATGTCAGCGAGCAGACCGACTGCGGATGCATCAGCTCATCAGACGGCCGCGCTGCTAACTGTTACGCTGATGGAGGAGAAGACGGATGCAGTTAAATTGGATTTCAATCTCTTGAAAGCTTCTTGGAAGCATTTAAACTTTCCTCCTCTGAGATCAGATCGTCGTCCGATCCAGCCGAGACACGCGGAGTGACTCAGTGTAAATGGGGTCAATAAGCATCCTAGTTTAGTCACATGGTCCAGATTTCTGCCCTCATTTCAGCCTGAGGCAGCGTTTGAAAGGCCTCTGGGCGGCCATGTGTTGTTTCTACGTCCTCGTCCCGCAGCGACAACACGTCCGTCTGACGCTCACTGATCGTGTCGTGGCTTTCAGCTCGAAGACTCGTCGAATGTTGTGTCGAGGCTTGTTGGCTGCATTACGGCGGGAAGACACTGGACGGACTAAGACCGATTTTATCTTAAAGCGTAAAAAACAAGAAAAACATGAAACGGCTCCACGCAGCTCGTCTGCTGTGATCCAAGTCTGCAGAAGCCCAGAGATTTAAAAAGATGTTATTCACACCAAAAGAGCCAAAATATTCACAGCAGCTAAAACTGCTAGCATGCAGCCCGTCTGAATGAGAAGGCCGCAGGTCTGAGATCAGTTAGTGATGAGTTCTCTGCTGCAGACTGAGATCACACAGACGAGCTGATGGAGACATCTGATGTTTAAATCAAGTCTCAGCTGCTTCAGTTCAGCAGAACGCTGCAACTCTGTTAGACTGTGAAGCTCAGAACTGTTCTGTGGACGACGACGCGGGAGATGATGAGTGAATTTACGGTTTAAGTGCTGATTCTGAATAAATGTTCCTGGTAACTTCCCAGCTCTGCCTGCAGTAAACGGCTCTCTGCTGCAGCTGGTTTTACTGATGACGTCACTGCGGTTCTGTTGGGCCCGGCTGCTCTCAGGCTGACCGGCGGTTTGTTCCACCTCTCTGCAAACACCTCGGCGGTTCAAAGAGCTCCCACATCATTAACCAGGAGGAGCAGCAGGAGCCGCTAATGGGCCGTCTGATGAGTCCACAGTGGAAACATAAATAAATGATGAAGTCAGTTCAATTATTCAAATTTACCTCAAAGGAAATCGACTTTAAAATTGTTTTTACTGTTTTTTTTTCTGCCTCTTCTCTTTTCAGTTTTCCTTGCAGCAATTTTCACGTTATTTTTTTGCAGGCAGACCTGAGAAGTGACAGAGATCACTGAGTCTGTGTTTACTTTCACTACAGAGACGAGACAAGAAGAGAGTGTTGGAGGATAAGAAACAACGAATACGCAGTTTTGGATGCTAAGAAGTAAGAATTCTTCGGTGAAAGTCGTGGAGTCACAGCAGCTGATCTGCAGAGACGATGACGGACTTTGGCTCTAATATCAACAGTTCTGGCTACTGGGACTCGCAGGAGAACTACATTAAAGAGGAGCTACAGTGAGGAGCAGCAGAGTTTCATGAGTCTCGTTCGACTCATCGTACCGTCTCTCACAGCACTGATGTCGGCAGAGAAACTGTCCGTAACGACTCAAAGAAGAAACGCAGCGTCCAGTCACCACTGATCCAGTTTGTTGGGTTCAATCAGAGGAAACAGCTCAGATTTCCCTTCGTCCTGGTTTCCTGATCATCCAATCACCAGACAGCTGAGGTCTGCCGGCGCCGTCCTCAGACAGCTCGTTAGCTTCCTGATTGTGAAAAAACAGCTTCCCGCTTTAATGTTCTCGATCGCGGCGTCGCACCGGCACCGCGAACAGCGGCAGGGTCCGAGTCGGCGACGACAGCTCGGGGTCAGAGTTCGTCGAGAGCGGGTCTTCGGCCTTGTTGCAGCGGCGATCCGAGGCGGTGGAAAGGTCGTGGCACACCTCGTAGGAGCACTTCCTCTTCTGGAGCGCCTCGGCTCGGACCGCCAGGGAGCGAGCGCACACCGTCAGCAGCACGATGAGCGAACCCAGGAGCAGCGACACCATCGGCCAGAGGACGCAGTGCAGCAGGACGGTGGTGTCGTGGGAGTGATGCAGCAACACGTCGTCCGGCCTGGAGGAGGAAGGAGAAGAAGAAGGAAACAAGGTGAATTTACAGCTTCTAATGTATTATCAGTGAAGCACTTCCTGCTGATTTTTCACAATAAAAGACTACAATCAAAGGAAGGCGTCATCACAAATCTTCTCCCCATCCGTACCCTCCTACTCTTCCTCTGACTGACATTTTGTTCTGACCACAGAACGATCACCAGCTGATCAGAGGGACGTGGAGCAGGTTTTTTTTGGGGACTTAAAGGTTTTCGTAAGAATGGTGCCGTCCCTGGAAAGACGGGATTACGACCTCGGAGCTCGCGAGAGACTTTTAAACTTTGCAGCACAAGTCTCGAGGCCTTTTCTTGCAATCTAAGGTGATACAAACAGAACTGACATGACACTTTTTGCGTTCCTTCAGTTGATTGTGGTGCTCGTACTTCAGTTGAGACAAGCGGCTTCCTGACTGTTGTTGTCTTCTGTCAGTTGCTCACATAACTCTAATAACTCTACTCTGAAACGAGCCCGTCCAGCAGGAGACTAACTGTGTTCCCCTCGCCTTAACAAACCTCTGAGTGCTCCAGTTCTTTCTCTCTAAAACACAGAAAGCAGCTTATCTGAAGCACCGCCGAGCTCCCGGCGGACGCTCATTTACGAGGCAGAGTTTCCTCTCTGATCCTTCTGGTGCAGCGATAAAAATAAAACCAGCCAAGGTCACAGGTAAGCATCGTCTGTGAGTAATAGGAGGATTAAGCTGACACGCTAAAGGAGATCTTTGTTTTTTCTGCAGCTCATCAATTTTTAGTCGCAGCATAAAAAGTAGCCGAGCATTTTAACGAGAAGACGCAACCTGAATAAAAACAGGGAGGAACGCTTCGTCTGCCTTTGTGCTTCAGGAGGAAACAAAGTGAAGAGTTTGTGCTTTAATCATCATAATTTCCTGGTTTGTATTTAATGTCAGCGTTTGTTTTGGTGCACGTTCAGGCCGACAGAAGAAAATACTCGAGTACCTCAGATTTGTTCTTGAGTCAACAGAAATGAATCAGACCTGCACGGATTTCCAGAATGACTCGTCAGGTTTTGTAGCCTGATTGGAAACACGATGACTGAGCTTCTTTGTGTTTGAGCCTGAGTCACCGTGATGTCGCGCTTTCATCTATTTATCACGTCTGTATCGACTCAGTCGGTTTGGCGTCGAGGACGCGAGAAGACCTGCAGAGGTCGGTGTGTTTATCTCCGCAGGCTTCAGCTCACCAACAGAGAAGGTTGTGAGTGACTGTGTGAGCCAATCAAACCATAATAAATAACTTCCAGGTCACAAATCAGACAAATTTAATACCCAGCTGTCATTTTCATTGTTTAATCCGAAATCCTTTAATCCTTAAATCTTTTAACGTTTGTCAAAGACGGTGAACAAACACTGAGATTTGTTCTCGTGGGTTGAAATGTTCTGCAAAGCTGGAAAAAAAAAATGTCCATCACAAATAAGAAAACAACACGATCTGAAGACCTGAAGTCAGGTGTCACTTCTGTGGGGTCGAAGGTCACAGGCAGGTGTGATGCTTCACGCTGCGGCGGCCATCTGTAATCTCCCGTGGCAACAAAGATCCATCACAGAGGCGAAATTCACAGCATCACACATCCTCTGATTCCAATTTGTCTGCATCACACCTTGAAATAGACCTCAGTGTGTGTGTGTGTGTGTGTGTGTGTGTGTGTGTGTGTGTCTCACCTCCTCTGCTGGTTGAAGAAGCAGGGGAACGACTGACTGCTGGTGAAATTATCTTCCCAGCGCAGAACTCTGTCTTTGTTCTTCTGGTTGTCCCGCTCACAGGGAGGAACAAACGAACACTGAGAGACACAGAAACAGATCGACACCATCAACACGCTCGTCAATACAAGATGACATGAGTCTTTACTGACGCTCTGCCCGTCCGCTCTCTGCGGCCCAGAGACACTGAAGGAGTCGGCGTGTTTAGAGGGGAAAGTCAGCTGGAAGTCAGCTCAACACCGCCGCCTTCACCGCCGAGTGACAGTAAACACACACACACACACACACACACACACACACATATTTACACACAAACATATAAACAGCTGACACACTCAGTGGTGTTCGGCCAGCAGGGGGCGATGTAACAGGGTCAAAACAAGGTGAAGAGCCTGATACTGATTAGCTCAGCGGGGGTCTGCATCGTTCTCCTCCTCACTATAGTTTCAGTTTCAGCCTCCAAACATCATCACACACACACACACACACACACACACAGACACACACACACACACACACACACACACACACACACACACACACACACACACACAGTGAGGTAGCAGGAGGTTGATTGGTGCCTGGCTGGTTACCGTGGATCAGCTGGTTGCCATGACGATGGTGTGATTGGTACATAAGGAGGGGGCGTCATGGCGACCGCAAACTAAAACTGAACTGAGTTTGAGCTCAACACAAACGAACAAACACAGAGAAGATCGGACGACAACAACACAAGTCTCCATCAGAGGAGAGAGCATCACACACACACACACACACACACACACACACACAGACTCACACACAGACTCACACACACACACACAGACTCACACACAGACTCACACACACCGATAGATGAAGTTTCAGCTGATACAAAATCAATAAAAGAATCACATATCGAGCCCATTGGTTCCTCCTGAGGACTCAGGTACAGACTTAATAACATGAACAAACTTTTATCAAAGTATTTTAACAATTTACTTTTATTCAAGTTTGACTGTCAGGATCGTTTTCACAGAAAGTAACTGAGAACATTTGTACAAGTAATTCCAATTTTCTGCTTTATTTCCTTTTTCTTTTTTTAAAAAAAAATACTGAGCGACCTCCCACATAAACTGCACAAAACAAACTGTTTTCTATTTTACAACTCGAGTAACATTCTTTTTTTTTTACTGTTTGAAAAGCGGCCCTGATATAAAAGTATACAGGATAAAATATATAATAATAATAACCATGAACTCTCAGGTGTCCTCGGAGGCATTTAGATAAAGACAAGGTGTCCGTGAATCTGCTGTCACACATCAGCGTCCTCCTCGTGTGGATTACGTGATAAATGTCACGACCTTCATGTGTTTTATTTCCACTCAGCGGTGAGAGAGTCTGAAGTGTTTACGAGCTCAGGTGATCCGATCTCCACTGGTTCTGTTTGTTTCACCAGCTTAGTGTGTGTGTGTGTGTGTGTGTGTGTGTGTGTGTGTGTGTGTGTGTGTGTGTGTCTCAGCTTACCGCCCTGTTCAGCTCAGCAGCCATTCATCCCACAACACCATTCATCAACCGGGCCAATCAAACACGCCTCGCCCCGTGACATCATAAGTGGGTCGCCCTCCCGGATGATTGCGGTTGCTATGCCGACAGGTGGAAGTTACAATTACGTGTGTGTGTGTGTTTTAGCGACGGTCTAACTGAGATCGGTCGTGTGTGTGTTGACATGTGGAGGCTCAGGACGGACGCACACATCAGGATGAAGTCTGAACACACTCGTCTGATTTCTGGCCGTTTCACTTCAGGCTCTTTGTATTCGAGGCAGCGACACACTGAAGCAACAAGAAGCTGCTTAATGTTCAGTTTTAACGTCCTTCTGTTGTTAAAACGCCTGAAATCAAGTCAGTAAAAACACAACATGATTCTTACTGTCACGTTTTTATTTCTCTCTCTGTAGTTTATTCATGATTGTCTTTGTGTCCTTGTTTGCCCAAAAGCATTTCACAAAACGTAACAACTCGGCATGTTTTACTTTCTGAAATATCTTCACTGAAAATGTTTTCTGATATTTCTCGTTTTCTGAATTGTTATTGAGGTTCCAGAGGTTTCATGTTTTGACCCTCAGGGCCACCGTAATATTCTACACTGCTGCAAACAATGAGACGTTATTATAACCGGAGGGAATAACAAATAAAAACGATAGTGTTGCACTATGTGTTAAAGGGTTTGACCGACAGAAACACAAGTCTCATAGACAACGACGGTCAGATTCATAAACTCGTTCTGAACATTTGAAGTCCAAAGTCCTGCAGCTCAAAGACGCCTGAAGAACAACCGGGATGTGACAACAGACAAACAATTAACAGCGAGCGAAAGAGCATCCATCACTTCCTGACAGGCTGACAGCGCCAACGCGGCTCGTCCTGATTGGATCCGTCATGGAGGGAAAAGAAGAAGCGAGCGTCGTCCTGCTGAAGTTCAGAAGCAGCAGAGCGACAAACACGACGCACAGAAAAAATCTCCAGCTGCTGATGAAGCAACAGACGGAGAGGAAACTACTTACATGCTAATGATGCTAATGCTAGTGAGCCACTGTTAACAGAATGTAAAGTTCTCCACACAGCTCAACACACAACACACAACATGTGTTAGATCAGCTGCGTACGGCCGACTAAGAATAAATCCTGATACTAAAATGTACAAATATGAATATATTAAACATGCAGACTGTCTGCTGACATTATCAGTGTTGTTATAAACCATATAATGAATTTAAATAGAAAATCAGGACGTGTGTGTTTCGTCTTCAGTGACCTGCTGCTGCCTCTCAGTCTGACGCTGCACACGGATAAACTGATTACCAGGAGGCCACATCTACCCGTCTGTCTGCCTGTCTGTCTGCCTGTCTGTCTGCCTGTCTGCCCGTCCGTCTGCCTGCCTGCCTGTCTGTCTGCCTGCCTGTCTGTCTGCCTGTCTGCCTGCCTGCCTGTCTGCCTGCCTGCCTGCCTGCCTGCCTGCCTGCCTGCCTGTCTGTCTGTCTGTCTGTCTGTCTGCCTGCCTGCCTGCCTGCCTGCCTGCCTGCCTGCCTGCCGGTCTGTCTGTCTGTCTGTCTGTCTGTCTGCCTGCCTGCCTGCCTGCCTGCCTGCCTGCCTGCCTGCCTGCCTGCCTGTCTGCCTGCCTGCCTGTCTGCCTGTCTGCCTGCCTGTCTGCCTACCTGCCTGTCTGCCCGTCCGTCTGCCTGTCTGCCTGCCTGTCTGCCTGCCTGCCTGCCTGCCTGTCTGTCTGTCTGCCTGCCTGCCTGCCTGTCTGCCTGCCTGCCTGCCTGCCTGCCCGCCTGTCTGCCTGCCTGCCTGTCTGTCTGTCCCTCTGCAGGGTGGATGAACAGGACAGTGATTAATCTGCAGGTCAGTGTGAGCTCATTTCAGCAGGTGTGTTTGTCCCGCAGCACCACCTGAGAGCAGGAGCGACCACATCAGCTGCATCCAGCGTCCTGACGGGGCTGAAGGTAAAACGGTCGTCACTGCCTTTTAAATGAAATGAGCCAACGTCCTGTATTCAAAGTGTTTCTACCAAAATATACTTTAAGGTCTCATTCAAAACTTTAATAAGTGAGAATGACCGTCAGTAGAGTGCAAACCTCTGCCAAGGCCGACACTCGCCTGTAACTCAATCAAGTCTGTATCACTGTGAATCTTAAACCACTCAGATCTCAGATCCACATCAGGCTGCACTCACTCACAGATACCAGCCAGCCAAACACGCCTGATCGTCATCGAGATCCATCAATCATTCCCCGAGAAACCACAGAAATGTTTGACATAAAATCAAAGCTCCTCTCTCACAATGTTCTGTGTTGGTTATGGTGAATGGTGCGAAAGTGAGAACAAATTCTTGGATCTGTCGCTTCATCCAGATCCACACCAGAAGCTGATGTGGTCTATTCTGGGCCGAGACTCGTGGAAATCCTTTTGGTAGTTTTTATTTTAGGGTTCATTGTCTTGCTCAAGGGTTTTTTTTACATGCAGCCAAGGAGCTGTGGAATCAAACCAGCGACCTTCTGATTGCTGGATGAAACCACAGCCGCCCAAACAACAAACCCAACAAATGGACACGAAAGAAATCAAAATGTTCTCGGTGGAAGTAACAACCAAAGAGCCGACGGACAAATGACCCGACGCAACAGAAGCTTACTGAATTTGTATGATGGTTAAGAAAAAACTCACACTGACAATTGTATTCTTCTTAAAAATATCAGGATGTATTCACAGGAAGTTACAGGAACTGTTTAAACATCTGTCACTGTAGCTCCTGCTAGCTTGTTAGCCGTGCAGCTAGCCACAATACCAGGGGAGTGTTTGTATTCACACCGCTAGCACAGTAGCTTCTGAGCGCTGGGAGAGAAAAAGGTTTTCAGGCCTGGAGCTAGCTGGTTAGCATGCTAAAGTCAGAGGATATCTCTGCAACGCAGGACACGGACGTCTGACAGAAACTGACAGAAATCTGTTGATAATTCTTGTATTTCTACGCTTTTACAGAGAGAATGAAATGAAAAACTTAAAACTTCTTGTTCCAGGAAAATGTCACAGAAGATTCTTATTTCAAAAACAGTTTTAATGGAGAGAGAGAGAGAGAGAGAGAGAGAGAGAGAGAGAGGAGTGAAGGGGGAGACAGAGGCTCCTGGCTGGGCAGGGAGTCACCGACGGCCCCCCTGACATCCCGGAGCTCCAGAAGCACTGCCTCATTACACTTAATTAGTTTAAGTTAGCAGCACACACACACACACACACACACACACACACACACACACACACACACCCTTCTTGCTGTCGTCATTCCTCAGTGATCACATTATTTTCGGTTCCCTTCTGTACAACATGCTTTATAAATGAACAGCTCTCTCTGCTGACCTTTCCTGCTGATTTGTTGTGTTTTTTTGTCGCTGTGTTTCTAAACTAACGAGGTCCAAACGTCTCCACGCGAGCCAGCGCCGAGGACACTTTGCCACTCGCTTTCTTTAAATAATTAGTTTGGGATCAGAGTTCATTGTTAATAATAAAAGGCTTGGTGAAAGTTGGAGGCGAGGGCTGTCGCAGCGCTGCCCTCTGGTTACCCGCTGTTCCTGTCATTTACATTTATAACATAATTAAGTCATAAACGAGGAAATTACTCTGCGAGTAATTGGCTGAGTGAAACCACCCACCTGCCTTCATCTCCTCTCTTCCTTCCTCTCATACTGTGTTCACGTCTCTCCAGTCAGATCAACATTTTACAGCTCAAACACATGATTTCGTGCTGATTGGATCTCTAGATGACAGAACTGAAGGAGGGACGGGTCTCAGATGAATCTGCTGTACAGGCACTGTACACAGAGTACTCAGTAAATCTGCATGGGTTCATACAGTCTGGTTATTGATCAGCACCTGCGGTTCAATAATCACTTCTGGCTTTCACATCTAAGTCTGACACTCACTCATTCTGTTTGTTGTGTTTCATGTTCCACTGAAACCTCGACATGAGAAAGCATCTGTTACAATACGTAACAGTACGATACGTAACAGTATTATACAGTACAATACGTAACAGTACGATTCAATGCGATACATAACAGTACGATACGTAACAGTACGATACGTAACAGTACGATTCAGTATGATACGTAACAGTACGATACGTAACAGTATTATACAGTACAATACGTAACGGTACGATTCAATACAATACATAACAGTACGATACGTAACAGCACGATACGTAACAGTACGATTCAGTATGATACGCAACAGTACGATATGTTGCTACGATACGTAACAGTACGATTCAGTATGTTACGTAACAGTACGATACGTAACAGTACGATACATAACAGTACGATTCAGTATGATACGTAACAGTATGATACGTAACAGTACGATATGTTACTACGATATGTAACTGTACAATATGTTAGTACGATACGTAACAGTACAATACGTAACAGTACGATGTTACTACGATACGTAACTGTACAATACAGTAGGATACGTAACAGTATGATATGTAACCACTATACGTAACAGTACGATACGTAAGTGTACGATACGTAACTGTACGATACGTAACAGTACAATACGCAACAGTACGAGACTTAACAGTATGATCCGAAATGGGACAGTAAAATAAGATAAGAAAAGATATGATACAAAACAATATGGTGTGATGCCATATAATACAATACAGTATGAAGAGGTACGATACAATACGATATCAACGCATTTGATGCAATGTGATAAAAAAACAGACATTGTTAATCAGAAATGAAAACGATGGTTAGCTGCAGCCCTCCTGGGAGAAGAAGACAAAAATGTAAATGACTAATAACGCTTTCATTCAGGAATAAAGTGGAGAGACGAAATTTATCTCTGAAAAGCAAATATGGTGATTTTTTTAAAAACAACATAAACCAAATGTTTCTACAGATTCAGCCTTTCACAACAAAAGCAGCAGAAACTAAAGCCGTAAAACACACAGACAGCAATCCTCATTATGAACTGTGTGTGTTTATGTGTGTGTGATACAACTTCAAAAGCCAAAGCAGCTTTAGTTTGTTGTTAAGACTTCAGCACTTACGAAATATATTATGTGATGGAGACACACACACACACACACACACACACACACACACCATTAGGTGAAGGCAGAAAAGCACTCTGGGAAAATATAGTACCCATGCTGGTAAAGTAAAACACACACACACCATTCAATCCATTTCTGGTTTAATGGAGTCTGCCAAGTCGAGCCGGCTACATTAGTATTGTGTGTGTGTGTGTGTGTGTGTGTGTGTGATACGGGAACATTAAGAGCTCAGAGCAATAAATCGAAAAACTGGCTCACAGAGAAAAACACTTTCTATTTTCCTGTATTGTGATTTTTTTTATTTTTTATGTTTCACTTTCAAGTTTGCTGAAATAAAACTTGCGCTTGCTGAATGTGTTCCAAACGTTATAAAAGAGACGTCTGTGAACTGTCGAACTTAATGGAGGTTTTTACTTTGTAAAACTTCCAGCAGAGAGACGTGACGTCATCGTTCAGTGGGCCACATAACCAGGAAGTAAACTCACAGGTGTTATCGGACTGATCTGGCAACATCTTTGCATTTGGAATGTAGTTCTTCTAATTGTTACCTTAGAACCTGGACACAGTGTTGGAGGCGGAGCCTAAAGTCCCCACGACTGACGCCAGGCTGGAAGCCAACAGAGCGGCAAAACTGTGTGATGACAACGTGACTCGCTGAGGCCCAGAGAGGATTTTCTTATAAACTTACACCATTAGAGAAGCAGCTATTAAATGATAGATGACTTTTTGTTTGGAGTCACGATCCCCAAATGACTCGTTTCACTATCAGCACTTGATTGATTTAGTCTGATAACATTTGGAAAGTCTTTGCAGAAGCCTTTGAACGATCCAGATCATTTTACATGATTATATTTAATCGTGCAGCTTTTCTTGACTTTTGCAAGTTTTACTGGACTGAATAGCTCAAGTTATGACAGTGAAACGAGAGTTGATTTATTATCTTCGCCAACAGGAAAACCGTCACACTATCGTAATCACACGGTTTGAGCACCACGCGAATTTGGTTTCAAAGACTGTAAAAAACAAAAAGAGAAGAAGAAATAGAGCTGAAAACAAAACGTGTGAATAAACCACAAAGAAGAAGAAGCAGGCGCCTCGTTCACCGATCGGCCGCCGTCACCAACAGGAACCACGTGTGAGAAACATCCTGCTGAGGATGAACGCTGATGTTGAGTTCAGCTCAATGCAGCTAATCAGGCAGTTTGTTAAACATTATGATCTCATCTATAATCACACTTATGAAGAGCCACTTCAGTGCTCAGCAGCTGCACCAGGGTCCACACACTTTATCGCTGTTTTTACACAGTCCCTCGAGGCGTCTGCTCATCATACCTCTGATTATGTTGAGGTTTGACCTGACGGAGCTTTAAGTCGACATGAAAACGTGAGATGTTGACTGTCAGAGTAAAAGAGGCAGCATGAGACAGAAGACACGACGTTCTCTCAGTTTTCAAATAACTTTTTCTATGACTCACGTTGGAGTTTTAATGTCACCTCGAGATCCAAACGAGACAAAAGACAAACAGAGAACAGAGAACGAGTCCAGCCGGACGCTCTGATATTTGTTTTCACACCTACTGATTCCAACGAACACGGCGCTTCATTTGTGTAGCGCGTGCACGAACACACACACACACACACGCACACACACACACACACACTTGATGTGTTTGTAAAGCTTTAATTAAAGCAGCAGGTTTGAGTCGTTATCTGATCAGAAACACCAGCTTATCTGTTCTTGTTTAGACACCAGCAGAGTGTGAGGTAGCTTGATGGATGACACACACACACATGCACACACACACACACACACACACTCTATAAGGTGGAGGTCCATTATTTTCCTCCCAGACATTTTTCTCTGCTCTCGTCTCCACCGTTGATTTTTGTTCGTATAAAAATGAAATGATCTCCTGACCTCAATAAACCAGAGGGGCTTCAGGAGTGTGTATTACTGTGTGTGTATTACTGTGTGTGTGTGTGTGTGTGTGTGTGTGTGTGTGTGTGTGTGTGTGTGTCTCTTCTGTATCGATGTGGCTCGTCTGCTTGGATCCAGCCGTCCCTGGAGAGACATTTTGTAAATACGTATTTTATTAAAACGACTTTTAAAATTAAGATTTATTGAAATGTGTTCCTGCCCGAGTAGTTTCTACTATAAACTATATTTTATGGCTCAGGTCGTGTTTGTTTTTTCCTCTAATGTTTTCATGCACGATGTTGTTGATGTCAAACGATGAGCTGGACTCACAGATTAAACAAATCTGTAAAAACAGCTGAAAAACGAGTGAACGCTGGTGTAGATTCAGTTTGTTCACATGTACAACAACATCCTGTAAATATGATTTAAATGAGAACACAAAATATTTAATGTGACATTAAAACTCAGTTTAAATCTGTTTATGTTGTAAACACAACAGTAAAAATAATCCTCTTTACTTCTTAATGTTTCTAGAAATAATTCTTTTTATTATTAATTTTATTGCCCCTTTTCATTTAATTTCATTGTTTATTTTTTACTTTTTCATTATTTTATTTTATTTCATTTTTAAAATCTCTATTATTTTAAATTATACAATTACTTTAAATTAAAGTCCTCTTTTAATTTAGCTGTTTTAAAACTATATGAATTTATTTATGTTTTGATTTTTTAAATAAATAAATAAATACATATTTATATTAATAACATTAATTTGTAAGGAGGATTTATACGGCTAAAATAAAAAATAATAAATGCCTTAATAAATAACATAAATAAATATAAAAAAATAACGTAGGCTAAATAAATTTGTAAAATGTTACATAAATTGATTCATTCTCTTGATTTACTATATTTGTTTATTTAACCTTTTATTTATTTATGTTGTTGATTTGTTTACATATTTGTATTCATGTCCTGCTCAGATCTGTGGACTGTTATTGATTTTATTTTTTATTTTAAGAAGATGATCAGGTTGAGAAATAATCTTAGTGGTTATCTTTGTTTTCTAAGTGAATCCGTCCAAACTGTTGTTGTGTTTTCAGACCTCACTCGTTAACTTCATCAATATATATAGTGAGTTTATTTCTGACATACGATGGACAAAACTCCTTAATAAGAGCCGGACTGATCCTTTAACAGTATGAACACATGGAGCCAGTTGGTGTGTTGCTGTTGATCTTAATGTCACGTCAGTCATCTGGACCGCAGGCGGCACCATTAACTAATCGCCCCCTAAAGACGCCAATTAACTCCAACTCCTTCATCTGACGCTCAGTCAGCTGGTCTGCAGGCACGACGGCCATTTTAGACACAATTACAGTCTGTCAGTCTCTCTGATGAGTTAAATGTTAAAGGTCACAGAGCTCAAGAAGACGACATGTTTGATTAGATTACATAAAACTGCATGTTTTCATTATTCTTGCCACAGAACATGAGATTCTATTTAATTCTGGATTAGATTATTAAGCCAAAAGGACACAATCAGTCTTAATCTGTCACACTGTTTCACCTGATCCAACCACTGAACCAGTAACACAACATCACCAGACTCCATTTACAAATGTGGTGATTTTAAGAGTTGTTGAGTTAAAACAAACTTTCTAACGTAGTGAAACTGTGTCTCTGACAGATTGTAACTCATTGTGTCCTTGTTGTAAATTCAGCATTAAATCTTTCAGCTGCAGTTGTTTGTCTCCTTGTAAAAAGTGTCAGTTTGTGGCAGCATGTCTGTACCAGCCTGTCTGCTTCTGTGTCTAAAGTGCTAAAGTCTTACCTGCCAACATTGATCAGCTGTTTGAACACACTGTTTACACTGATTTCACCATTTACACTCCATTTATGAAAGAAGAAACATGTTATTGATCTAAACATGTCACATGTTACAAAGACACTAAACAGGAACAATATAGGCTCCTTCTTTGTCCCCGTGGAGAAAGTCCCCAGACTCCCTTAACAAATGTGTCAGTTTAGTGAGTTGTTGAGTTGGAGACACTTTATAAACTCTGTGAAAATCTGACTCTGACTCATTCTGCATTAATTTTACCTTCTTGTTAATTCAGCAACATAAGACATTAAGATATTCCTGTCTTTGCTTAAGAGAAGCTGTGTGACCTGAGACACTGAGGACCGACAGAACCAGCTCTGTCCTTTAACATGTTAACAATGTTTTTATTCCTAAGATTCAGAGCATGTAGGGGGCGGAGCCTTAACGGGTGTAGCGACTCTCCTCCATCATTAGTAACATACAGAAAGGTCACACATCCGTCCTTATATTCAGCCTCTCTCTCTCTATTAGACATTAAAGGATTTCTGAATGAAGCGTGACTCGTCTCTCTCTCTTTCTGTCTCTACACATCATCTCTGTTGCTGTCACCATGGCGACTGAGGGGCATCGATGACGCGCCGTCTCTCCCCTCTATATTTACTCTGTTGCTGTAGCGACGACCCAGACGTGCACTGAAGAAGAGGGAGATGTCCAAAGACGGACGCCGACTGTAATCGTGATGTTTTCAGTTTGTTGTTGAGCTCGGGACACGACCTCCCAGCCTCTCCTGCGAGGGAGTTCCCTACACGACATGTGGACTCCCAAACAAACATGTCATTCAGTAACGTGTCAGCCTCCTCTCAGTCTCTCCTTGGCTGCAGGGATTTTAATAAAACAGAGAAAAGAAGCCGAGACGATAAGAAATCATCCATGAAGTCCTCAGTGGGGCATCTGGACCAGAACCTTTCATAGTCTTAGTCGCTGGATGCTGTATCACCTCCTGTTTTCTTATCTTGTCTGTCAGTTTGATGAGTTGATGAAGGAACGGTTTACACACACACACACACACACACACGGCGTCAGCTGTGATGTGTTTACTGTCAGCTGTTTGTTAATGGTGCCTTCATGCACACACTGAGAGTCTTAATGGTGTCTCGCTGCTTCGCTCTCCCTCCGTCTATTTCTGTTCAGCTCTTGAGTTCAGCCAGCTGCGACACAAGAACCAATCAGACTGCAACTCTTCTGACGCTCAACAACAACAACAACAACAACAACATGTAATTCAGACGATTGCTGACTGCGTTCGGTCATTTTTACGTCACCTGATTTCACGTTTTGGTGCGTTGGCTGGTGGTGTTTGTTAGACGTAGACACAAAATGTTTAGGGCGGTCAGGAGAAGATAGTAGCTCGGTTAAATGTGCTAGAACACGATGTATAAAAGTATAAATACGTAAATGAAAGGCGTTAAGGAAAAGGTTTGTTGTTGTAGTTTCCCACATCTGCCACTAGATTTTACCAAAGAGCCAGATACGAAAGTAAACCCGTTGCAGCGGGAGAATGAATGAAGTTGTGGTACCTTTGGGTTGAGGACTAGCTGTTGCTCGTCATAGTGCAGCAGCGCCACAGAGTTGGACTCCGAGTTGTGAACGAAGATCTGCAGGCAGGGATACAGAGACGTGCCCTTACAGTCGGTACCGCAGGTGAACACGCACTCGAACATCTCCTCTGGACGCAGCACCGACACCACCTGCAGAACCAACACAGAACCACAATATTTATTTATATGTGTTTCACCCGAAAGACGCTCTTGAAAAACATGCAAGCAGTTTTTGTACATAAACTTTTGATTTCCCACAAATAAGAACTGTCCACTATTAGCTTAGCATCCATTAGCAATGCACAAGTCAAAACATTTAGTATTTCTTCTTTCCCAGAAAACACTACTCGTGTGGATTGATTGCTGAAGTTACGATTGACATTTTGACACCTTTAAACCATTTTATATAGCTCAGTATTAAAATATGTTATCTTAAAACACAAGTTGTCTGGAGATGTGTTCTGTTAGCTCACTGAGCGACTGTTAGCTTAATTAGCTTCCACAGGAAAACTGACATCTCTGTGAAATCGACGAGCTCGGTTTCAAATGTCAGCAAAACGTCTGCACTTCTTCTCCCTGCTTGTTAACAGACCGCACAGCTGCAGGCATGAATAATATCAATGAACAGTGAATACATGATCAATCCACACAAATCTGATGAGAGTCCGATCTTTCCTCATCCCTTAAGAGGTCAGGGAACTGCAGTAAAGTCCAAGTATTGTGATTTATGTGGTATTAAACTGTGGATTAGTGGATGACGGAGCGCAGTTTGAGATTTAAAGACGGAAAAAAACAAAAGGCTTCCACTCTCTGTAATGCATGAACGTTATTTCAGGACGATGCAATAAGCTAACAGCCAAATAAATCAAGCCGGTATGAATTCATCATCTGCAGTGAACAGCTGGGAGTGCAGGCTGCAGCCGGCCGTAACTCATGTCAGGAAAAACTCCCAGCGGCTTCCAAACACTGAGCAGTTTTAATAATCCACAGTGGAAAGTGACGCAGCATGAAGGTGGACAAACACACGTTGTGTCCACAGTGAACAAAGAAAAAAAGATACAAAATTTAAAACAATACTTTTAGATTTGTGTCCAAACTAAAAGGTCCTGTTCTTCTTCTGCTCTGGAGGTAAAAGAAGTGACTGATCCGATCCAACAGGACGAGTTTTTAAACTGTTGTCTGTGGCCTGTTTGAGGAGAGAGGAGGGGAAATGTATTTATTTCTTTTTAAAGTATAACGAAACCTCAGCTGTTGATCTGACACAGTTCTGTTTAAAGTGTTGGTCGAGGAGCGGTTCCCTTAAAGACGACACATTCTGCTTGTTTACAGATTCATCGCTTTATTTCCTGTCACTACTTGAGCAGGTTTACATGCTTTAAAGCATCAGTTGTCTCATACAGCAGCTCCTGTCTCTTTAAGGCCCCTCCCCCTCCTGAGCAGCCAGTCTGCTCTGATTGGTCGGCTCACACACGCCTGAGTCAGCATCGCAAACAACAACAACAGAGCAGCTTTGCTAACTCAACTCTAACAGCCAAACTTGCACAAATTATGCGAATGTGTGATATGATGTCATAGTGTCACAAAATTAAAGGCGGGACTACTGATGGGGCGTTTGGGAGCAGTGTTTTCTGTGGGAAAGAGGAGGTTCTTTGACCTTTTAAAGTTGCAGAAGAACCTGAAAAAAGCATCACAGGTTGACTTTATAATGCATCATGCTAGCTGAAAAAACATGACACTGTTGACTCTCTTCTGTCGATATTTTCTGGCTGAAATTCGATGAATCTCGTCTGACTTCAGTCAGAGAGAAACATGAATTCAGACGGTGGACGGTTGTATTTTTCTGTTTTTAAAGGGAATCGGTGTCAAAATATTTCCTTTCTTGACATTTTGTGAGTTTATTTTGTTGACTTATTGGACTCAGTAGTGAACTGGCTGATTTTACATCTCTGGCTGAAATTACAGGCTGTCAGACTGTCACCTCTGAGGCAGACTGAGGCTAGCTGGTTAGCATGCTAACTTCAGTAGAACACGGACATCTTTTTCTTCTCACTCTGTTGATTAGGTTCTTTTTTTTTTAATGTTTTAAAACTCAAACTGCCTCTTTGACAAACGGACATGCCGTCTGTTAAGTGACGCCGCTCGTGTCTAAAAACCAGCAGGACAATAAAGAAACGACTGTCAGATGCTGAAACTCAGAGTGACGTCGGGTCTCAGTGACAGTTTGACTGATGACTGACAGCTCAGCCGACTGATCCGATCAGATCTGATGACATTCTGATCATCTTCACTGTCCGTCAGAGACACTGATACGACTCCGCTGTATCAGCCTCTGACCTGATTTATCACGTCTCTCTTTCCAGATGAGATTAGAACATATTTCATCAACCTGAGCCACAGAAATCTCCTCAACACGTCTACAATATGTCGACACTGTTTAATAGCTGAGGGTCATTTTTCAATATTGACGTGCATCAGGATACGATAGGAGAAGAAAGATTTCATTTAAAACAATCAAACTGATGCTCAGAGTCGACCAATGTAACACCAAACCACCAATATGTTCAGAAAAACCCTTAAATAACTTTGAATACATTAATAAATCATCTGTTCAGCTCAAATAACAATCTTATTAAGACTAATAGAAATCTTTATATTGGGTCACCCTAAATATTAAAAGTGAATGCCAGAGTGGATTTTGAGATTTAAAGACAAACATCACCAGACTCCCTTAACAAATGTGTCAGTTTAGTGAGTTGTTGAGTTGGAGACACTTTATAAACTCTGTGAAACTCTGTCTCTGACTCATTCTGCATTATTTGGACCTTCTTGTTAATTCAGCAAATGTTAGATATTTCTTTCTCGTCCCAGTGAGAAGTGGGATCTGATCCTATGAGGTCATTCAGACGCATGTTAAGCTGTGAACTTATGGACGGATGGTGAAACCAAATGTGAACAGCGTCTGTGATTGGCCGATATCAGCCACCTGATACATCAGTCCGGCTCTATTTATGGTTCATATTGAAATCAGCCATTTGTAGATAGATAACATGATGTCATCCTATATCAGATCGTCCAAAATCAGAAATGTGACGTGTTTAAATCTCTTAAACCACAAATTCAGTTTACTGTGATGATAAAAAATATTTCTTACTGACAAACTAATAAATCATCCTGATTGTTTGGAATTAACTATCTGTAAATATATAATTCCTTCAGGACTCAAATCACTATTTCTACTAACAATTTTAATAAACTAATAGAAATCCTAATATTGGGTAATTCTGATACATTTAAAACGTCCAATATTACTTAAAAGTTTTACCTTAATATTTATAAAAGCAGAATTACTTCTATTCATCAGTAACAACCTCTATAGTCACTAACATATGATAATATGGCTACAACAACAACAACAACAACAACTACTTTGGACATCAGTACACATGTCAAATTTTACAAATACATTCAACTATGTCGCCCTCGGAGAAAATCCCCAGACTCCCTTTACAAAATGCTTAATTCTGTGAGTTATTGAGTGAGCGGACGCATTATGAACACTGAAACATTGCTGATGATAAAGTCTGATATATTCGGGCATTCTTGTAAATTCGGCAAATGTTCTACATGAAGTTTATTTTTTGATTGTGTAAAAAACATCGTGTCTGTTGTACATGTGAAGTACAGATCGGATCACTCAGGGCGGATCTCATTTACACTTATGTTATTAAAGAGGACAATAATTTATGATGGAGATGTAAACATTTTAGAAATACGGTAAAAGGTAAACAATATAGGCTACTCCTTTGTTGCTCGTGGAGAAAGTCACCAGACTCCATTAAGAAAAATGATAAATTAGTGAGTTGTCGCGTTAGAAGAAAGTTTATAAACTTTGAGAAACGCTGTTTCCAATAAATCTTCATTAGTTGAGTCTTCTTGTAAATTCGGCAAATGTTACACATGGAGATATTTCTTTATTTGTGCTAAAAACATTTAAAAGAAATTCGTATCGGTTTGACCCAAATGCTCATACGCACTTATACCACTATTCCTACCACAACACTAACACTGCTGCTCGTGTTTACAACATTAAGGACACTATCGTTGACAACAGTGGTCAGATTTTAACTCTTATAAATCAATTTTAAAGGATTTTAAAGTACCGACGTCCATCAGCTGACAGACACAAACACTCTGAGAACTTCAGACTTCACGACACTGAAAAATCACAATAAAAGTGGACAAACTGGCTCCTGCTTCAACTTCGACTCGATCCAACAACGCTCCAAAAACTACAACTCCTCCACCAGCAGCAGCCGGTTAGAGGCTCCGGCAGCGGACGCTCGGCGGCGGCTGCTCGGAGCTCGTGTGTCCGGGCTCACCGTGCAGTTGGCCGGCTTGCTCTGGAGGCTCTGCAGGGTCGGGCTGAGCCAGCAGAAGCCCAGGATGAAGAGGCTGAGGATCCCGCAGGCGATCATGAACAAGCCCAGCCGGATGCTCTTGTCCTCGGCCTCGGAGTACTCGTACGACACCCGCATCTTCGCCATGGCAGCCCCGCGGAGACCTCCGCCGGCATGGAGAGGAGGACCGGAGGATGGAGGAGCAGAGAGGAGGAGGAGGAGGAGGAGGAGGAGACGGTGTTTCTCTGCTGCTGAGGAACTGTTGAGCTTTAAACACCGGCTGCTTCTCTCTGTGTCTGAGCGTGTTTCATCCTCCTCCCTCTGCATCCATCTCTCTCTCTGCTGCCTCCTCCTTCAGCTCCGCCGCTTATCTGCCTCCTCCTCCATCACCGGAGTCAGTGGAGAGAGAAGAAAAGACAGAAATATTAAAAATACTAAAGGAAAGCTCCTGAGACACAACAGGTGAAAACACTTCAGAGTCTAATTAGCTCCCAGACATCCTGTTTGTTCAGACTGGCAGCAAGAAAACATCCAAAACTCACATTCAGCTGTTAATTAATGTCTGAAAATGCAAAAAATCATTGTGTTAATTAGCAGTGACCCAAATGACCCTGATGATAAACAGGTGACAGAACTACAGATCCAACTGGTAAATTAATGACATCATAGTTTTGGTTTCTGGAGCTAAGCTAACAGAAGCTAACTTCGTTGCTTTTAAAGGAATTAAACTTTATTATGTCTCATTAACTTTTAGCATGCAGTGAAAGATTTTGAGATGTTTTTGTAACATTTCTTCTTTCAGACTGAAAAAACAAAAACCAAACAAAAAACACCCAGAACACACATTTAGTTCAGATTTATGCAAACTGGTGCATATTTGTAATTCAACATAAAACAGAATGAACAGAAAACGCAAAAAAAAAAAAAAAAAAAATATTGTGATAATTAACATTTTTGTCACTTTGACTTCAGAGTTTTGGCCCCAAAAAAACTTCTTTGGCTGGAACGGCTGCTTATTTTCCAGGAGCAGAAGCTAACAGAGGCTAACTGTGGGCTAACTGTGGGATACCTGTGGGCTACCTGTGGGATAACTGTAGGCTAACTGTGGCAAACTGTGGGCTACCTGTGGGCTAACTGTGGGATACCTGTGGGCTAACTGTGGCAAACTGTGGGATACCTGTGGGCTAACTGTGGCAAACTGTGGGCTACCTGTGGGCTACCTGTGGGATAACTGTGGGCTAACTGTGGGATACCTGTGGGCTAACTGTGGGATACCTGTGGGCTACCTGTGGGCTAACTGTGGGATACCTGTGGGCTAACTGTGGGCTAACTGTGGGATACCTGTGGGCTAACTGTGGGCTAACTGTGGGATACCTGTGGGCTAACTGTGGGCTAACTGTGGGATACCTGTGGGCTAACTGTGGGCTACCTGTGGGATACCTGTGGGCTATCTGTGGGATACCTGTGGGCTAACTGTGGGCTAACTGTGGGATACCTGTGGGCTAACTGTGGGATACCTGTGGGCTAACTGTGGGCTACCTGTGGGATACCTGTGGGCTACCTGTGGGCTAACTGTGGGATACCTGTGGGCTAACTGTGGGCTAACTGTGGGCTAACTGTGGGATACCTGTGGGCTACCTGTGGGCTACCTGTGGGCTAAATGTGGGCTACCTGTGCGCTAACTGTGGGCTAGCTGCTGCACAGCACTCATCAAATTATCAAATTAAACTTCACAGTAACGTCAGGTGTTACTGTTACCATATTTAAATGTAAAGCTTTATTAAAACGTTATTCATTCATTTATTTATGTTTTTTTAAATTTATTTATGTATTTATTTATTGATGTATTTATTTATGTATTTATGTATTTATTTATGTATCAGAGGTGCTGCACTGAAGAACAAACAGTGTCTTCTCCAGTCAGCCTGCACTGTTCGGCTGTCCACATACTTCTGGCCGTGTCGTGCAGCCTGTCTGATGTTTCTATGGTTTCATCTCTCTCTCTCTCTCTCCTTCTCTCTGCAGGTCGTGTGGTGCTCGGTCGCCCCTCTGGCCTGATGATTCAATCCAGATTTGTGTTTTATTTCGCCGCGGGCTGCGTGTTGTTCGCTCGCTGCTACATGCTGCATGAGATAAGCCTCTTAGCCGAGAGAGAGAGAGAGAGCACATCACTCCATCAGGAACATCCTCCGTCTCTCAGACCAGCAGGCACAAACACAACAGGTTGTAGCACCAGTTAGCGTTAGCTCACTGCTGCTAATCAGTCATTGATTAGACTGATACTGAGGCTGATGACATGGATGTCAACGCAGGGCTCCAGTGTTTTCATCTGCATGATTCAATCCCTCAAAATGTGACAAATATGAATCGAACTTGAGTTGATTTCTACACAAAGACTGAACAGATTTTCCTTTAATTGGAATAAGCTGACGAAACACTCTTTGTTTTCGAACATGTCGCCTGTTCTTCATCAGCAGAATCCAAATTGTAGATGTTGAAATTTATATTTTTCTGAGGACTTCTCGTCGTTGTCGTCTTAAAGTTTCGTTTAGTTAATTCAACTATTGACTGGCAGTTCATTAACATTCAGACTGGCTGCTAAACGCTGTTTTCAGAGGTTACTACGTACTTCATTACCTGCTGCTGCGATGACACAGCTTCTCTTTGTGGATCGATAAAGTTTAATTTCATCGTGTGTGTGTGTTAAAATGTGTGCATGAGTGTTTGTGTGAGTGTGTGAGTGTGTAAGAGTGTGTGAGTGTGTGTGTGTGTGAGTGTGTGAGTGTGTAAGAGTGTGTGTGTGTGTGTGTGTGTGTGTGAGTGTGAGAGTGTGAGTGTGTGTGTGTGTGTGTGAGTGTGTGTGTGTGTGTGTGTGTGAGTGTGTGAGTGTGTAAGAGTGTGTGTGCTGACTCCGATGAGTGCTGCGATCGCTGCTGAAGATGCAAAATGGCCTCCGAGGACTAAGCGATCAATGCGCTGACTGAATGTACGGATCTCTCTCTGCAGTGAAGTCGTTGAGTGAAGAAACTTGTTGATGTTGAACAACACAAACAAACGCTGCTCTGAATTTCCTGATAGCTCGATAGATTATTTAAAAGGAGCATTAAGTGACTTTTGTCCTCGACGGACTAAAGAAAGAGAAACAAAACAAATCCTGCACCAGGATCAGTTGATGAAGTCGTTTTGTGTCCAGTATTCTTTCTGGTTTTAGCTCAGACTTTGGTCTCCTCCTCCTGCTGACTGCTTCACTGTTTACCAGCGAGTCTCGAACTGCATCAACTGTTTTGTATTGTGCTTAAATGCTCTCAATCAAAAGTAAAGAAAACACATTTGTCAGGTGTTTTGTGGGCCGGCTGGAGGATTAAACTCCTGGAGTCTCATCAGGTTCTGTTCTGATCCGACGGAGCAGAGCTCAGAGATTAGTTTGTAACTTGTGGGATTAAAAAGGTGATTTCTCTTCACTCCTGTTGATCAGCAGCAGTGACCCGGTGC
Source organism: Diplodus puntazzo (assembly GCA_963678695.2). NCBI lineage: Eukaryota > Metazoa > Chordata > Actinopteri > Spariformes > Sparidae > Diplodus > Diplodus puntazzo. The sequence goes on from OZ023177.1 coordinate 23,330,074, forward strand.
TGACCTCCAGGTTCTGTTCTGCTGGCTGCTGACTGGAGCTGGAGGAGAAATGGACTTTACTTCATGAACGTAACGTTACAGAGAGGAGACAGAGAACCAGAACCAGAACCAGAACCAGAGTCTCTGCTGAGTGCTGACTTCACTCAGAGGCTGACCAGACAAACTCACTTTGCTGGTGGTGATTACATCATTCAACAACCGCCATCACTGATGTCAATCAGACATTTTAATGCAGATTTCTCGACCAACTCAACCATTTAATCTTTGTCCTGGCAGAGAACCAAAACAACGAGCTATAGGAGGCTAAAAAGGCTCAAACCTGGGCAGTTGATTCTCAGTGTGATCAGCACGATGAACGACCGGTTTCAACGTCACAGAGGATCAGAAGATTTAAATGATCGACTGTATTTTAAAATCAAAGCAACAGAGCCAACATGGAGACGTGCTGCTTTACCGGATTTTCAGTTATTTGTTGGAAAAAGGAAGAAACTCAAAGACTTCAACTCAAGATGAAAATGATTTGTATCATTTTCTGTCAAAAATGTGCAAAATCTTTAGTTTTTGTCATCGAAATCATTTGAAGGACTAAAAACAAAGACAAAACGTGTCACCAAACACTGAATACTGGAAGGTTTCTTTGAATCTAAATGCTCAGATAATGATATTCAAAGACACCGAGTATCAGCAGGAACATCAGCTTCGCCCTTTAAACAACGACATCCTTCCACCTGCAGCGGCGCCGTCTCTGCGCTGCAGCTCGTCTCGGCCTGTTGCATAAATATGAAGCGCTGAAAAGCTCCAGAATAAAGCCTCAGCATTATGCATGGGCAATCAGGGAGGCATGTGGCAGGATTATCATCATCTCTGCAGATCAAAAGATTACAAATAATAACGGACATCAGCGTGGACGAACACGGCGCCACGTGTCCCTGCCGGGTCGCCAACACACGAGCCAGCAACACAAATATCACAACCTTTAGACACAACTTGAGATCACAAACTCAGACTCAAACAGTTGAGGAGATTTGAGGTTCATTTCTTCTGAAAGTCAAAAATGTGAATGCAGGACTGTGAGAGGCAGCCTGGCCGACAGTTGGTATCCTCTGCGGACGGGATTTGTGCTTTCAGGACGTAAACCAAATAAAACGGATAGAAAAAGGGCCTCGTCTGACTGGAACCGACAGTCAGCTGATGCGATTAGGCTGCACAATATTTGCTCCTGTTGTCCTGAAAAAAACAGAAGAGGTGCTGCAACACCCGACGAACATTTGGCTGAAAATCCCTCCATCAACAGAGAGCTGCAGGCCGGTAATATCCCTCATTATGGTGACGGCGTGCGTCGCTCTGAAAGCTCTGCGATGGAAAAGTACCGCAGTGATTCTGCAGCCTTGTTCTGCAACATATCTGGATTCCAGCCTGTAGATTTAAGGAAACGCATCGTTTATAAAACCGTGTTTTGTCTCCAAGCAGCAACACGAGTCGATGCCAAACACAAAACGACAGGCTGTCGTCTTATTGTGAAAATCCTGCTGTTAGAACGTGACATGATGCCGAGAACACGACGCAGTTCAGCAACGTTCAGACTGAATACTGTCGAACGTTGTCTGAGATTTAAACATGAAGTTATTTATATTTTCTATCAGTCGATTTGAGTTTTTTTAAGAAATCAGCTTTTTATGTTTTGCTCTTCTTCACGTCCAAAACATGTTCTGGATCACTGCTGCTTGTTGGTTTGTTGTTTGTTTATTTATTTGTTTGTCTGTTGGTTTGTTTTTATTTGTTTGTTTGTTGTTTGTTGTTTTGTTTTGCTGTCAGCAGGATTACATTAATCTATTTAATGGATCTCCACAGATCTTAGATGGATGATGGATCTTAGAATTAATTTAACATCGATTAAACATTAATTGATGAAGAATGAAACACTTTCTGTCTCCGTGCACGTGTGTTTGTGCGTGTTGATGAGTCACCACGTCGTCCTACGTGAGCGAAACGTTGTGCGACCGTGATGTTCGACAGGTCTCATGTTGTTTTCTGTGAGCTGAAGTAAAACAGCACAGTGAACTAATTAACAGACAATTAACAATAAAGTGAAGTTTCATTTCACACCTTCTCTCTCTGTCAGTTACATAACTGTTGTTAGTAAAAGACTATTTATGAACCAAAGAGTCCAAAGTCAGAACTAAACAGAACATTTGGGGTTAATACAAAACAAAAGCTGCATGTTCAAGTGTTAATGTCCTGATTACATCTGTTACTAATTAATGCAGCCTAAACATCTGAGGCTGACATCAGGCAGTAAAACAGTCAAAATGATGATTATTTTAAGTTTTTACTGCCTCCACAGACATCATCAACACTGATCCAGATATTAATCTGTAGCAGGCCGGACTCTACAAATCATTCTGTCCTCACTCTTCTCCTGTTCCTCCACTTCTGTCTTCGTCTCCGTTGGTTCAGATTTAATCTCGACGCTTCCTCTCCTGAATTTAATGGACACTTTGAGTCTCCGCTGTGTCTCTGCTGCAGCGTTAAATCTGCTCTGCTGCTGCTTTTATCACCACATTAAGTCTTTATTGCTCCACATTAATGCTTCAGATACAGACTGTGTGTTATCTGCTGTCTGCTTGTGTGTTTTGTTTGTAGCTGTGTGTGTGTGTTTGTGAGACTCAGCTGCTGTGGTGAAACATCCATATATTGATTTGACTCCAACAAAAAGATCTGGGAAGGAAAATATGATCATTATTATTGGCAACTTTAAGGTGAAGTGACCGATTTATTTAAACGAAAGCAGTAAATTAAAGGATGGTTACAGTCTGCATTAATTACTCTATTGATGATGTAATAAGATGGTTTATTCTCCTTCCTACCTGATTATCTTCCTTTGGCACACGGCGCCCTCGTGTGGACAAACTCCTGAAATACAAGCTGGCAAAAACATTTAGCAGAAGAGGAAAACACGCCATCACCAGACTCCATTAACAAATGTGGTGATTTTAAGAGTTGTAGAGTTAAAACAAACTTTCTAACGTAGTGAAACTGTGTCTCTGACAGATTGTAACTCATTGTGTCCTTGTTGTAAATTCAGCATTAAATCTTTCAGCTGCAGTTGTTTGTCTCCTTGTAAAAAGTGTCAGTTTGTGGCAGCATGTCTGTACCAGCCTGTCTGCTTCTGTGTCTAAAGTGCTAAAGTCTTACCTGCCAACATTGATCAGCTGTTTGAACACACTGTTTACACTGATTTCACCATTTACACTCCATTTATGAAAGAAGAAACATGTTATTGATCTAAACATGTCACATGTTACAAAGACACTAAACAGGAACAATATAGGCTCCTTCTTTGTCCCCGTGGAGAAAGTCCCCAGACTCCCTTAACAAATGTGTCAGTTTAGTGAGTTGTTGAGTTGGAGACACTTTATAAACTCTGTGAAACTCTGTCTCTGACTCATTCTGCATTATTTGGACCTTCTTGTTCATTCAGCAAATGTTCTACATGAACTTCTAGAGACATGGAGTTGAAGAAGCCTCATGAAGTTTGTCTTACAGCGACAAAATCAATCCGGAGGTTTTGTAAATGTGTGTTGTTGAAGAATAAACTTCATCTGTCAACTTTCACCAGTAAACAGTTAAATGTTAAAGTTAATAATGTAGCTGTTAAAAACATCTTGAGACGCGTTGACGCCGCCTCCTGAAGGACAACAGATAAGAAACACAGGACTCCTCGTTCAGTTTCATTACCAGAATATTTATTTTATTCTTTTTCCTATTAAAACACTAGCTGCCATATTTAATAAAACAGCCAACGGCCAAGTGCCTCAGTCCTCATCCTCCAATCAAATCATCTCGAGCAGGTCACATGGGTCTGTGGGCGTGTCCTTGGCTTTGCTGCTGCAGAGTGAACGAGCTGGGCCCTGGTTGGTCGGTCAGTCGGTTGGTCGGTGTCGGTGGGCGGAGTCGGGCGTGGTCCCCTGTAAACCGTCTCCATGGTAACGGGAAGTATTGCATCGTTTCCTGGCGGCCAGCAGACGGAGGGTCTCCTCCCATCAGACACTTTTTTGATTTTCCCCTTTTTTCTTAAAAATACTGCCATGTCTGTATGTATATATATTTAAATATATATACACAGCTGTACATTGGTGCCTCCTGGAGGAAAATTTAAAAATAATGTCACGAAAAAAAGAAAATCGTTTATATTTTGCCTCAAGATTGGAACTTTTTTGGGTCGATTTTGCATTTTGGCAGAGTGTTAATGACCTTAAAAGGAAACATTCGGTATTGTCGGAAAACTAATTTATTCGCTTTCTCACAGAGTGAGATGAGACGGTTAATAGCTCTCTTGTGTCTGTACGATAGATATGAAGCTAGCGCCAGCAGCAGGCTAACTTAGCTTAGCATAAAATCAGCTAGACCGGCTCCGTCCAAAGGAACCTCCAACGCCTCGACCTCACAAACACGGATTTTTTCTGCCTGTTTGAAAACATTAAAAGTGGCAATAAAGTCTGCGACAACGACACGTAAAATACCAGAGAAAAACATCCTGAGCATGTTGGCGAGCGTACTGTCGTTACCAAAAAAAACATAAATAATAGTAGCGAAGTTATTTTTCATACAGCGGGGTTCAAAAGTCTGAGACCTCATTGTAAATCTCTAATATTGTCAAATATCCAGAACGTTTGAGGAAAGTCAACTGATGAGCAGCAAATCACGACTGGACTAAAGGTTCTACGGGGGCAGAGCTCCGGCTCTAGAACACTTTACAGGAACTGGATCAGTTTAATCGAAAAGCACGATCAGGCAGATCCAATCAGATCCAATCAGAAGATCAATACATCAACATTAGTCCACTGACGAGGCTCGAGGCTGAATCTCTGCTGCTGTTTCACAGTGGGATCGGCACTTGATCAGAATACAAGAGCTGAAAACACTCGCCAATAAATCTGCAACAGTTCTGATAAACAACACCAGCAAACAAATGCACGACAGAATTTTGCCGGCTGGTCTCAGACTTGTAGCGTCGTTCCTAAAACAATGAGACCGTCTGGTTCAGTTTAAAATACTTTGTTCAGTCTAGAAAAACACTGCGGTTCACGTTAAAGTAATCATATTACTCAAGTTTCTTTCTGATGAGGACGAGCTTTTGGGTTCGACGAGCGTGAGAGACTCAATCTGCCGGCAGAGAACCAAGACAATGAGCTAAAGGAGGCTAAATGCTAACTCATATCTGTTGATTCACAGTGGGATCGGCGTTATGATCGACACCTGAACATCACAGATGACGAGAGCTGAAACCATTTTGAATGGTTGTCTCAGACTTTCAGGACCTGCTGAATCAACTTCACTCTATTAGCTACGATAGCACATGCTAACATGCTAACCAACGTAAACAAACTGCTGATCCAGCGCGGCTGCTTCAGTCGCGTGCTCGTTACACAAAAGCAACGATGGTCAGGCGATTTAAATGTGAACGGAGAGACCTGGAAAAATGTTCGTCTTAGAAGTTGTTTTATAAAAAAATCCTCTCAAATAACGAAAATATTCCGTATTCGTGTGGACACGTCGAACACGTCGCTGTTTATCTCGTTTGTTTAATTTTCTTCAAAAACTGAAATGTGTTCATGCTACGCTAACCGTCTCCTGGCTGCAGCTTCATGTTCAGCATACAGACACCAACAGTGAAAATCAAACTCTCACAGAGAAAACAAATTAATTAATTCCTCGAAATGCCAAATTTTTCCTTAACGATCCTGAGAGAGGTCACTCCGACAGTGACTGCTTTGACTTGTTGCCGGGCGGGAGATGAGCCACTGCTGATAAAAAGTGACAGAAAAGCAGAAGAACTTAATAAAAAAAATTAAAAAAGGAATTAAATATTAAAAGAGAAGAAACAGGGAGCTCAGCTGGCAGAGAGAGGGGGTAAAAACCAGAAAACAAAAACAGAAAATGGTGGAAACTGAGACAGTCGTGTCGGTGTGAAGGGGATGTGCTGAGAGTTTTAATTTTCAGTCCGTTACTTTAAAGTCGACCGTTGATTAAAAACATCGAACACATCCCGCTCAGAGGCTAAACTTCATCTCAAGCTTTAAAGTTAAACCCGCTCACATAACATCAACAAACCAAAAGATATTTTTTCTTCTTTTATTATGAAATAGTGCTACAATGTACATTGCATTTCCTCTCCTGACTCTCCACTGTCTGCTGATGTGTGTGTGTGTGTGTGTGTGTGTGTGTGTGTGTTCTGATTTGTAATGCTGAAAACCTGGTAAAAATAAAGGAGATGATAAATATTTTCAGTTCCTGCCAAAGGTCAGAGGTGTGACACAGTTTGTGCACGGTGTGAAATAATTATCCATCCTGACGGGTGATTTTTATTCTGTGTTAAAATCTGGTTCTTCTTAAAAGCTTCTCTAGACAAAAATAGTCACTTCTTAAGACTGAATAGAAACATGAATCACTCGATCAGGTGGACAGTTATTTACAGTGCGTGTTGGTGTGTTGTGCCTGTGCTGTCTGTTGACATTAAGTCTGTGCTCCACATAACAGACCAACCAAACAAACTCATGGAGGAGGGGTGGCAAATAAACGAAAACAAAAAGAACAAAACAAAAAAAAAAGGAAATGAGGTAAAGAACAAAACAAAAAACCAGAAGAGTTAAAATCAAAGTCTATTCAGTGACGTGTTTGGGAGCCAGGACGTCCTCTCCCGTCCTGAGTCCTGATTGGCCAGATTCACTTTTGAGTGTGTGGAGGTGGAAAAGAAACCTAGAGGGATGACGACTGACGAGCCAGGAGGGCCAATGGCAGGCAGGCAGGAGGAGGTAGAGCCAATCAGAAGGCCTGCTGGGCAGGATTGTAGTTGAATGTGGAGGGAACGTGAGGTCGCTCTTCTAGTTTGTCATACTCCAGATGAAACTCCTGGAAACAGACGGACACAGTTTAATTCTGGGAGACAAATTCTGTGTTTGAAGATCAAAAACAAACACTTTTATTTACATTTCATCAAGAAAACAAATTTGAAATATGTAAAAATTCATAACCCAAAACAAACAGTGAGCAGCGTATTACCAGAGTAACAGCTAGCTGCTGCTAGCCATTAGCTTAATTAGCTGTGCAGCTATCAGTTCAGACTGGGAGCTCAGGGACCTGAGGAGTGTTTGTGTTTACATCATTAGCACACTGCAGGTTTAACAAACTTTGCTCCTATTTGAGCCGAGTCGCAGGGCAGCTGCTCTCCTCTGCCTCTGATTGGCTAGCACTCGTTGGTCGGCCTCATACCATTGGTAGGTGGAAGTACACCTTGCATGTTTGCTGCACGCTGACCGGTCGGTTGTACAAGCTCCTGTCCAGATTGCTAATCCTCCACTGTGTCTTGTGGGTTGATCAACTTCACCTGCCACTTCATAAATTTACCCGCGTTTGGCCAGTGACAGGTGCTGATGTCCCACCTTGTTCTCAAATGTGAGAATTTGCAGCTTTTTCTTGTGTTAAAATGAAAGTGAACATCATATTTGTACTGTTACCTGGACAAGACAAGACATCTGAAGACGGCTCCTTGGAATTGGAATTTGGAATTTCATTTAGTAAAATACTCAGCAGATTAGGTGATTATGAAATAACTTCTTAAGCTTCTGCTGGGATGATTTTTTGTACTTCATCGACATCTCAGACTAACTGACAGTTGTGGTTGAACTCAAGCAGGTAAATTCAGTCTCTAACCAAACGTGAGCGTCAGGTTTCAGCATCAGACACAAACTTTAGATCAACGCTTTGAAATAACATCACGAAAAAAGGCAGTTAAATTGTGTGTAAGCAGGTGTGTGAATCCTGTGTGTGATTGGTTCTATATTAGAAACAGGTATGAAACAGCCGTGTGTGTGTGTGTGTTTGTGTGTGTGTGTGTGTGTGTGTGTGTGTGTGTGTGTTTACCTTGGCCACCTTCCTCCAGTTGAGGCAGTCGAAGAAGTAGTAGGTCCCTCTCTCGTAGGCGTTGGTCTTCAGCGTGGGCTCCATCCCCGGGGCCCGGGTGATCCAAACCCGCTCCTCTTTATGGTACCTCCAGTCCCTGTTAAACCTGGACACACACACACACACACACACACACACACACACATTAATAACAGCTCATGTGACTGAGCGGCACTCGGTGTAACACGAGGAGCTGGTAGTCAGAGCGGACGGGACAATAAAAGATTTTCACCTGGATCAGTTTGTGAAGTAACAGCTGTGTGTGTGTGTGTGTGTTGTTCTCACAGTTCTACTGCAGCCAGGAGTTGTAGTAGGTCTCCTCCGTTCATATAGTAGAGATAAAACAGCAGATCTTCACCATACCGAGACAACTTGATAGCTGCTAACTGGAGACACACGAGGGAAACAGAACGACAGTTAAACATTTAAATCATTTAAGTTAAGACATCTGCCAGAGTATCAAAGCGAACTAATCAACTTAGACATCCAGACATGAAACCCAACTGAACTATTGTCCAGTTCTTTCCCACTAACGGGACATAAAAAGGATCCTTCTGGTGTTTTGTGAAGTACGTACCTTGTCCCTTATGTGGATGTTGGTTAAATACTCTGAGGGGACGTGGAAGTCTGAGGGAAGAGGAAGTAAAATGAGCTGAAAACACTGAAAAACATTCTAATCTCTTCTTCCAGCCAACAAATCCCACTATGAGCACAGCAGACAGAAAGCAATGCAATTAAAACCACTGGGGTTGTTTTGTGTCCGACTCTAATATTCCCTCCATAGGTATCAAAATAAAGCTACAATAAACCAGGTGTGTGGTGTAAACTCACCTATGTCCTGCGGTCGACACGGAGCCGACGCCCACGGAGACGCAAACTTAGGATAGAGATTCCTGAAGGAGACAGAAGAGACGACAAATCACTGAACTGCATCACTGAGCCTGGTGTCTCTCAACGGTTTTAATGACGTATTCAATAATGTTTAAACTCTCTTCCATCATCAGTTTTTAGTCCAGGCAGCCGAAAGTCAACGACTTCTGAGCCCTGCATCATGACATCATGATTTAAAAGGGCCAAATGAAGTAGTGTGTCCCCTCAGAGTTGGCATCATTGTGAGAGAGAATGAAATGAAGTTTGTTGTCGCTCAGTCTGCTAATGTCTCCGCTGATGAGCCTTTGTTATGACTCTATTGTGGAATCAGTCTGAAGAAAGCTTCTGTGTGTGTGTGTGTGTGTGTGTGTGTGTGTGTGTGTCGTACTCAGGTGAGTTGAGGTTGAGGCCGAGCGTGGTGAGGTCCGAGCCCAGCGCCAGGTGGACCATCCCGGGGTCCGTCTCTGCCGCCCGGATGAACGTCAGCAAGCCGATCATCCCAAACTGGTCCGTTACCATGCCGACCGGGATGTTGGTCACTCGCCCTGGGAGACGGAGACAACGACTGTAAAATCTGTTCCATGGGTTTGTTATCATTTCTGTGGGGATGGATGGCGACGTGTGCGCCCGTCTCACCGTCAGGAAGCACCTGAATCCCTTTCTTCTGCTGGTTGTTGTTGCTCGGTGCGGAGCTCTTGTCGCCGGGGAACTTTGGACCATCTGAGTTAGAGGCGGGCTTTCCTGATGAGTTCAGATTCTGATTGGACAGAAACGGAGGGAAAAAGAAGTCCTAAGAGACGGGACGAGTCAGGACATCAGAGCACGGCGTGAGCAGGGACATGACACCATGATTAAAAACATAAATGACTGAAAAATTGGACGAAACAGAGCAAAACAAAAAATAAATAAATAAAGAGGAGAAAACAGGACAGAGAACAGAAAACATGAAAAAGCAGCAAGCTAACCGTTTTGCTGTCCTCGTTGGTGCTGGTGGGGTCTTTTGTTTGGTAGTTTGGCCCAGGGAGAGCTGGGAAATCTTCGTTATGGATGGAGAAGTCCTGCGACTGTTCACTGGACGGCTTGGTTACCATGCCAACTGGAAAAATGGAGGATAGAGAAGTTAGCGATGCGCAGCCACGGCAACAACAGAGAAACTGCACTCACACCAGGATTCATCGGTGCTGTAACTAACAACTTCTTTTCATATCGACTGATCGTCCATTTAGTGTCTGTTTCAAATAATCAAATATTTGGTTCATCAATTATCAGAAAATGTTAAAAAAAAAAAAAATGCTCACTGAGAAGTTCAAACTTCTTGTTTTGTTCGACCGCCAGTCCAAGACCTAAAAATATTTATCACATAACAGAAATAAAAGCTGGAAAATCTTCATGTCTGAGAAGCTGGAAAAAGAGAATATGAACGCTTCTGAGGGCGTCAAGGTTCTGATTAGAAATCGAGAAGTGGATCGAAATAATCCGTCAATTTCAACAAACACTTGTATGCACAGAGACAAAGACGTGAGTGAAGGCGACGCCAACAGCCAGAGATCCGTTATCGATCTGTTTGAGAAGAGGGTTCACTCTGGACAGATTAGAGAAGCTGAACTTTGTCACAAACTGAATTTCTAACTTTTGTTGTTAATGGTTGTAATCACTGAAGGCTGGTGTTTGTTTCTGGTGAATATGATGTGAATTTGTCTTAAAGCTGGTGTTGTAAAATACTCATCTTTTAAAAGAAGAGTTGTGAAACTGTGAATGAGTTTGTCAGGACATGAAAGTCCGAGTCTAATAACAGAAGTTGTGTTTTTAAATCAAATCAAAGCTACTGGTGAGCGGTGAGGTGGTGTCGTACCGTAGGGAGCCCGACCGGCCAGCGGGTTGAGCAGCGGGGTGGGATTTGAGCCTCCGTCCCTCCGACTCCTGTCTGCTAATGCTGGGAAATCTGACAGGTCCAACCCCGTCACATTCTCACTGCCGTCTGGATGGAAAACACACACAGAACACTTTATTAATAACAACAACAACAACAACAACTTTCAACTACAACTAAAAAACTGAGAGGTGTTTTCTGCACCTGTGCCGTTGAAGATGTTGTTGGAGAGGGAGTTGTTCATGTTGAAGCCTGGATTCCTGTTCACCCCGAACCCCGACATACTGACACACACACAAACACACAGGATTACTCACTAAAAACACTGAGATTTGACATTGGATGAAGGATTTGTTGGTCACAGATAGAAAATGTTTGTAGATAATCAATATTTAGCTATAGAACAGGACGAACGCCACTGAACAAGTTAAACGTCGCCTTCCGTACGAAGCAGATCCTGTTTACAGTCGGGTAAATCAGATATTTGTTGACGACTTTCAGACTCTTCAGTTGTCTGACAGTCTCGGTCAGTCGGAGGAAACGTGTATACGAGAAGTGATCATATCATGAAGCAGTACGATGGCTCAAACGCTGCAGCACCCCAACATCCAAATTATTTACTTTGACGTTTCAAACAACACTGACGCTGATGAGTTGCTCTGTTTTTAAACCAACACTTCACTTTCAGTTTCTCAGGTGTGAATGAGCTGCTGAGTGCGGCGGAGCGTTACCTGTTGATGGTGAAAGGCTGCCGTGCTTGCTGCTGTTTGGGCATGCCGATGATGCTGGGTGACGACCGGCTGGGACTCCCCATACTGCTGCTCCTCCCTGCTCCTACACCGCCGGCACCTCCCCGCTCTCCTCCGACTCCCACTCCTCCTACCATCCCAGCCGACTGCCCCGTCGGACCGCCCACCTGCTGACTGTGGTTCATGACGCTCCGGCTGCTCATCGGCAAAATACCCCTGCAGAGGAAGAGGAGGCACAAAGACAGAAACACAACCGAGGGGTTAAAGATGATGATGATGATGATGATGATGATGAGGAGGAGCAGGAGGAGGATTTGAGGTTTCAACCAGCAGTTTGTGGAGAAAGAGGAACATGAGCTGCTGGATTTGAAACACTGAGGTGATGTGTGACAGAGATGAAACAATGATAAATTAACCAGGAAGTCTAGTTTTCACATATCTTTACTGTTATTTTTACATTTTGGCACTTCATATATTTTGTTCTCTTATTATATCTTGTTTATATCTATAGTGTGACATTTCTTTTCTAGAAGGAGGATCTTTAACGAACCCAAATCCCACCTCAGGATCAAGGAAGTATTTCTGATTCCGTCAAACATTTCAATTGAGGTTTTTACACAGTAAGAGAAAAGTTTACAACTCTGGTGAACTGATCAATCCGGTCCTGATCATCTTATTAACTGTAAAAATATGCTGTTTCCTTTTAAAGTATTTCACCAGTATCACAGCGATTATGAAACAAGATTAAAAAGGGTTCGACATAGTGAAGCGTTTTAACATGCGTCTACATTTTTAAAAATTAAAGTGGACACAGAATTTTTGTCATATACTGTTTTAAGAATATAAAGTGTACGTTATTTAAAAACAGGAAGATGGTAAAATAATGTAAATGTGTGTGTGTGTGTGTGTGTGTGTGCTGCACCTGCTCGGTGAGGGAGGCGTGTGCATTGTGCCAGTGTTGGCTGTACTGGCGTGACTGGGGAGCTGGTTGCCCGACTGGTTCAACCCACTTCGACTTAACTGCGGTGCCGTGCTGCTGTTCATACCCCGCATGGGAAACCCCAACGCACCTGCAGCCAGAGAGAGAGCGAGAACGTGACACCTCGACACAAAGTTCACACCGTCTTATTTGAGGTTCATCCGACTGAGAGGATAAACTTTCTCTTTCACCACCGAAGCTGTTTGGAACCAGAAATGTGAAAGCCGGTTTTTATTTTAAAGATGTCTGCACATTAAAACACTGTCAAAGACTAAAATCAAAGCACAGTACAGTCTGACTGTGTATGAATCATTTGTGCAACATGTGGGACGTTTAACTTCTCATGTCGACAACAAGTTGAGCTTTACATTGTGGATCAACAAACTCCTGAAACTGAAAGCAGACGCAGGTGAGACAGTGTTCTTACTCTGCGGGCCATATAAACTGGCTCCCAGCTGTGACAGCTGACCCGTCGAGGAAGCAGAGGAAGACGCCAGCATCTGGAGACAGAAGAAATACAGACACGTCCTTTAGTTCACATCATCATCATCATCATCATCAGCAGCAGCCAGAATCTCAGGATTTCATTCTTCGTGAATTTTCTGTTCAACACGTCTTTACTGATTTATTTATTTGTTCTTTGTTTGCTCGCTTTTCAAAAAATAAATCATACAGACTAAAAGAACGTTGAATGGACGTTGTGACTCTTTGACTTTTATCTTAAAATCAAACTCATTGATTATTGGACAAATGGCCACAGCAGCTCTGTAACGTTACGTTGTGATGTCATCACAGACATGTGGCCGGCTCACTGTTCGTCTCTCAAAGGCCTCTCAGTAAAAGAAGCTTCTGCAGCAGCTGCTTGTTTGAAGATGAACTCTGGAGTGACGTGCTGTAACTTGTCCGGGTCCTGAACTATCCTCCAAGTTTAGTCCCGTTAACATCACACTCTTAATTAACATTTACAAAATCCATTGTTGACGATTGTAACTAGATTCTGAATGGATTTTTGCAGCAGTTACAGTGTGAGACTTAAATTAAAACAGGTCGTAACTACAGACTTAAAAAACTCATAATTCATTCCATGAGCTTAAATCGAACCTTTTCTCCAAACTGTAAAAACCCAGAAGAAGAACTCTGTGAACAGCTTACGTCTTTGTCAGCGCGGTGTGGAGGGAACATGGACTGTTGGGTGTAGTAGAGGCTGGAGTCGTCCGCGTAGTCGCTCTCTACCCCTCCCTCCATAAACTTCTTCCGGTTAGCACCAAACATACCGCGTGTCACCTGAGAAACCAGACGCAGGAAACAGTCAGACTGACGGAGTGAAACTGCAGTGAGGTGAACCTGCTGCTTCCTGTCACACCTGCACCGTTTCACTGAACTGAGATTAACTAACTAACAGCGTCTGGAAATCACGTTAGAATGAAAATATACTGCACACATCCTCTCTGCAGCAAAACACACTGTCACAGAAATATTTGAAGATGAATGTTTTAACAAAGGCAGCACAGTGAAATGAAATGTACTCAAATTCAGTATCTAAATCACAGATTATAATAAAGTCCTGCAGAGTGAAGAGACGTCGACGACATGTAAGAAAACATGTTTGTTTGTTACGGACTCCAACAAATGTCACATCATCAGGATTTTAATTGTATTTCTTGGTTTTTGGTACCATATGAGGCCGTGATTTCTCTGTGAACATGTTCGGAGTCAAACAAAACTTTATGACAGCAGACACAACAACTTCAAAGACGACATTATAGATGCTCAGCCATTAATCATCTTCCTAAATCTTAATAAACCAACACATTTAATAAAGTCTCTTTTTTCTCTGTTGGACAAAACATCTACTGAGGATGTTCACGTGTCTCTGGGAAACTATGAGGAACAATTTACATTATATTCTGTAGTTTTTAGGATAAAACATTAAATCAAGAATCTAAAATTGAGCCTGACGATAAACATCCTTGAGCAGTGTATAGTTATCAGTGTATATGTTGCCTAATATGCACCGACACAGATTATAAGGCGGGAAAAGATGCTTTGGGTCATTTATAATTAACAAATTCCCAGAGAGGTAACTGTTTAAGTGCTCTGGTGTCATTTAAGATATTTAACTTAATTGTTAAACTTAGTGAGGCACATAAATAACAGCCCAACACTGGATCATTTATATTATCTGTTAACAGCAGATAATGAAATTAAAGCCGATGAATAGAGCCGATAACAAAAAGCCAAACTGCTTCAGTAAAGTTAACAAGTGCAGCATCAACACAGTGTGTGGCGGTATGCACCTTTAAAGGAGCAACTCTTCACTGACTGATTTTAAATCTCTTTGTGTTCATGAGAGAATAACCTGAATCAACAAACTGACCTTAAAGAACAACACAGTTTATACTGTTTCACTTTGTTTACATGTGGCGGACCCTGCCACCTCTGTGGCTTGTTTGTTCACTCATGGAAAAAACACATATTTCTGAGTTCATATTGTAAATATTAAAATTCTGGGTTTTAATTTCTTCAACAAAACTACATAGTGCCCCTTTAAAAGTTGGTTTTCCAGCAGCCAATGAACGTAGAGAAAACGTAGAACTGCTGCACCTGAGTAGAGCCACGCAACGTAGACAAGAGCCACTTCTACTTTCTATACATGGTGCACGAGGGCTCAGAGACACAATAAATATATATATAAACACACAACAAATCTTATTAGAGCTATAAATGTCAAATCAGCCATCTCTGCCTGTCTTACCCTCAGGTTCACATAAACTACAGGTTTGGGACTTTTTTCAAAAATATCTGAATGTGAAATTATCTGTTTTCTCATCGGTGTCGGCTGAAAGAAACACATCACTAACACATAACAGAATAATCGCAGCACGCCGTCACAGCACTGATTTCAGACTGCACCTGAGCAGAACCTGCTGTGTGAACCAGACCGCCTCAGTACACCTGAACCTGCCTCACCCTCACCTGTGAATGTTAGAAACTTACTTTTAAATATAAAAGTCAGCAATTTAGCTCTTCACTCAACAGATTCAGTTTGAGCTGAAAACAATCCATATCTCGCATCCACAGTTTCACTTTTTTGGGAAGTAGAAAGCACAGAGATCATTTCTGATGTTTGTTTTGTTTAAGCCTGAAATATTTTCAGCTGTATGATTTTATTTCTCTTTTTGTTTGATTTATTTGTTTTCAGTCCAGTCAACGCTTCAAATTTGGGAGCAATTTGTTGGAGTGGAACCAGAACTGATCGGTAACTGCTGGACGCGTCAACGTTGTTCCCGTTCATTGTTTAACCATCAAATCCAAAGATGCACTTCATGGTTTACAGGATAAATCAGCGCTGACTTAATATTTAACAAACAAGCCGAATATCAGAGTTCAATTCATAATCAAACCTGATTTCTTTTGAGTTTAGAGAAGTTAAATTCATTCTCACTTTCATTCTGATTATTATTTACCCCTGATCTTCCTCTTTGTCAGTGTTTTGGTTCATTTTTATAAACACAAGTGTGGTTTGCATTTTATGCAACCATGTGATCCGCAAGTGCAACAAAGAAAGGAGCTTATTTTTGCAATTATTTGTAAAATATCCTGCCTCTGTTACATGCATTTGTCACAAGTCTGAATGATCATTACAAAAACATGTGTTTATATGATCTAATATCAGAACTTTATACTTGCTTATATCTTCATCTGTCCCTAGGATCAAGTCAAAGAAGGTACCAGACTGATCAATAATGAAAGTAATCGTTAAAACAAGTCCTAATTAATATGTCACTGGTGACCCAAGACTTTATTTTTGTGCACATCTTCACAAAGAATCGTTAAAAAGTTGAGATTGTTCATTTCAAATCTGTGACATGTGAAGACACAACTGGGCACTTTGTGCATTATAAGCAACATATCTCAGCAGGATGAACGACTGATCGACTTAAAACATGTTTAAAACCCGAAACAAACCTGCCTGCATGAGGTGGTGTGAGCACAAAGCTCCACAGCAGAGTTTTAACTGTGATCTCTCCGGATTACTTTTGTTTACTATGATGTGTTAGCCAGTGAACAACGGCTAATTGAGCTCTTGCACGCCTACAACAGTGTGCAGTTGTATAAATGTGTATAATTACTTGCATTTAGTGCGCTTTCTGGTCAGAAAACCACTCAGACCTGGTTGTACCGGCCAACTGGCTTGCAAACTTGACTTTTCATGTTTAAAGGCATCGTTAACCGTGCAGCAGTGTCGCAAAGGACTAGCTAAAGTTAGCCGTGTGAGCTAATGCTAGCTCCGATAATCTTACCAACTAACCGTAATTAAACAATTAACGCTACCTGCTGGTGTCCTGACAGCACAAATGCTCCGGTTTATCCTGATTATAGTTCAGCGTGTGAGGGAATGCTAATAATAACTAATAGCTGGCATTACTTTGTTAGCTGTAAATGTGCCAGGAGCTAATGCTAGCAGACTAGCGCTATCAGCGAGCAGCTTGTTCCATAGGAATGCATGGGGGTGTTAGCGTGAGAGCTAACGCTCACTGCCAGGCGAGCTATTCAGCTAACAGCATCGTCTGCACGCCACGATGGGGGCAGTTGTAAGCAGTTAATACACGATCTGGCGAGGCGAAAGCGCCGGTTTGACTACAGGTACGCAGACAGGCCCCCGGGCAGGTGAACCGGGGGCCAGGTGTGTTTTTGTTCGGGTTTGGGCCTGCTGCGCCTCCGTCGGTTAGTTCCCCAAAACAACAACAAAAAGCAGCGAAGCCGGACCGCTGGGTTTAAAGTCCTATCTCCCGCCTTCCTTCACCGCCCGGTTCGGTTGTAGCCACGGCACGAGTGGAGTTTGATTTAAATGCGGTTGTAACGAGTCTCTGCTGAGAAAAGACTTTAAACGAATAAAAGAAGGAGCTTACCGCATCAATCTTTATTCCCCGCTACAATCCAAGATGGCCGTCATCTCTTCGCCAACCAGGAGGATGCTGGGATGCCTTTCGCCTCTGACCCGGAGCCTCCATCACTCTGCTGCTCTGTGCTGAGTACCACCGCCACTGCCCTTTAACATGCTTATATTATATTATATTATATTATATTATATTATATTATGTTATATTATATTATATTATGTCATATTATCTATTGTCCTGTGTAACATCTGAAGGTTCATCACAATATACTGGTGTAGTTTGAAGACAGTGTTGGGAAAGTTACCTTCAAAATTCAATATATTATTACCTTAATTTTAAAGTAAAATGTTACGTTGCAATATTACAGTCTGTGTAGAGTAATCTATTACTTATTACACTGCTTTTTAGTTCCTTCCTAAAATGCCCAAATAACCTCTATAGATCAAATAGACAGATGTCTTTAAATGAAGGCATTTTAATTGTAGTCTCAGTCATATGAAACACAACAGACCTTTACCTTCTATAATGTCACCTATAATTAAATAACAAGACAAACATCTCTTCTTCTCTTTATGTTCAGTCACACAGAGACTGAACACAGAACTTATAAACTCGCTGTATTAAACACACAGAGTCGATATTAATATGGTCGTATTTGTGTGGACGGCTTCTTAACAAAACAACAATAAAAGTTTCACTTTGATCTGTAAAGTGGATTGTAACGTGTAACGTGACTTAACCGTAGTAATACACTACTGAAATATTATTAGTAACATGTAATATTACTCCGTTACTGCTAAAATAAATATATTACTATAATGTGTAACTTTTGTAAGGCACCTCTCCAACACTGGTTGTCGTCCTGAAACCCAGAAATCAGTGAGATCTGCAGATCCAGTTCCCTCGTCTGAAGCTCATGTTCAATTCCTAAAACAATTTGTTTGTGGTTTTAAAACAAGCAACTCTCGTCTTTTCCTTTGCTGGGATTTCACCATCAGCCCAAAACATTTGTGAGTGGTTTGAAGAAATGTGAACAATTACGAGCATATTTACGCCTGTTTCCTGAGGAGGATACTTGGGAAACGATTACTGGTGACACTTCAGATTCTCGGTGCAACTAAGTAAAATACAATAACCCACAACACTGAACAGCTGTGAGGTGGAGAAAGTGTCCAGTGGAATGTGTGGACCTACTGTAGTAGTTCATAACTATGTGCAGGTGTTTGTGAAAATGAATAAAATAAAAAGTAGCCAACTTTAATGACAAATAGGACATATAGCAGCAATAAAAATAGAACACAAAAACAGGCTGGTTTCTGTTTAAATTTGACTGAAGTCAGGATTGTTTTTGTTTTCTTGTCTCTGCCACGTACATCCTTCAATAACACTCTGGAGCAGTTAATATTCTGCAGTGTGAATAAAAATAATATATCCTTCCTTCCACTTCCAGGTTCTACATTATTGTCCTCTGATTCACCTGCAAGAACAAAAAGTAAATCCTGTGCCATTGTTGCTTTGCAATGTCTGATTAAATCCACCAGATGTCGCTATTTAATCCCGAAGTTGATTTATTTCTGCTTCAAAACAGTTTATGGAGGTTCAGTGCAAATATTCCTCATATTTCACACATCACATCGGATATATGTTATATTTGTCACCATAACTTCTGCTATTGAATATGTTTTTGCTGGTTTTTGTCTTGTGTGAAATAAAGTTAGTGGTTATATCTGTATTTAGTTCCTATAATAGTCCTATAATAATAATATTAATAATAATGCAACGGAAAATACTGAATAAAATTATGGACAGCAGATATACGGTGTGTGTGTGTGTGTGTGTGTGTGTGTGTGTGTGTGTGTGTGTGTGTGTGTGTGTGTGTGAATAAATGAATCGATCTTACTTTGAGTGTTAAATTGTGTCATTAAGAAATGAAATGATTTATTAGTGGGACGTTTTGTTTTTACAGGAAGTAAAGGTTGAAATAACGTTTGGGGGCGTGGTTTATTTTGAAATTTCTTTTCTCCAATAGTTGGTGACCTACAGCGCGCGCTCATCGCTGTCTGACCCAATCAGCGCTGCCGTCGCTCCGGCAGCTCCTTTATAACGCCGCTGTTCGGCAGCTTGTCTCAGTATTTCTGTCCTGTGAACGCGGAGAGAAGAGAAACTACGATGGCAAGAACCAAGCAGACCGCCCGTAAGTCCACCGGAGGCAAAGCTCCCAGGAAGCAGCTGGCCACCAAGGCCGCCCGGAAGAGCGCCCCGGCCACTGGCGGAGTCAAGAAGCCCCACAGGTACCGGCCCGGTACCGTGGCTCTCAGAGAGATCCGCCGCTACCAGAAGTCCACCGAGCTGCTGATCCGCAAGCTGCCCTTCCAGCGCCTGGTCCGGGAGATCGCCCAGGACTTCAAGACCGACCTGCGCTTCCAGAGCTCCGCCGTCATGGCGCTGCAGGAGTCCAGCGAGGCTTACCTGGTCGGCCTGTTCGAGGACACCAACCTGTGCGCCATCCACGCCAAGAGGGTCACCATCATGCCCAAAGACATCCAGCTGGCCCGCCGCATCCGCGGAGAGCGCGCTTAGACTGATCCCGGATCTGTTTAACACCACAACGGCTCTTTTTAGAGCCACTCACCCGATCTGAGAGCAGCAAGTCCTCATTAACGCTGTGAAACACACAATATGTAACATAACGAACGCAAAGGGTCACAATTACATAGTGTGCAACACAAACTGTGTGTCACAATCAGCACACTGAAAACACACAGTACACACCATGTTGTGACGTCATGGGCGGTTTTTATGAGCCCAGGCTGCTTCTGTTGTGGCGGAAGTTCACATGTAAATATTAATCAATCTATCAAATTCTGTTTGATGGATACAAAATGAGACATGAGCCTCTTCTGGTGGACACTGGGACCTTATTTAAATAAAACATGAATGTGGAGACAAAAGTTTTTGTAATGATTTGTCATGAATCACATTTAAAGACAGTTACTTATCTACATAATTCATCTTCTCTCATGATCTGAGTCTTGACTGTCTACTTGTTTGTGATCTTTCATTTTCTCTTATTGTTAAAATGACTATAACACGATATTATTGATATAAATTAGATATAAGTCTGTGTTGGACTGATGACAAACACATCATGAGATGGACATTTTTACATTGTGTAACTTTCCTCTGCAGCTCCTCCATCTTTATTTATCTTTATTTATCTCATCTCACACTTTGTCTCTGTTAATATGGTGTATATCATAGTCACTGTTTGTTTATTGTCTTAAATGTAGCACCTTCCCCACCAACACAAATTCCTCGTTGGTGTAAAATCCTTCTTGGCAATAAATCTGATTCTGATGAGCTTTGATTTCAGGTCCCGTTTATTCAGTGAGGAGTGTTTACAGGACTTGTGTCGGAGAATCTGTGATCACCCAGTAAAAGTTCTAAATTCCTTTGAAACAAACCTAACTTTGCCTTTATTTTGAAAATCCGCTGTAGCGCGAAATGGAAGCCTCGTCGTTCATACAGGAAGTGTCCCCCAGCTCTGTTCTGATTGGTCGGTCACCGTAAGGCTCGCTGTATCCAATGAACGAGCAGTTGCTTGATATATAAACCGGGTGTCGCCGGTCGATCGCTACTTCTTCTGTGGAGGAAACATTAGAGTGAATCATTGAATCATGTCTGGAAGAGGAAAAGGCGCCGGTAAGGTTCGGTCCAAGGCCAAGAGCCGCTCGTCCCGGGCCGGACTTCAGTTCCCGGTCGGTCGCGTCCACAGGCTGCTCAGGAAGGGGAACTACGCTCAGCGCGTCGGTGCCGGAGCTCCGGTCTACCTGGCGGCGGTGCTGGAGTACCTGACCGCTGAGATCCTGGAGTTGGCCGGAAACGCCGCCCGGGACAACAAGAAGACCCGCATCATCCCCCGACACCTGCAGCTGGCCGTCCGCAACGACGAGGAGCTCAACAAGCTGCTCGGCGGAGTCACCATCGCTCAGGGCGGCGTGCTGCCCAACATCCAGGCCGTCCTGCTGCCCAAGAAGACCGAGAAGGCCAAGAAGTGAACACCCGGAACCACCGAACCACAACAAACGGCTCTTTTAAGAGCCAATCACTCCTCTGAAGAGCCGATATCCGTCCGCACTGTTTACACAGCTCTCATAGAAACATTCCGTCATTTCTTTATGATCTTTGTTACTGTTTCTCCGCACTATAACACAGACGGTCAAACTGCATTTACTCGTCGAGTTACAAAGCAATTCAACATCGCATTAATAACCTCCTTTGGTATTAAAGCAAATGTTAATGTCTGAATTGTAATCTTATCCACACGCAGCAGAATGTTCTACTGGAACAGTTTAAACCACGAGTGTAAAATTGACATTAAGTAGTTCCGTCTAAACAGCTGAAGCTTAAATCAGCTCAATTTGCTAACCATTAAACCAAACTCCATTGTGAAATCAGCTGTTTTAAGATCAGACCTCACTGTTCTTACAGTAAAATAAAGTTGCAACGTTACAAAGACCACGTGTTAATTCATGTCGATCTACGGACACAATCGTCATTTACTCAGTGACAAGTAACTTGTGACCTTGGTGCTGGAAATGTGCGCAGCTTCAAAACGCCATTTGTGTTAAAGTTACAGATGTGGACAGTTTCACTGCTCCGCCTCCAGATGGAAAAGTGAAAGTCGGAGTGCGTCAATCTGATGGTGTTCAGTCTGACAGCTGAACAGTAATGTGGATCTTGGCAGCTTCAATTAGTAAAGACAAACCTCCGTCATCCTGTCGGTTATCATTTCTGCCGAAAAACTGCGTCTGTCCCCGGCGGCAGTCAGGCGACTTACCGGTATGGCAAAAACACCTTTAACTCACCATGTCTGTCACCACTACTGTGTTGTTTTAGTTACTATCACTGAAACACAGCCACGATCAGCCCTCAGACACAGACTACACATAGCTGCATCCATGTTATTGTCAACAGTCAGCTGATGCATATTTAGATTGAGGTGGACGCGGGTTTGGCCCTTCATGGCGGAACTGTGCGGAAAGCTCAACTGACTGAAATAATGATGTCGTTAACGGCAGTAGATGCATAAGAAGACTGTAAACAGAACCGCATCATACTTTGAAGTGACTCCAACCTTGTTAACACGAACAAATGTTCTAATGACATTTACTTTACATGTGCCGTTAAAGCGCAGCAGCAGGACCGGTCTGTTTAGAGCAGGTGTGTGTGGCTCTGAAAAGAGCCGTTGTGTTGTTGCGGTCGGTCGCTGGTTCAACCCCCGAAGCCGTACAGGGTTCGGCCCTGCCTCTTCAGAGCGTACACCACGTCCATGGCGGTGACGGTCTTCCTCTTGGCGTGCTCGGTGTAGGTGACGGCGTCACGGATGACGTTCTCCAGGAACACCTTGAGCACACCGCGGGTCTCCTCGTAGATCAGACCGGAAATACGCTTCACTCCGCCGCGGCGAGCCAGACGGCGGATGGCGGGTTTGGTGATTCCCTGGATGTTGTCACGGAGGACTTTACGGTGCCGCTTGGCGCCTCCTTTCCCGAGTCCTTTACCTCCTTTTCCACGGCCACTCATTGTGTCAGACTTTGTTTGGTACAGAGACAAACTGATGCCAGTCTGAGGCGGAGCGGCGCTATTTAAAAACCGTTTGCGGACGTAAGTGAAGACAGACAGGCTGAGCGCAGCCCGCCAATTTTGAACAACTCCTTCAAAATAAAAGTGCACCGTTACCGCCCTCTCGTCTGAGTCGCTGACCTACATTATTGATTTTTTTTTTCATTTTCTTTGCAACCGTATGATCAAATACTGGTACTTGGATCTGTAAGAGCTTCCAAAAGCCTTCATTTAACTATTTATTAGTGTATTTTTCTTATGTATGTGATATCTCCCAGTATGGATGATTCACAGATTTACTCTCACTCATCCAGGGATTCATCTTCACAAACCTCCAGTGAGGTCCAAAACAGAAGAATATGTTGTTCTGTTAGAGATCAATACATTATACTTATAATATACTGGAACATTTCAGAAATGCTAGAAAAAACGGAATGAGGTAGTAAATAAAACATTTACCGTTGCATTAATTCAACCAGTAAGTTCAGGGCGTATATATTCATTGGGCCGTTTATGTTCCCTGAGCCTGTCCTCCATAACATAAAGCGGAATGTTACTTGTCAGACATTTTATGAGACAGTCTGATTAAGGTCATTTAGTGGCTCTACATGCAAGTAGTTGAATTTACTGACATTTAGTTCACAAAATTACCCATCAAATGTGTATATCGAGTTTTATTGGTTAATCTATATTTCAGTCAGGAGCCATTTATGTTTGAGGACTCGGTGGCTTTTAAAAGAGCAGTTTGTTGTGGTTCGGTTCCAGGTGATCACCTCTACATTTCGTATACTGGTGGTTTATATTGTTCCAGTTAAACATTCTGCTGAGTGTGGAAGAGATTGAATTAAACTTTCTGCAAATCTGATCCTTTTCCTTGAAGTTACACATGGAAACATCACATTCAAGTCTGGTGTTGCCATGCAAGTTGGGCATTACAACTATAGACACGATACGAAAGTATTTAATTAAAATATTAACATCTGTAGTACTGAGAAGTTTATTGCAATGTTGAGAAATGTTGTTGAATTGCTGTAAATTTCTGTATCTGGACGAGTAAAAGCAGTCTGACCGTCTGTGTTATAGTGCGGAGAAACAGTAACAAAGATCATAAAGAAATGACGGAATGTTTCTATGAGAGCTGTGTAAGCAGTGCGGACGGATATCGGCTCTTCAGAGGAGTGATTGGCTCTTAAAAGAGCCGTTTGTTGTGATTCGGTGGTTCCGGGTGTTCACTTCTTGGCCTTCTCGGTCTTCTTGGGCAGCAGGACAGCCTGGATGTTGGGCAGCACGCCGCCCTGAGCGATGGTGACTCCGCCGAGCAGCTTGTTGAGCTCCTCGTCGTTGCGGACGGCCAGCTGCAGGTGTCGGGGGATGATGCGGGTCTTCTTGTTGTCCCGGGCGGCGTTTCCGGCCAACTCCAGGATCTCAGCGGTCAGGTACTCCAGCACCGCCGCCAGGTAGACCGGAGCTCCGGCACCGACGCGCTGAGCGTAGTTCCCCTTCCTGAGCAGCCTGTGGACGCGACCGACCGGGAACTGAAGTCCGGCCCGGGACGAGCGGCTCTTGGCCTTGGACCGAACCTTACCGGCACCTTTTCCTCTTCCAGACATGATTCAATATTTCACTCCAATGTTTCCTCCACAGAAGAAGTAGCGATCGATCGGCAACACCCGGTTTATATATCAAGCAACTGCTCGTTCATTGGATACAGCGAGCCTTACGGTGACCGACCAATCAGAACAGAGCTGGGGGACACTTCCTGTATGAACGACGAGGCTTCCATTTCGCGCTACAGCGGATTTTCAAAATAAAGGCAAAGTTAGGTTCGTTTCAAAGGAATTTAGAACTTTTACTGGGTGATCACAGATTCTCCGACACAAGTCCTGTAAACACTCCTCACTGAATAAACGGGACCTGAAATCAAAGCTCATCAGAATCAGATTTATTGCCAAGAAGGATTTTACACCAACGAGGAATTTGTGTTGGTGGGGAAGGTGCTACATTTAAGACAATAAACAAACAGTGACTATGATATACACCATATTAACAGAGACAAAGTGTGAGATGAGATAAATAAAGATGGAGGAGCTGTAGAGGAAAGTTACACAATGTAAAAATGTCCATCTCATGATGTGTTTGTCATCAGTCCAACACAGACTTATATCTAATTTATATCAATAACATTGTGTTATAGTCATTTTTAACAATAAGAGAAAATGAAAAGATCACAAACAAGTAGACAGTCAAGACTCAGATCATTAAAGATGAATTGTGTAGATAAATAACTGTCTTTAAATGTGATTCATGACACAAATTAAAATCTTTGTCTCTACGTTCATATTTTATTTAAATAAGGTCCCATAGTGTCCACCAGAAGAGGCTCATGTCTTATTTTGTATCCATCAAATAAAATCTGATAAATTGATTAATAAATTACAAGGATATTTTGTATTAAAGTGTGTTCAAACTCTTCATTAATGTGAAATAACTGTTCCTTCCACTATAGTGATACTGTTTCAATATAGAAGTAATGGAGTAAAGCACGTGCACATTTTTATTTTATTATTACATTTAAAGCATATTTGACTTTTCATATAATAATATTGACATTTATTCCATAATTTTCACTTTTGGTTTAATAATTCTAAATTCTTTGACTTTTTATCTCATTGAATTGATAATTGTGTGTGTGTGTGTGTGTGTGTGTGTGTGTGTGTGTGTGTGTGTGTGTGTGTGTGTGTGTGTGTGTATGTGTGTGTACAGAGCTGCATCAGTACTTTTACTGGAGTAAAGGATCTGAATACTTCCTCCATCACTGACAGCCGGCACATCTGTGATGCTGTTAACACACTCAGTTATGAGATACAACTAAATTAATGCAGTTTAACTTATAAATAAAGTTGTTAATGGAGCGGTGTAGTAACGAGTCCTAAAACCTGGAAGTCAGTTTGTGTTTTTGCACATCTGCTTCCCTCGTCTCAAAGTTGATGAGTTGTTGAGTTGGTTTTCAGTTTAACACCTGAAATAAGGTGTGTGGTTACCGCAGGCTGACGATATCTACACGTTCTGCTCTACCACATAAAATACATCAGTAAATGTCCCACAGTTTAACTATAAAGCGCTCACGTGTCTTAAAAACACACCATCACCTCGAGTAAACTTGTGGATTTCTCTGGTTTGAACATTGTTGTGATGTAAGAACACAACTCAACAACATACAGAACAAAGGTCGAGTCGTTTTTACACATTTTAATGCAGAAATGTTACATATTACATCTTTAAATCCAGTTGAACTCATTCATGATTCCATTTAATTTGATAGCAAATGCAGACAGAGAGAAATCCTTCACATCATGGTTCAGTTAAACCTCAGTGAGGCGACACAATGGAAACGGTGACAACTGCTGGCAGAATGCAGCTCTAGAACATGAACGCTGCTGATAAGAATGGCTTCAACACTGAGCTCAGAGGGAAAAAGCTCCACAGGTTGACTTCATGTGTGTGTTGATCACGTGATGTGTAAACCAGCAGGGTCGCACGTTAAACTGGAGTTCACTGATGCTGCAGGAAATATGATGATCAAACTGGTGTCACGTCTAAAACGTTCCCCTCAAGTTCAACTTCAGGCTGCACAAGTGACACACAGATACTGAGCTGTAACTTAATGTGTGAAAATAGTTCATTACAAATATATTTACAGTATAAACATGTTGTAGTTCTAAATGTGTGGTCTGACTGGATGGATTTGTTTGTGTTGTTGTTAAATCCAGGGGGCAGTAGGGAGGCAGTTAGTGGCCCCAACACATGGAGCTGGATGGTGGACTTGGTGACAGTGGAGCTGATCTCAGAGCAGTTCAGACTGCAGCACTGACAGTCATCTCCACTTGTTGTGATTGGTCTGTCAGTCACTGCTGGATGAAGCTCTCCTCTCCACTCCACCTCCCAGTAACACGGCCCAGTCAGAGCCTCTCCACCCACCAGCTGATGGTGCTGCTTCAACCTCTCTGGATCATCAGGACACAGCTGATCCTCTCAACACCTCCATCTTTCATCACTACCAGCTGATGAGAGAATGAGAGAGAGCAGAAGTGATACATGAGTGTTTCCAGAGACTCCCTCCATCAGCTGTCAGTCAGTGATATAAAGACCAGCAGGACTTCAGTCCTGTTCAGACCACAAGTGGAGCAGGGTCCTGTTCTGCGAAGGGGGTTCAACATAGCCAGGCTTTGTGCTTATGATGCAGCTCAACAAAGCCCCAAGTCCCCAAACAGAGTTAAACGGTTCTGCGACGGTGGTTATCAACTTAATTTGTTAAGTCCGGCTCTCGGCTTTGTGCTCTGCGCGCGTTCACATAAAAGGGGGCGTTTAACGTCATATTATTCTACTTCCGTGCGAAAATGGATCGATCCTGGGCCACATATTTTACTCAAGACGAGCAGATTCTTATTATGCAAAGCTATGAAGAATTCAAAGAAACCATCACAGCAAAAAGTAACACTGTCGCCGCCAATAGAGCGAGGGAGAAACCTGCTGACCGTGTATATGCGTAAGTAAACAATGATTAATATTATGATCAGTATTATATTAAGCCCTTAGTTTTACATATTAACCCTCATCCATTTAAGAAATAAATAAACTGAAGCAACAACTATCTTTTTTCATTTGTGAATGATGTCTGTATTGTTTTTACATTTACTGATCTCAGTTATAGAATGCACGTGTGTGTTTTATTGAAAGCGAGGCTGAGTGTGCACAGGCTATAAATGTTCATTTTTTTTTTTTGTATTACTGTGTCGGGATGAACAAGCACATGTACTTACTGTCCCTGTACAATGACAGTAAAGACCTTTCTGACAGTGAAAATAGCTCAAGCCTGTAAGATTTGTGTTTGGGTGTCACTGCTCTACAGCGGGTGAAACATTGATCAGTTGATCAGTTTATTCATGGCCACATCAAAGAAATAATTAACTTTACTCATTATCTGTGACAAATAAATACTAGGTTGGCCTAATTAATATTTCATATTGCATTGTATTAAGATGTGGAAGCAGCAGTCGGACATGGCAGCAAGTGTGTGGATAATATACTGTATCCCATTTTATTTTAATATCATCACTATCTTAAGATTGCAGAATCTCAGTAAGAGAAAGAACCACTTTGCGGATGGCGCAACACGCAGTGTCCTTGCTCAGATTTTCTGCATCACCAACTGAATGTAAGTAGTTTGCCCGACAGTGAGCGCACAGCTTCTTCAGTGGCATTCTGACACTCTCAATAAGTGAGCAAATGTACCGTGTTCCTCGGCTGAAAATCTATATCGCTCATAGAGAAATTCATCAGGAAATGCCAGCGGATCAGCGCGATCTCGAAGAAGGCGCTCACGTCGTAGTGCTGCCAGAATTATTCTTGCTCCCAGGTCCACCGGGTTCTCAATGAATGGTGACGCCATCTCCCAATGAGTTACACAGTGAAACAGCGGCGCTTTTAAGCTGAAACTCTGAACATAACCTAATCGGGACCAGGATATGAGCTAAGCATAAGTTACCATGGTGATCTAGACGGGTTAAAAGAGAGCCACCTTCGTAGTACAGAAAAGTCTGGCTTTAGACTCAACATACTTCGCTAACCCACTAAACTGGCTTCGCAAAACACCCCTCAGCTGTGACTTTCAGTACATAGACCTGAGAGCTGTGACACAGATCAGTTGATCAGTTCTTTAGTGTTTTCGAGAGATCACATGTGATGAATGAGGACGACTGTCTCTACACATCCTGTGATGCTGTCAGCTGTAATCCAGCTTTACTTTCTGTAGACATGAACACAACAACAACAGTCGTCTTCACATCAACTCAACACCAGATCACAACAAGCTTCTGGCTCGTCTGATTGGCTGACTGTTCTCTCTCTGTCTTTCTGTCCAATCATGAAGCCTGTCACCATTCTCCTCTCACAGCTTCACTGAGGAAAACAGGAAATACTGGATCTTCACTTTGATACTGACTGTGTTCAGAACAATACTGCTGAAACCAGCGTGGACTGACTCCAACCCTCTACTGACCTCAGAGTCTCCAGTCTACAGTGTGGACTGTCCTTCAGATCAGACAGCAGCTTCACTCCTGAATCCTGCAGCTGATTGTCACGCAGGTCCAGCTCTCTCAGATGGGAGGGGTTGGACTTCAGAGCTGAGGCCAGCGAATCACAGCTGATCTTTGACAAACTGCATCTCTCCATTCTGAATAAAGAATAAATGATTAAGATAAGAGCTGTCAGTTTAACGTGTTAATTAGATTAATTAATTACACTGCAAATTAACACATTATAAAAATCAACGCCATTAATTCTAAGATTCTAAGTGGCAATTCAATGCGAGAGCTTTTTAAATTTGGCCCATTGAAGACCCATAGGCTACTTGGCAGTGGCATGTCAGGGTACCACTAGCACCTCCGAACTTGTCCGGACGTGTTCATCACTTCCCTCCTGCGTTGCTAGTCAAAGCAGGGTGACAACAGTAGACGTTTTTAGGCAGAGCACCAAGCCCTCTATTTGCCCGTCCTTTTGGACGCTCCGTCCACGGCTTTAGACAGCGGGCAGCAAATTGGGGGTCCGTTTTAGTCTGTCGAATTTCCGCCTCGGAGGGTACACTTATTTCTGCCTCGACTGCTATCTAAAACCGAGGCAGAAATGTGCCGGCCCGTGGGTGAGAGGGGTGGAGGTGTCGATGACCTGCACTGTTGTGCGACCCACAACTGAGGAGTTTTAAAAACAGGAAACAGCTGATCACAGCAGTCAGTCCATCACTTCATCCATGGACATTAAGATGAGCTGCTGGACAGCCGCTGAGATCCAGGAGATGCTGGTGTCTCCTGGATCTCAGCGGCTGTTTGGTTGTGTTAGCTTGTTGCTGTAGCGCAAACTAGGAATGGTCGCTACTTTCAAATTAAAAGCCCCCTGCTAAGAACCCAGTTATAAACTCCGATAAGGTGCAATGTAAAGCTCTTATTTTGAAGACAAATTTGTTGTCATTATTCATAGCCCAACTTCGAGCTTCACGTCACGTCACATGTTTACGCCTACCTCAGAAGCTAGAATAGGAGGACTATTACGCTTATGTTTTAGAAAGACAGGCCGGCACAGTGCCGCCCTTACCTTGGAGCAAATGTGCCGTTTTTTTTAATCTAAAAAGGGCTAGTCATGGATGCGACTCAGGGAAGCGAGGTGAGCACATCGTTGCTAGGGCCTTTGAATGGCAAATTCTTCTCAGTGTATTCAATTGATTAGTCATGCAATACAATTTTGTAATGTCCTAGATTTCGAATTCTTTTTTTGGGTACCTTTAGCAGATATGAGATTAAAATGCGATTAATTAGATTAATTAATTACAAATCCTGCAATTACTTCGATTTTTTTTAATTGCCTGACATCCCTAATTAAGATAAAAAATAAACAATTACGAGCAAATCAGATGTGTTCAGGTTTAAATGTGCAGCTCAACATCACTGTGTCCTAATTGATGTGCTCCGATTGTTATCAGACGATATTGGTTCTGAATAGTTTGATGTGTGGTCTCTAAAAAGGCCAATCAGAAGAGCCGATCAGATAAACACAGGAGACAGTTTCTCTTTAATACCTGCAGCATGGAGAGAAGAGCCACAGTGTTCTCTGCAGTCTTCCACATTGTCTTGACTTGTATACAGCAGAACAGTGGTTACATACTTTATGACAGGTGTTACCCATGCCTTCCCCAAGGCAGTGACCCTTTTTTATGTTTTACTGGACAATAGGTGTCATCCTAGCTGCCTTCTGTTATCATCCTCATATGAACTCCTGACCTGTTCTATCCCTGACACCTCCCCACACCTCAGGTGAAGGGGAATCTCCCCTCCTCTCACATCCTGACATCTTCTCTACTGTACATACACATCGGGCTGTTGTGATCTGAGCTCAGATAAACCCATAAAACAAGTGAACTGAAGGATTTTTTAAACTTCTGTTCTAGATTTAAAATGAATAAACACAGAGACAAAACACATGAACTGACCTCAGAGTCTCCAGTCGACATTTTGGACTCTCCATTCCAGAGCAGAGCAGCTTCACTCCTGAATCCCGCAACTTGTTCCACCCCAGGTCCAGCTCTCTCAGATGGGAGGGGTTGGACTTCAGAGCTGAGGCCAGAGAATCACTGCTGATCTCTGACAAACTGCAGCTCCACAATCTGAATAAAGAATAAATGTCATAAATGTCATTTAGACACTTGTTAGCAGACTGAAGAGCTCTATAATTAAACTGTAGGACATTTATGATGGATTTTACATGGGAGAAAAGTGTAAATATGTTCAGCCTGTGGTAACCACACACCTTATTTCACACATTTAACTGAAAATACATTCAACAAACTCACAGACTTTGAGACGAGGGAACAGGATGTGCTAACATGCTAACATGCTAACAGATTTCTGGTGTTAGGACTACAGACTCCACCTCTCTATAGGGAGGGGAAGTCCCGCCCCTTCAGTTTGACCTCATGGGACCTGATTTCAGTCAAGAAAGTGTCTGTTTGTGGCAAAAAAAGAAAAAATCTCATGTAGTTTTGTGTTGAATGCTCAGTGGACTACTTCGTCTCACTCAACAAACGTCACCAACACCAACATGGCCGCCGCCTCCACACAGAAGAAGGTGTGGTCATACTGACAGCGGCAGTTATGTGAAAGGAGAGTTGGTCAGTTCTGTGAGCCGCTGATATTCAGGACGACTCTACAAGGTTACAGTCAGTATTAAACCAGGTGTCACTTAACGACTGTTGGCTATGTCGTCTTTATAATCACATATTTTTATAGTCTTATATTTTATTACTTTTATGACAAATTGAGACTTTCTTGAGAAAATGTTCCTTTAAAACTGACAAACATCATATGTAAGATTTATGACACAATTCAAACCAGAGCAGCAAATCCTTTGTCTAATTTTGTCTAATTCTGTCGACACAACAGTTCACATCAACACACATTAATAACTACAATCATGGTGTGTGTGTGTGTGTGTGTGTGTGTGTTAGGGTGGGAATTTCAGGGTGGCAAAGGCCGAAATTTGATGCCCCGTGAAAAAATATCATCGTAAAGCCACCCAAGTGCACAGTAGTCTCTGTTCCAAAATAGAAATTCAGAGAGTCTCATCATTACATCGATGATCTCACATGAAAGCCTGAGCCTCTCAAACAGCAGCAGCATCTCAAAACAGAAGAACGAAACTTACAGCACAGCAAGTTAGCTAAGCTGTTTTTGATATAATATGTAACTGACTTATGTGGTCTGATTTAGTTTGGTAAAGTTGGAGATATATTCTTAGATTTGAACTTCCCGGATATATAACTCATAAGCGAAACATTGTTAAAACACAAATGACAATTCTTTCCTACTGTAGTAAGGTAGACAACAAATACAGCCCTTTCATCAAAATGAGGGCTCCTCAGGGACCATCTCCAAAGTGCAACACCCAAAAGAGATACTACAAAAAATATTCAACAACCTTCACTATTATTCAGCGTAGTGTCTCCAAAATCACTCCACACATCAATGGTCTCCTGCTGGTTATTTTAAAACTGTTTGTTTGGAAAAATATGCTTTGGCATAATTTTGAGGAATTTGTAATGGGAGAAATGTTCAATAACTTCACTAACATTCAGTGTAGTGTCACCAAAATCACCTAACCCTACTTTAAAAAAACCTGTTTTTTAATGTAACATCAACTTGATATTTGTATTAAAAAATGTTTTAATACATTTTCCATGGCTTATTATAAATTAGGATGCCCCTTAAATGACGAAATTCCAACCCTGATGTGTGTGTGTGTGTGTGTGTGTGTGTGTGTGTGTCAGTTTATGCGTGTGTTTGTGTGTGTGGCCTGCAGAATTAATATCAATGATCAGAGGTTACTTATGAAAAACATTTCAAGCTAACTTTATGATTTTAAATCAACTATGAGTTCAGAGGATCTTCTATTTACATATGAGACCATTTGCCAAAAATATAAACATTCATTTATGTAAATGAATACATACAATATATATATGAATATATAAACAAAAGTCTGTAGTGACTGCAGACTCAACTGAGATCAAGAAATATGACTATATGAACTACAGGATGTTTACAAAGTTATGTTTTAACATAAATTAGCTTCAATTGTTGATCAAACATTTAAGATGTCCAGTCAGTGAACTCACATCAGAGTCTCAAGTTCACAGTTTGGACTCTGCAGAAAATCACACAGCAGCTTCACTCCTGAATCCTGCAGGTCGTTGTAGCTCAGGTCCAGATGTCTCAGATGGGAGGGGTTGGACTTCAGAGCTGAGGCCAGAGAGTCACAGCTGATCTTTGATAAACTGCAGCTCCTCAATCTAAATAAACAATATATGAAGTGAGTTTAGAAGACAAAGTTCCTGGTTGCATCAAAATCATCCTGAGTTTAAATATTTCAGTCAGTATAAACGTCACATGTCATCATAAAGGTTCTGAACAAACACAGAGTGGTTATCGTCTGGTTTTCGTTTTTATTGACAGAAAGCACGAAGGAATCAAATGATTTAGAGGTTCAGAGAGAATCAACCAGTGATGAATGTTTAATGTCATATTAGATCTGTTTTAAATATAAAGCTAAACAAGACGCTCAGAGTCGAACAGCATCAAAACTATGACGCCAGATCCCCTTTAGAACTGATGACATGAAAACTAAGATTCACAAAGTTTGGAATAATGTGGTTTAAAATGAATATTAAAATGTGATTTAAATGTGAAAACAACATGTGTGAAATAATGGTGTCACATATATAATTGACATGACCAGTGTAATATCTTAAATGTTCTAAAGTTTGTCTTCAGAGTTTCAGACAGTCAACACGTGCAGTGTGTTCAATCAGAGATGACATTCAATTACATCCATGTGTCTTTTGTCCAGCGTGACTTTACCATCATCAAAATTCCTTCTTCAAAGATTCAACTCTTTCTACTAACAAATTTAAATGTGAATGGGGCCACACCTTTCTGATGTCACATTAGGACGGTCTGTGTCCAAAAGTTTCTGTCACTTTAAAACCAACAATCCAACATTAACACACACCTCACTGTGTGATTGGTCACCTGAGTGGAGGTGAGAAAGGAGGCGGGGTTTGAACTTCTCTCTCAGTTCTCAGCTCAACTTCATCACTGATCAGACATGCACTAAGCGTGTGTGTGTGTGTGTGCGTGTGTGTGTGTGTGTGTGCTTGTGTGTGTGTGTGTGTGAGTGAACTGAAGGAATTTTAAAGCTTCTTTGCTAGATTTAATTTTAATAAACACAGAGAAAAAAAACACATGAACTGACGTCAGAGTCTCCAGTCGAGAGTTTGGACTCTCCAGTCCAGAACACAGCAGCTTCACTCCTGAATCTTTGAGTTTGTTTCCTCTCAGGTCAAGCTCTCTCAGATGTGAGTGGTTGGACTTAAGAACTGAGGCGACGACTTCACAGTGAGTTTCTGAGAGTCGACAGTCAGTCAGTCTGTGAATACAGATAATGAAACATATAAATCTGATACAATCTGACTCTTTACTATGAAAACAGACTCTATACATTTTGCATCACAAAGCACATGAACATAAGCAGCTTTATCTCAGCTGGTCAGCTGTTCGACCTGAGCTGGTCAGTCACTGATCACAAGGTTTGTAGTTCGAAACTTGAGCTCCTCGGCTCCACATGAGCCTCCAGGCCTTGACCTGCCTAAAGAGATCACCTGGGCTGAATCGGTGGCCCATTTTAAATCCCCCTCAAAACACACCTGTATAAAACAGCTTTTACCGGCTGATTCTGATGATTTCATCTGTGTTTTATTTTGGTTTGATATATTTGTGTTTGTCTGTTTTCTTTGTTCTGCTGTCTTCATATATATATACACACATATATGTATATATACATATACATATACATATATATATATACATATATATATATACATATATATATACATATATATATATATATATATATATATATATATATATATATATATATATGCATATATATATATATATATATGCATACATACATATACATATATATACACACACATTTGTTATTGTCCCTGTATTACTTTTGTTTTTACTCTTTCATTGTTGTGCTGTTTTATTTGTGTCCAACAAACTGATGTGAGTGCTTTTAATGTGCCATATAAATAAACATAAATACATGTTGAAGTGTCCTTGAGGGAAATAATGAAGCAGAAATGATAGCTTAGGACAAAAGTGTTGAAATAAGTGAGACGTAAATGTGTCAGATGTTAATTTACAGGCTGCTGTGATTTATATTGGTTCAGCTTCATGTTCACATGATGATCAGTGAACTGTGAAGTCACTGTAGGTTGGAACTGCACTTGTATGTATTTACCTCACTTATGTGTTTGTGTGTATTTTCTCAATATTTGATGCATTTCATTCATTTCATGCCTCCCACTGCACAAAAACAATAATTACAACTAAACATTGTGATATTATCATTTTATGGGGAATAATTGAGTTGAATGTTTTGGAAACAAGACGACTTCATGTCATTTCTACTCTGAGCTTGGTGATGATCATTTATTCAATCAGCAGGTTTAATACTTGTTTTGGTAAACGTGTAAAGTGTTGAGGTTTTATATTATTCATGTGTGTAAAGTGTTGATCTTTAATACTGAAGGCTTCAGCTTTACCTCACTTCATAATGTTTAACACATCTGGACTTACACAGCCTTTCTACAGTTCCTCACAGCTGGAATCAGTCTCCATCGTCCCTGTTCTGATGTGTTGTACTCCTTCAGGTTCAACTCATTCAGAACCTCCTCGGACATCTGAAGCATGTAGGCCAGAGCTGAGCAGTGGATCTCAGAGAGTTTCTTCTCTGATCTGTTCTCTGACTTCAGGAACTCTTGGATCTCCTGATGGACTGAGTGGTCGTTCATCTCCATCAGACAGTGGAAGATGTTGATGCTTCTGTTTGGAGAGACATAGTCAGTGTTCTTCTTCAGGTTGTTTATGGCTCTCTGGATGATTTCTGAACTGTTGTCTGTCTGACCCAGCAGGTCTGCTAAGAGTCTCTGGTTGGACTTCAGAGAGAGGCCATGAAGGAAGCGAACAAACAGGTCCAGGTGGCCATTTTTACTTTTGAGGGATTTCTCCATGGTTAATTTCAGAACGACATCCTGGGATGAGTCACTGTTATACCTCCAACCTCCCAGGAAGTCCTCCAGTACCTTTGTGTTCCTGCTGGTGAAACAGTGGAACATGTAGACTGCAGCAAGAAACTCCTGAACGCTCAGATGAACAAAGCAGTAGACTGTTTTCTGGAAGATCACACTCTCTCTTCTGAAGATCTCTGTACAAACTCCTGAGTACACCGAGGCCTCTGTGACATTAAGACCACAGCGCTCCAGGTCTTCTTGGTAGAACATGATGTTTCCTGTCTCCAGATGATCAAACGCCAGCCTCCCCAGCTTCAGAAGAACTTCCCTGTCAGCCTCCGTCAGCTCCTGTAGACTCCTCTCACGTCCCTCATCGTACTTCTGCTTCTTCCTCTTTGTCTGAACCAGCAGGAAGTGTGAGTACATGTCAGTCAGGGTCTTGGGCAGCTCTCCTCTCTGGCCTGTAGTCAACATGTGCTCCAGAACTGTAGCAGTGATCCAGCAGAAGACTGGAATCAGACACATGATGTGGAGGCTCCTGGAGGTCTTGATGTGTGAGATGATTCTGCTGGACAGATCTTCATCACTGAACCTCTTCCTGAAGTACTCCTCCTTCTGGGCGTCAGCAAAGCCTCGCACTTCTGTTACCCTGTCCACACATGACGGAGGGATCTGATTGGCTGCTGCAGGTCGGGAAGTGATCCACACGAGAGCCGAGGGAAGCAATTTCCCCTGGATGAGGTTTGTCAGCAGCACGCTGACTGATGACTTCTGTGTGACATCAGACACGACCTCATCGTTCTTGAAATCGAGTGAAAGTCTGCTTTCATCCAGGCCGTCAAAGATGAAGAGAAGTTTACAGACAGCGAGCTTCTCTGCTGTCACCTCCTGTAATGTTGGATGGAAAACATGGAGCAGCCTGAGAAGACTGTACTGCTTATCTCTGATCAGGTTCAGCTCCCTGAACGACAGCAGAACCAGCAGATGGACATCTTGGTTTTCGGAGCCCTCTGCCCAGTCCAGAGTGAACTTCTGCACCGAGAAGGTTTTTCCAACTCCAGCGACGCCGTTGGTCAGAACGACTCTGATGCGTCTCTGTTGGTCAGGTGAGGCTTTAAAGATGTCGCAGCACCTGATTGGAGTTTCACTGAAGGTCTTTTTCTTGGAAACTGTCTCAAGCTGCCTCACCTCATGTTGGGTATTAACCTCTTCACTCTGTCCCTCTGTGATGTAGAGCTCAGTGTAGATCCTGTTGAGGAGGGTTCCACTTCCGGTTCCATCACTTCCTTCAGTCACACGTTCACATCTCCTCCTCAGACTGATCTTATGTTCATCTAAAACCTCCTGCAGACCAACATTCACTGAAAAGAGAAAAATGTTGGAGAGAATTTGACAATCTGGGATTATTTTCATGATCAATAACAATCCATCAGTATCAGAATATATAAAGTTTGAGTCTCTTCGAGTCTTTTGATTGATTGTGTGTAATCTAGACAATCTAGTAATTTGTCCTGGTGTTTGGTCTGAATGCCTCCAAAGTCTCTAAATAAATGTAATGACATGTAGAAGCTGAGATGTTAAAGCAACATGATGTAACCATCGATCTGACTGAATATTTTTCATTCAACAAAATACAGGCCGAGACTAATTTTAAGTTGTAATGTGGGTTTAAATAGGCTAAACCAAATTAAAGCAATCAACTATTGCATTGTCATTTTTGCCAACACACAGACTACTGTTTCCTAAGAGACAAAATTATATTACATCACTGTGCATTGGTTGAAAAGGCACTGATAGGATAGGCTACCTCACAAATTTTTACAAGAGGGTTACGGTTAGGCTTAGGGTCAGACTCAGAAACATGAATATAATTTTTTGCTCTCTTGACTATCAATTTACTGGCAGAGAGAGAGAGCGAAAGAGAGAGGGAGACAGAGAGAGAGAGAGAGAGAGGAAATTCCATGAGAAGAAGCTGCATCAAAAATGAGCTCCTGAATACATCTCAAACTTGAACCTAAAAAGTGGGACATTTTACAAATGAATCTTCAAATATTCTTCAGAAAGGACTCTAAATAAGAGGAAACAACATTAATTAGCAAAGCAGGTATTGACAGGTATCCTATGAATACAAGAAGAAGAACAAACAAACAAACAACAACAAAAAAAACTGTTTAAAGGCTGGAAAAATAAACAGGTAGCGGTAAGCCTTTCTTTTACAGTCCCCTAATTACCAGGTATTTAACTGGTAAATACATGGTAACACAAAAGTGTTACCAGGATATTACCAATGGTAATAAGAAAGTAAATACAATGAAACTATGGCCAAAATACTGGGCATTTACCTACGGGAAAATCCAGACGTCCTCTTAATAATAATGGATTGGATTTGTATGGCGCTTTTCTAGGTACTCCAGGTTCCATTCATGCACACACAGTCATACTGGTGGTGGTGAACTACGATAGTAGCCACTGATGGGAGCGTGGCTGCACGTTCAGCACCAACGGCCCCAACCACTACTACAAACATACAGCAGTCATACACATTCACACGAGGCCAGGTGGGTCAAGTGAAGTGTCTTGCCCAAGGACACAACAACCATGACCCAATTGGCAGCAGCTTCAGAGTCGTGTTGATGGTCAGGTGTGTTGTAACAGGTGAACGGTGTCTCTGTCACTTGTAGGATCACAGCCTCACATACGTGTTCACTTCAACACGCAACATTGTGATGATGTCATGAGTTGTGTTTGTAGTCAGCACCTATATTACGTCTGACAAACTGTTACACACCTGGGATTTGTTTTTACTACAGTGGTGTTGCACTCAGAAACTGTGGGGGGCGCCAAATCACACAGCATGAGAATTTCTCCATAATGTGGCTTTAACATGTTGAGATGTTCAGTGTGACTTGGTACAGTTTGTCTCTGACTGTCTGTCCACAGTCCAGCTGTTGTTCTGGGTCTTACCTCCACACTGGGGACAGGAGGAGTCTCCTGGTGAAGCAGACTGGTCCCAGTATGAAGTGATGCAGCGTCTGCAGAACCAGTGTCCACAGCTGGTAGAGACCGGATCCTTCAGGACGTCCTGACACCAAACACAGCAGGTGGGCTGCTTCTTCACAGAGACATGACTCCTCTTCCTCTTTCTGTGAACACATTTCTTTAGAACTACAATGATTTGATGATTGTTGTTAAAAACATCCAGATTTGGTCGACACTGTTGAGAAGCTCAGACGCTCACAGAGAAAAGTCAAAGTGTGGATACTTTTCATCTTGAATTCAGCATTTAGTGTGTCATGAAAATGATGTGTGAAGATTTTCTCTCAGAACAAAACGTGTCAGTATCAGAAACTCGTGTTTGTCACACAGATTATTTTCTGCAATAATCCAAAATCCAAGTCAGAAATCTGACAGGCTGTTTGTGGAGGGAGCCAGAGCGATGCTAACTTCAGGGTTAGCCTACAAACATACGTCATGGTTCCACCATCTATTTCATCCTGCTGAGATTTGTTAGTGTCCTCCAGGATCTGACTGAGTTCAGACATGTTAGTGTTCAGGAGACTTTCAAAGACTTTATGTTAGTGTTTCTTCAGTCCTGGAGCCTGATGTTACTCTACAGCAAAACATTACCAGCAAACACTGAATGAGTCGTCTCAGTGCTCTTACTTTGTGTCTGATGGTCCAGGTTCACTACTGAAGACTGGAGGATCACGTTTGAACCGGTCACTCTTCACAGACGGACAGATGGATCCTGGAGGTTCTGCTCTCTGTCTGCTGGACTGAACTCTGCAAACACCAACATGTTTTTATTCACATCACATGAATCCTTCATCAATAAAGTAATTTAAGAAGCTCTACAGACACAAACTGCTGCTGCTGTCCATAAAAGGACGTTTAAAAGTTTCTGTTTGTCCTCTTAGATCAGATTACAGATTTATAGCAGACACACAGAGGAACATGAGGCGGGAAAAGTCTCAACTATGGACACAA
This sequence comes from Diplodus puntazzo, assembly GCA_963678695.2. Taxonomy (NCBI): domain Eukaryota; kingdom Metazoa; phylum Chordata; class Actinopteri; order Spariformes; family Sparidae; genus Diplodus; species Diplodus puntazzo. The sequence continues at coordinate 23,370,203 of OZ023177.1, forward strand.
AAGACTTTTAGTGGAAATCTGAATACATGAACACAAAATCAACAAAGCAAATGTGCTACACTCAAAATATGTAATATTACAGTGTTCCCTCTAGGATTTTTTTCAGCAGCGGGGGCTCTCCGGGGAGCTATGGCCACGTAAACAAATGACACTTGACTGCAGATTTTACTTTTATGCCCAGCATAATCCCCCTTTTTATTGAATGGCTGGCATGGAAAATTGCTTTTTAAAGGCTGAATGTAAAAATTAAAAATAATAACAAAATTACATCAATAAAATTATCACTGTGGTAGAGCCATGAGTGGAACCGGCTATTTTTTTTCAACCCATTTAGGGTCCCAGCCTGATAGCCTGTGCTTCCCTTCAGGTTTTTCTCCTCTACTCTCATCTCTCTCTCCTGCACTATCACTCAGCTCTCCTTCACTTTGTTCCACTGCTCCTCCCTGTCTAATGTTACTTGTCTTATACGATTACATAAAACATTAACGTTAGATAATTTACACTTACATCACATCTGATTACAAGTGTGAACACAGTTTTTTACATAACCATCATCACTTGAGTCAGTAAAAGGCTAATGATACCCGACTAGTGTCATCTTCATCAGGTGTCTTTCTCTTCTTTGAGAAATATTTGAACAAGCTCATCTGAAAATGCAGTCAGCAGTTACATCATGGCGTGTATATATTCGCTTAATGCTATCAATTCAAATCATTAGCGACACTGAGTTGAGTTGGCACCGGGCCCAATTAATTAAGCCACCGATATGTTACGTAACCTTAGCTGGCCATCAATATTTTGCGAATGTCTATTTAACTTATAAAAGGGGATTCTACTCCAAAGAGTAGATACTGAGCAAGATAGTTATCTAGTTTACCTCAGCACCCCCGACACCCGACCAAGTGCAGGACTCTGCTGTGAAGCTGGAGATATGATGCGGCGGTGGTGTATTTTCGACAATTTAAAAAAATTAATAATAATTTTAAAAATAATGAATGAATCCTGTATGTAGAGGAAACACTGTATTATTTGTAATATGGTTTATTGATATTAACATTATTTGAAGTCTTTATTTTTTCACTATTTATAAAACAAAACATGAAACAAGTGTTAAGCCTGAGAACCAAAATGATTTTTCCTCAATCTGTGGGAAAAGCTTCAGTTCATGAGGAAATAGAAGAGTGGAAGCAATGAGCCCAGGTGGTGTTGCACCAGGTTCCTGACTGTGAGGGAATCCGCCCCTCTGCAGAGGAAAACTGGGAAGAGAGAGCATCGGTTTGTGTCTTCATTCCTCTGAACTTTCATCTGTGTTTTTCAGGTTGGTACGGAGTGAAAACCACCAATAATAACTCCTAAAGTGAAACTCAATGTAGCGCGAGTGTGTAGAGTTTGTTGATGAACTCGAGTGTTTCATTAATGAGTTAAAAAAAAAGTGTTGAGAAGCTCAGATGCTCACAGACAAAAGTCAAAGTGTGGTTATTGTTCTGTTTGATTTCAGCGTTCAGTCTGTATTAAAAATGGCTGCTGGTGTTATTTCAACTCTTTTTAGTCAGTGAGCAAAAGGTGTTGCAATGCAGGGCCTCACAGCTAGATGGTGCTAAATACTCAATATATTACACACTGTCCCTTTAATGTTGTTAACCAGTTTGGTTGTATGTTTACAGTTTAGGTGTGTGTGTGTGTGTGTGTGTGCGCATGTGCGTTTGTGCAGTCGACCAACGCTTTGCTGGTCATCCTGCCAAACGCCGGCATGGAGTTGTGCAGACTTACGAGGAAACACGACATCAAGCTGTCTGTGCCCTCGTCCAGCCACCAGACACATTCATTAAACAATACAAACAGAATTCCTGGACTTTTGGGGGGAAGGAAATTTCCACTGGGTCAGAAAAGAAATATTTTGTTCACCAAAAGAGGAAGGGGGGCATGGTGTGGTGGACATTAAGAGCAGAGTGGCATCTTTGACATTACAGTCTTTACAAAAGTTTTTAACAGGATATCTGAATGTGTGGCAGGACTGATTTTAAAAAGAGCAGATTAAATGGGACTCGAGAACTCGTTGTTTTTAATGGACACAAGACTTTTAAACAGAACAGCGTTACCCCGTTTTTACTGTGAACTTTTTAAAGCATGGAGTGTTTTTAAAAAGAAAAATAAAGAAAGTGCAGTTTCTCTCCACTGGCTCCTGGAGGAACCGGTCATTTGAGGAGCCGGGCTGGACGTGGAGAACGGGTCCACTCCAGGACTGAGGAGGATCCTGAGGGCTGCAGGGGTCGTAACATTGAGGAAGGTGGTGGAGGTGGCAGGGAGCGACCTGCAAGACAAAGAGGCCATGGTGGAGCGGCTGGGGGTGAGGTCCACCAGGTTCATACACCTGGTGCTGACCAAATGGGGGAAGGTGTTAACTGGTCATCGGAGGAAATGTTTTTATTGAAGGAATATGGAGAAGGGGTGGAGGAGCCAGACCCAGAGGACCCCGTCCCAGTGATGACTCTGACTGCCAACCTGGAGGGTCCTCTGGGAAACCGTTGAGAAGACTTTTAAAATGGAGCCGGACCTGGAGGAGCGGGAGGACACTGTGTGGAGACTGTGGACTGTGGACGCTGTCAGGCTGCTAAACAGTCCAACAATGCCGCACCCTTGATTGCTGCATGGTTTTTATGGCCATTCCCTTTATGGCACTTGATGAGGTTGCACTTGAGTTATGGGCTAAGACGTGAAACTTGAGTTTTAGTCTGGATGTTTAGTTTTCTTCTGATTTCTTTATATTTATAAATTATCATATGCTTTTTTTGGCAACGTATTTATTTTTGTATTTTAACTTGGCACCAGGACCTGAGCTCTGTGTTTAGTTTTTTTTCCATATTCTGTGCCGAAGAAATGACAATAAAATGAGTCCGAAGTCCATTTTTTACTGTTTTTTAGAGTGTGAGAGGCTTTTATGGCTCTTTAACATTTCAAAAGAATGTTGTAATGGTTTCAGAGAAGAGTGATCTTTTAATGTTTTTATTTTTGGTGCAGAATATCACAAAGTGAATGCAGAGAAGTGGCAACTTTTAAACTTTTTAATAGAGGAAGCAAAATTGGCAATCTACATAAAAAGAAGGAATAAAGTAAAAGGAAAAAGAAGAGTGTTTGTTGTATAAGTTAGGGTGTGAGTTTTTATTGATTTTAACTTTCCCAAACTGATGAGTCTGGATGTTTTTATCAAGCTGTGGTGTTTTAATGATGTCGTCTGTTCTCTGGTGGAGGAAGAGTTCATTTTTCACTCTGTTTTTAATATGTAGGGTTTTTCTTTGGAAAACAGTTTTATGATGTCTCAACTGTGAACTGAAGAAAATACTGAAATAAAGTTGTTTTAAAAAATTAAAATTAAAAAATCTCTCTTGGTAAATTACGAGTCAAGAGAGCAAAACATTCTATTCATGTTTCTGCCTGTTAGAATGTGTGAGGCAGTCTTTCCTATCAGTGCCTTTTTAATCAACGCAAAGCGATGAACTGTTAATTTGGTCTCTATCGACCTTCTTATGACACCGGGTTGTAAAAGTTGTAAGATGAGTCGTCTCAGTGGTCTTACTTTGTGTCTGATGGTCCAGCTTCAGGACTGAAGGTTAGAGGTTCTTTTCTGGACCGGTCACTCTTCAGAGACGGACAGATGGATCCTGGAGGTTCTGCTCGGTCCAACTCTTCCTCCACACAAAAACTCATCTTCAGGTCTGAGAGGTGAAACATGAACTGTGAGCTCAGAACACAAGAATCAAGAGAAACAGGTTTGTTCAGGAGTGACGCAGGAAGAGAGAACAGAATGTAACACACAATCTGTCTGACAGCTGACACACACACACACACACACACACACACACACACACAACACAGTTTTAATGTGTATTATTCAGCCTATCAGGACTTTGTGTCCACAGAAGAATCAAAGTGTTGACTTTATTCTAACATGTGTTTCCTCTACAGTCCACAGAGACTAAACTGACTCACACTCTCACAGTAACATCACAAACACCTTGTTTTAACACTCACCTGCCTCACACTTTAGTCTTCCTCCTCCGTCTTCTTCTGTCTGTTCTGCTCTCAACATGGAGTCTGACGGACTGAACACTTTCACTTTCAGCCTCTCAGGTGACACTGAGCTCCTCCCCTCTGAGTTTACCTGTGTATGTGTGTGTGTGTGTGTGTGTGTGTGTGTGTGTGTGTGTGTGTGTGTGAGAGTGAGAGAGAGAGACACAAATGTATCCTAGTTTATGTTCATTAAAATAATTGAGTACTTTAAAGGTCTGTAGTGATCTGAGAGCTCTGATTTCCTACTACAAGTGAGGACCCCAAAAGGTTTGTGGAGTAATGGAGTACATGTAACAGATTACATCATTAGGACAGAGTAAAAGGTTACTGTGTTACATTAAAGTTACAGAAAAATATGTAATTAGATTACAGAGACAGCTGATAAAACAGGGAATTACTAACAGGATTACAATTACGACACTTATCTGTAATCTATAATCTGTATGCAGAAGCAGCTGCAGGAGAAAGAAGAGTCAGAAAAATAAAACATCAAACCGTTAATTAGCCTCAATAATTAAGATCCTCCAGAAACCCTTTAAATAAGGTTCCCTTTCGGATCCTCCTGTGAGTGAAAGGGGAGCTCCACCAGTGTGACACATTAAAGTGTGTTCACATCGTAGATTTATAGAAGAACTACACACCTAATACAAAGATGGAGTCTGTTCAGACCAATGGGAATCTCTCTCCTAGAAAATGTTTCCTGGCTTCTGTGTTTACTTCCTGGTTCTGCAGCTCACGTAAATACTCACACTGCTGCCTTTCTGAAGCATGAGGGGCGTTATATCCAGCAGGTGTCCTCACAGATCCTGTAGCTCCTCCACCTCTGAAATGACGCTCTGATATTTATCCTGGCTTTCCCTCTGGCTCTGTCCAATTCTTTGTTTTCACTCTGCTCAGACACGCCCCTTGGCTCTGATTGGTTGTGTTGATTGTCTGCAGACTAATTTACAGCCACTGGGCGGAGCCACTGACAGCTGATCTGTATCTGATTCTACTGTCAGATCATAATGACAATTTTAGCAAATACAACAAAAATAGTTAGACTACAACTTTAACTGCAAATTGAAATTATATTTCTTTTCAATTTTTACTATTTCATTATTTCTATGGACCACAACTTTAAGGACAATTTACACAACGATTTAACATTACTGCAGAATGAGAAACTTGGATGGACCCTGTAAAGGGTTTGGACTTTAGCTGGTTCTGAACTGAAGGACATAAACAGGGAGAACCCGACTGGAGGAGGTGTGGCTGTGTACGTGGACACAAACTTTAGTTTCAAGGTGGCAGAGAGAACGACAACTGCAGTCGGAAACTTATCAGAATGTTTCACAGCAGAAATATACATGAAAAACAGCAAGAATGTAACTGTGAGCTGTATTTATAGAGCAGCCGGTTCTGATGCTGCAACTTTCAAGGAACGGATGGAAGAAATGTTCACAGCGTCAAATCAAAAGGTCTCGTTCATCTGTGGGGATTTTATTATAGATCTGCTTCATCCAAGTGACCACAAACCAACTGAAGACTTCATCAACACAATGTGGAGTTTACAGAGCAGCAGGATCACATCTCACTGAGCCACACTGACACACAACACATTTACTCATGTGACACACAACAATCAATAAGTGGATCACTGATCAATGAGCTGATCAGTGAGCAGCTACCAGAGTTTACAGTGTGTGACAGCGACTACAAGAAGGAAAAGCAGGACATTAAACTGGAGCACAGACGAGTCAACGAACGCTTTCTAATCAATTACGGAACCAAAACTGGGAAATATTATATAAAGAAGAAAACCTCGACAAAGCAGATGAAATATTCTTAAAGCTTTCAGATTGTTAGATGATAAAAAAAACTGTCCAATAAAACAAATCAAAACATTCAGACAGTCATGGATCAATAAGGGATTACAAAATGTCTGCAGAAGGAAAAATACATTTTATAGGGAATTCATAAAACATAGAACCAAAGAGGCAGAAAATAAATACAAACAATATAAAGTTCAGTAATATTGTGAGAATTAGTAGGAAGGAATATTATAGCAATCTATTGATAATAAACAAGTTAATGATCATCAGCACTTTATTGATAATGAAATGATCATTAACAATATGGATGATGTAGTTAATGGCTTCCATCATGACTTTGTAAGTGTTTGGACCCAAACTGTCAGGAAGAATCTCTGATTCTGTGACGTCTGAAGAGAAGAACGGTGATCTGATGTAAAATAATCCTGACTGGATGTTTCTGACAGCAGTGGAAGAGACACATTATACAGATTGTTCATGAACGTACAAACTAAACTTCCACTGACTGTAATGACGCTGACATGAGAAGAGTTCATAAAATCATTGAGGGAATTGTTAAACCACTAACACACATCTGTAACTTCTCACTCCAAACTGGTCAGTTCCCAGTAAAATGAAGCTAACAGAAGTCACAGCGCTGCACAGAACTGGAGACAAACACACTTCACAGATTACAGCCTGTTTCTCTGCTGCCGCAACTTTACTGAATCTAATAAAAACTCTTTGTTGACAGACGGAACAAATTCATCAATAAACACGATTTACTGACTGACAGTCGATACGGATTCAGATCCAACAGATCAACATCTTCAGCATCACTGAACTGACTGAAGAAACCACAAAGCTGCTGAGACCAGAAGAAACATGCAGCTGGGGTCATTTATTGATCTGAAGAAAGGATTCGATACGATCGATCATGACAGATGGATTAATAAAGATGAGCGGTGTGGTACCAGAGGGCTGGTTCTGACCCGGCTGAGAAGCTCTCTAGATAACAGGCAGCAGTCTGAAGATGGTGAGGACATGTGGTCCTGTTTGGACAGTGCTTGTGGAGTCCACCAGGGGTCAGTGTTGGGGCCACTTCGCTTCATACTGACATTAATGACACGTCAAACAGCAACATTAGGAAAGTTTGTGTTATTTGCAGACGACACAAATATGTTTGTGGATTTGCAGCAGATTCTGAAGTTGATCACATCTGAAATGAGCAAACTAAAAAAGTGCTTTGACAGAAATCAATAATCATTTTATTTAAGCACAACAAAGATCAAGTTGTTTGGAAACTGTGAATCAAATAATGAAGTAGAGGTGAAGATGGATGGTGTGAATATTGAAAGAGTGGATGTAAAAACATTTCTGGGTGTGATAATTGATCACAACATCTGCTGGAAACCTCAATAAAAGCTGCTGAATGTAAAGTGTCAGGAAGCATCTCAGTCCTGTGAGACAAAGCTGGTACTGGATCACAAACCACTGCACATTCTCTCCTGTTAGCTGGTCTGACCATGTTTAAATGACTGTGTGGAGGTCTGAGAGGAAACACCTGCACAAGATCGCTGCAGCACTGTTCACACTTCAATAAAGAGCCAGAAGAACAGTTCAGAAAGTCAAATACTATCATCACAACAACTTACTGTTTCTAAATTCACCTGTGATAAAGTTCATCCACCTGGTTGAATATCAAACTGTACAAATAACGTATGAAGCAAGAAACAAACTACGACCAGGAAACATTCAGACTCTGTTTCTGTGATAGAGAGGGAGGTTATAACTGGAGGGAGAAGCTCAAGCTCAAGCTGCGAGCTGTTCAGACCACTATAAAAACTGCATTACAGTCTGCAGTGTGAAACTGTGGGATGGTGTTATGTCCGGCGATGTCCTGTTTCACTTTAAAGTCTTTATGGGTCCATACTGATGACGAGTCGGTGTTCTGGTGCATCAATAACTTCCAGTTCTGTTGTCAGAACCAGAACAAACCAGCAGAGTCGCTGTGTGTTCAGGATATCAGAGAATCAGAGACAGAAAGAAAACAGAGCAGTTCAGACTGCAGCACTGACAGTCATCTCCACTTGTTGTGATTGGTCCGTCAGTCACTGCTGGATGAAGCTCTCCTCTCCACTCCACCTCCCAGTAACACGGCCCAGTCAGAGCCTCTCCACCCACCAGCTGATGGTGCTGCTTCAACCTCTCTGGATCATCAGGACACAGCTGATCCTCTCAACACCTCCACCTTTCATCACTACCAGCTGATGAGAGAATGAGAGAGAGCAGAAGTGATACATGAGTGTTTCCAGAGACTCCCTCCATCAGCTGTCAGTCAGTGATATAAAGACCAGCAGGACTTCAGTCCTGTTCAGACCACAAGTGGAGCGGCTGTGTAGCGTAGCCAGCTTCCTTTCAGCTTCATGTTAACGTGTTGGAGTGAAGCTCACAGGTTTACTCTGCAGGTTTCACTCAAGTACACAGTGAAATAAACTGCAGAGTCCCTGAACGCATCATGGCTGCAGAAACACTTTAATGATGATTGACAGCTGTTAAAAACCAGAGTCTCAGTCACACCTGAATATTTCATCTGCTTTGAAACATTCCAAATATGTAAATATGGAGTCTGTTGTAAAACATGTGGAGCAAACAAAAGACAGATGGACGGATGAATATATGATGTTAAAGCTCCTACATGTTCATACACAGACTGACAGTCAAACATCAGCTGTGGTTACTGGACTTCAGCACAGCTTCTGCTCTGTACAAACACCACATGGTTACTAAACGTAATGATGCTTCTCTGAAATCAGAGCAGTGATTTGCAGGTTTCAGTCAGACTGATCTGTACGGTGGCCCTGAAGGTCAAAACACATCAACATCTCAGATTACAGAAAAGGTGGGACAGCGTTCTTGTTTGTAATTGGACAGAACCCGAGTCCCTGTCCACAGTTTGATGTTGTTGTGAAATGTTGTTGTGTTTTGACCTTCAGGGCCACCGTAGACCTGAGAGCTGTGACACAGATCAGCTGATCAGTTCTTTAGTGTTTCAGAGAGATCACATGTGATGAATGAGGACGACTGTCTCTACACATCCTGTGATGCTGTCAGCTGTAATCCAGCTTTACTTCCTGTAGACATGAACACAACAACAACAGTCGTCTTCACATCAACTCAACACCAGATCACAACAAGCTTCTGGCTCGTCTGATTGGCTGACTGTTCTCTCTCTGTCTTTCTGTCCAATCATGAAGCCTGTCACCGTTCTCCTCTCACAGCTTCACTGAGGAAAACAGGAAATACTGGATCTTCACTTTGATATTGACTGTGTTCACAACAATACTGCTGAAACCAGCGTGGACTGACTCCAACCCTCTACTGACCTCAGAGTCTCCAGTCTACAGTGTGGACTGTCCTTCAGATCAGACAGCAGCTTCACGTCTGAAGCACACAGGTAGTTCTCTCTCAGGTCCAGCTCTCTCAGATGGGAGGGGTTGGACTTCAGAGCTGAGGCCAGAGAATCACAGCTGATCTCTGACAAACTGCAGCTCTCCAACCTGAATAATGAATAAATGAAGTGAGTTTAGAAGACAATGTTCCTGCTTGAAATCATTCAGTGTTCAAACTTCTGTTCAGAGCTGAACAAGTTCAGAATATGAAGCTCCAAACACCTGAACCCAACAGGCTGCAGGTCCAAAACTGTCAGATACACAAAGTGAAACAGAGCTCTCATTAATATTAATGACAACGTGCTGCTGCTTCAATAAAGACGTAGTGACTCCACCTCTTAAACTCTGCAGCTCCACCAGAGGCTCCATCTATACAAACTCATGTTGTGCAGCCAAACAGAAACCAACAGAAACTGACTGAAGATTTGATTCTACTGTTTCACATCAAAATCATCCTGAGTTTAAATATTTCAGTCAGTATAAACGTCACATGTCATCATAAAGGTTCTGAACAAACATGTTTGTTATCGTCTGACAGAGAAGAAAACACTGGTTTCTGTTTTTATTCACAGAAGCACCAAGGAATCAAATGATTAAGAGGTTCAGAGAGAATCAACCAGTGATGAATGTTTAATGTTATATTAGATCTGTTTTAAATATGAAGCTGAACAAGACGCTCAGAGTCAATCAGCATCAAATCTATGAGGTCAGATCCCCTTCAGACCTGATGACATGAACACTAAGATTCACACAGTTTGAATAATGTTGTGAAAGTGTGAACAAAGGTTTCAAATACATATTAAAATGTGATTTAAACATGTGAAAACAACATGTGTGAAATAATGGTGTCACATTTATAACTGACATCAGCAGTGTAATATCTTCAATGTTCTAAAGTTTGTCTTCAGAGTTTCAGACAGTCAACACGTGCAGTGTGTTCAATCAGAGATGACATTAAATTACATCCATGTGTCTTTTGTCCAGCGTGACTTTAACATCATCAAAGCTCCTTTTTCAAAGATTCAACACTTTCTATTGACAGATTTAAATGTGAGTGGGGCCACACCTTTCTGATGTCACATTAGGACGGTCTGTGTCCAACAGTGTCTGTCACTTTAAAACCAACAATCCAACATTAACACACACCTCACTGTGTGATTGGTCACCTGAGTGGAGGTGAGAAAGGAGGCGGGGTTTGAACTTCTCTCTCAGCTCTTTGTTCATTTGTTACACAACTATTTCTGTCACTGTTCATATGAACAGCTGAGTGAAACACTATGAACGTCTTCAGCAGAGACTGTCTGAACATGTGACACGTCTTCTCCATATTTAAACCATTGTTGTGTCTCCAGCAGCTCTTCACTCCACCTTTGGCTGTTTGGAACAGCTGTGAACACTTTGAGCTCCAGATGTGTTCAGACAACACGTCGTACCACTGAGCTTCTTTCTACAAATATCCAGCCAACAGCTCTTAAAGAAAACCAGTTGAGTGGATTTGCAAACAGAAGTGAATCCAACATCCTGCTTCTGTACGCTGCAGGCACAGTGAGCATAAGAGCAGGTGAACTCTGAACCTGCCTCTGGTGCACAACTGACCACAGTTACTCTAAAGAATTATTTCACAGTTCCAGCACCGATCCATCTCATTCCTACTGGCTGAGGAAATGACCTGAAGGAAACTGCAGAGGAATTATGGGATTGTTCCCAAGGAATTGTGGGAATTGTAGTTGGATGTACGGACTCTAAGCAGCCTGGGACGTCATTTTAATCACACGACAGACTTCAACCAGCAAACAGAAAAGTTCTACACCATCGATTCACCTTCAACACAAACGAGCAGCTCTGTCTCACACACATAGAAAGCTGTAATCAAAGCACAGATCTTCATCACCACTGTCATCTCCATCAACACACAGCTGACTGACTGAGAGCTTCATCCTCCATCATCTTCATCACTGATCAGACTGAGCTGTGTGTGTGTGTGTGTGTGTGTGTGTGTGTGTGTGTGTGTGTGTGTGTGTGAACTGAAGGAAATTTAAAACTTCTGTTCTAGATTTAAATTTAATAAACAGAGAGAAAAAACACATGAACTGACTTCAGAGTCTCCAGTCGACAGTTTGGACTCTCCAGTCCAGAACACAGCAGCTTCACTCCTGATTCATTCAGGTCGTTGTAACTCAGGTCCAGATGTGTCAGATGTGAGGGGTTGGACTTCAGAGCTGAGGCGACGACTTCACAGTGAGTCTCTGAGAGTCCACAGCGAGTCAGTCTGTGAATACAGATAATAAAACATTTAAATCAGATAAAATCTGACTCTTTACTATGAAAACAGACTCTTTACATTTTGCACCACAAAGCACATGAACATGAGCAGCTGTAGCTCAGCTGGTCAGCTGTTCGGCCTGAGCTGCTCAGTCAGCGATCACAAGGTTTGTAGTTTGAAACTTGAGCTCCTCGGCTCCACATGAGCCTCCAGACTTTGACCTGCCTGAGGAGATCAGCTGGGCTGAATCAGTGGCCCATTTTAAATCCCCCTCAAAACACACCTGTATAAAACGGCTTTTAACGGCTGATTCTGATGATTTCATCTTTGTTTGATTTTGGTTTGACATATTTGTGTTTGTCCGTTTTCTTCATTCTGCTGTCTTTATATTTATATCTGTAATTGTCCCTGTAATACTTTTATTGTGACTCTTTCATTGTTGTGCTGTTTTATTTGTGTCCAACAAACTGATGTGAGAGCTTTTAAAGTGCCATATAAATAAACAGAAATACATGTTGAAGTGTCCTTGAGGGAAATAATGAAGCAGAAATGACAGTTTAGGACAAAAGTGTTGAAATAAGTGAGACGTAAACGTGTCAGATGTTAGTTTACAGGCTGCTGTGATTTATATTGGTTCAGCTTCATGTTCACATGATGATCAGTGAACTGTGAAGTCACTGTAGGTTGGAACTGCACTCGTATGTATTTACCTCACTTATGTGTTTGTGTGTATTTTCTCAATCTTTGATGCATTTTATTCTGTGGCTCCATCTGCTTTTCATCTCCCATTTCATTCATTTAATGCCTCCCACTGCACAAACACAAGAATTACAACTAAACATTGTGTTATTATCATTTTATGGGTAATAATTGAGTTGAATGTTTTGGAAACAAGACGACTTCATGTCATTTCTACTCTGAGCTTGGTGATGATCATTTATTCAATCAGCAGGTTTAATACTTGTTTTGGTAAACGTGTATAGTGTTGAGGTTTTATATTATTCATGTGTGTAAAGTGTTGATCTTTAATACTGAAGGCTTCAGCTTTACCTCACTTCATAATGTTTAACACATCTGGACTTACTGAGTTTTTCTACAGTTCCTCACAGCTGGAATCAGTCTCAGTCGTCCCTGTGGAGATGTTCTGTACATATCCAGGTTCAACTCATCCAGAACCTCCTCTGACATCTGCAGCATGTAGGCCAGAGCTGAGCAGTGGATCTCAGAGAGTTCCTTCTCTGATCTGTTCTCTGACTTCAGGAACTCTTGGATCTCCTGATGGACTGAGTGGTCGTTCATCTCCGTCAGACAGTGGAAGATGTTGATGCTTCTGTCAGGAGAGATCTTATCTCTGTTCATCTCCTTCAGGTTGTTGATGGCTCTCTGGATGATTTCTGGACTGTTGTCTGTCTGACCCAGCAGGCCTGCTAAGAGTCTCTGGTTGGACTTCAGAGAGAGGCCATGAAGGAAACGAACAAACAGGTCCAGGTGGCCATTTTTACTGTCCAGGGAATTCTGAATGGCTCTCCTCAGGAAGACATCCAGGGATAAGTCACTGTTATACATCCGACCTATCAGGAAGTCCTCCAACTTTGTGTTCCTGCTGGTGTGACAGTGGAACATGTAGACTGCAGCCAGAAACTCCTGAACGCTCAGATGAACAAAGCAGTAGACTGTTTTCTGGAAGATCACACTCTCTCTTCTGAAGATCTCTGTACAAACTCCTGAGTACACCGAGGCCTCTGTGACATTAAGACCACAGCGCTCCAGGTCTTCTTGGTAGAACATGATGTTTCCTGTCTCCACATGTTCAAACGCCAGCCTCCCCAGCTTCAGAAGAACTTCCCTGTCAGCCTCCGTCAGCTCCTGTGGACTCGTCTCACGTCCCTCATCGTACTTCTGCTTCTTCCTCTTTGTCTGAACCAGCAGGAAGTGTGAGTACATGTCAGTCAGGGTCTTGGGCAGCTCTCCTCTCTGGTCTGTAGTCAACATGTGCTCCAGAACTGTAGCAGTGATCCAGCAGAAGACTGGGATCAGACACATGATGTGGAGGCTCCTGGAGGTCTTGATGTGTGAGATGATTCTGCCGGACAGATCTTCATCACTGAACCTCCTCCTGAAGTACTCCTCCTTCTGGACGTCAGTGAAGCCTCGTACTTCTGTTACCCTGTCCACACATGAAGGAGGGATCTGATTGGCTGCTGCAGGTCGGGAAGTGATCCAGATGAGAGCCGAGGGAAGCAGCTTCCCCTGGATGAGGTTTGTCAGCAGCACGCTGACTGATGACTTCTGTGTGACATCAGACACGACCTCATGGTTGTTGAAATCCAGTGAAAGTCTGCTTTCATCCAGGCCGTCAAAGATGAAGAGAAGTTTACAGACAGCGAGCTTCTCTGCTGTCACCTTCTGTAATGTTGGATGGAAAACATGGAGCAGCCTGAGAAGACTGTACTGCTCATCTCTGATCAGGTTCAGCTCCCTGAACGACAGCAGAACCAGCAGACTGACATCTTGGTTTTCGGAGCCCTCTGCCCAGTCCAGAGTGAACTTCAGCACCGAGAAGGTTTTTCCAACTCCAGCGACGCCGTTGGTCAGAACGACTCTGATGCGTCTCTGTTGGTCAGGTGAGGCTTTAAAGATGTCGCAGCACCTGATTGGAGTTTCACTGAAGGTCTTCTTCTTGGAAGCTGTCTCAAGCTGCCTCACCTCATGTTGGGTATTAACCTCTTCACTCTGTCCCTCTGTGATGTAGAGCTCAGTGTAGATCCTGCTGAGGAGGGTTCCACTTCCTGTTCCATCACTTCCTGTTCGATCACTTCCTGTTCCATCACTTCCTGTTCCATCACTTCCTTCAGTCACACGTTCACATCTCCTCCTCAGACTGATCTTATGTTCATCTAAAACCTCCTGCAGACCAACATTCACTGAAAAGAGAAAAATGTTGGAGAGAATTTGACAATCTGGGATTATTTTCATGATCAATAACAATCCATCAGTATCAGAATATATAAAGTTTGAGTCTCTTCGGGTCTTTTCATTGACTTTGTGTGTAATCTAGACAATCTAGTAATTTGTCCTGGTGTTTGGTCTGAATGCCTCCGAAGTCTCTAAATAAATGTAATGACATGTAGAAGCTGAGATGTTTAAAGCAACATGATGTAACTTTTGGAGGTTAAAGCAGCAGCTTCAGAGTCGTGTTGATGGTCAGGTGTGTTGTAACAGGTGAACGGTGTCTCTGTCACTTGTAGGATCACAGCCTCACATACGTGTTCACTTCAACACGTAACATTGTGATGATGTCATGAGTTGTGTTTGTAGTCAGCACCTATATTACGTCTGACAAACTGTTACACACCTGGGATTTGTTTTTACTACAGTGGTGTTGCACTCAGAAACTGTGGGGGGCGCCAAATCACACAACATGAGAATTTCTCCATAATGTGGCTTTAACATGTTGAGATGTTCAGTGTGACTTGGTACAGTTTGTCTCTGACTGTCTGTCCACAGTCCAGCTGTTGTTCTGGGTCTTACCTCCACACTGGGGACAGGAGGAGTCTCCTGGTGAAGCAGACTGGTCCCAGTATGAGGTGATGCAGCGTCTGCAGAACCAGTGTCCACAGCTGGTAGAGACCGGATCCTTCAGGACGTCCTGACACCAAACACAGCAGGTGGGCTGCTTCTTCACAGAGACATGACTCCTCTTCCTCTCTCTGTGAACACATTTCTTTAGAACTACAATGATTTGATGATTGTTGTTAAAAACATCCAGATTTGGTCGACACTGTTGAGAAGCTCAGACGCTCACAGAGAAAAGTCAAAGTGTGGATACTTTTCATCTTGAATTCAGCATTTAGTGTGTCATGAAAATGATGTGTGAAGATTTTCTCTCAGAACAAAACGTGTCAGTATCAGAAACTCGTGTTTGTCACACAGATTATTTTCTGCAATAATCCAAAATCCAAGTGAAAAATGTGACAGGCTGTTTGTGGAGGGAGCCAGAGCGATGCTAACTTCAGGGTTAGCCTACAAACATACGTCATGGTTCCACCATCTATTTCATCCTGCTGAGATTTGTTAGTGTCCTCCAGGATCTGACTGAGTTCAGACATGTTAGTGTTCAGGAGACTTTCAAAGACTTTATGTTAGTGTTTCTTCAGTCCTGGAGCCTGATGTTACTCTACAGCAAAACATTACCAGCAAACACTGAATGAGTCGTCTCAGTGCTCTTACTTTGTGTCTGATGGTCCAGGTTCAGTACTGAAGTTTGGAGGTTCAGGTTTGGACCGGTCACTCTTCATAGACGGACAGATGGATCCTGGAGGTTCTGCTCGGTCCAACTCTTCCTCCACATGAACACTCATCTTCAGGTCTGAGAGGTGAAACATGAACTGTGAGCTCAGAACACAAGAATCAGGAAAACAGAGAGGACCGGATCTTCATCAACAAGTCCAACAGGACTTTAAACATTTCAGACAGAATCTGTTTGGATTCCCATAAATCTCTAAAAATCTCTGAGGGATCCTTTAAGAAAAGTGTTTGGTTCTGTCAGGATTTCTTCGGTGCTGCTGGAAATCTGTCTTAATTCTACTAGTTCTGATAAAATCCTGCACATCTGTAGTACTCCTGTAGGAATTCTGTAAGAAGAGGTTGGTTCTGGTTCTGGAGAGGTGCTGAGAGGCAGCATGATAACAACTGTCTGGCATTTGTCAACGTAAACACATAAAAATAAAATAAATAAATAAAATAAAATAAAATTTGCATCAAAACTTTGATCTAAAGTTTGAAGAATCCTGCAGAGAAGAATAAAACGTCTCAGGAGAAAACAAACACTGAAGACTCAGAGATTCAGCTGGAATCTGAGCACGCTGATGAAACATGATGATGGAGATTGTGAGTCTGACAAAGACGCTGACTTTAACCTTCGTGATGCAGATTTGACGAACGCAATCAAAGGGACAGAAAAACGAGTCTCACACAAACTAGACGGCATATTTTCATTAATGAAAGAAGTTACAGAGTGAAGGAAGCAGAGGAACGTATATCAGGACAGAAGACGACATCGTTCAACTTCAGGCTCGTACAAACACTTTGGAAACTCAAGTGAAGCTGCTGACGGAGAAAGCCGACGACATGGAGAACTGAAGTGGGAGGAACAATCTGAGGATAGTGGGTTTGTCAGAGAATGAGGAAGGACGACATGCATATGAGGTTTTTCTAGAAATGGAGGCTCGTGCTCGTCTGGCTTTGGAGCGAGCACACAGAATTTATCCACCACAACAATGAAAGGAGAACGAAGACACACCTCCACCAAGAACTCATTATCAAGAGTCTGAACTACAGACAGAACCAGCAGCTGAAGTGAAGCTGCACTTTATTATAAAGACCGACTCGTTTGACTCAGACGTGTCTGCAGACATTCACAAGAAACAGAGGACGTATGATGAAGAGTGACAGCAGCTACATGATGATGATCAGCAGACAGAGAATCATCTTTCCTTCACAGCTTCTTCTCACACAGGGAGAAATCCACACTGTCTGACAGCAGGAAGGACTGAATAAAGAGGAAAGGTGGAGCCACAGGTGGAAAACCTGGCTCACCTTCATCTCTGCCAAACACAGTCCAGGTATCAGGATTGACTGTTTTCTCATGATGAAGCTCCAGAGTCAGGATTTACAAAATGTAACACAAGGCAACAGATCAGCCTTTTTCTGTTTCCTGTTAGCTTGAGCAGCAGTCGTCTTCACAGTGAGTCTCATGCTGAACCTGCTGCCTGTCACAGCTTTGTAGATTCATTACTGTTCAAGGATCTGTAAATGATTACATTAACGTTTACGGTCCTAATGATGAGAATCAGATTTCTACAATGTTCTTAGTGTTAATCTGTAACCTGTCAACACTTTATAGCAGCTGATATGAAACTCCAATCACACTTTGGACCCAGTGAAAGACGTTCAACAGGCTCTGACGATACACAGGCCACATCAAGAAAACTCATCCAACACTTGATGTTCTCGATGTTTCATAAACGTGCTGCAGGAAAAATGTTCTGTCACAACCTGCCACCTGTAAAGTCGGATGTCTGAGACCGGACAGGTGAAATCTCTTACGTGGAATCGTCTTAAAGTTAAACAGGTGATGGACAGAATCAAACAGCTGTAGGCGACAGTAGTTCAGTTAGAGGAAACCCATCTGATGGCAGCAGATCCAGTGAGGACACAGAGGAGACGCAGCTCAGGTGTTCTCTAGTTGCTGCACTTCAAATGCAGGAGATGATTCTAACTCATGACTTCATTTATATACAGGTGGACCAGATAACTACGGACCCAGCAGGTAGATTCATTACTGTTCAAGGATCTGTAAATGATTTCATTAACGTTTACAGTCCTAATGATAAGAATCAGATTTCTACAATGCTTTCTTAGTGTTAATCTGTAACCTGTCAACACTTTATAGCAGCTGATATGAAACTCCAATCACACTTTGGACCCAGTGAAAGACGTTCAACAGGCTCTGACGATACACAGGCCACATCAAGAAAACTCAT
>OZ023177.1:23388423-23493423 GCA_963678695.2 Diplodus puntazzo
GTGTATTAGAGCCCGACTGATTTATAAAACAGATATTTCATGTAATTCATGTTATAACTGTGAATAGATTCAGCACAAAAAAATTGAAAATTACACTTAATTATTTTATGTTAATTCAAGCTGAAAGTATGAATCAGGAGCTGCAGACAGACAATCACTGGTGGGCTGATGGTCATTAAACTTAATATTTTACTGATATTATTTAAAATACATATTTAGCATCATTTTAGTAGGAGTTTAATATAATTATTAAAATCTGATTCAATAAAGTCTTTTTTCTTTTTAAATAACAAAATGTTTATTGTGGAGACGGCAAATGTATCTCTCACACACACACACACACACACACGCACACACACACACACACACACACACACACACACACACACACACACACACACACACACACACCTCTGGGCTCCTCGTCTTTAGTTCCAGTAGTTTTACAGTTTTTTCCAATTGCTAAAACACAATTGTGGAAACTCGGCTGGTTTTATCAACATAATTAACACAACTCACAAACCAAACACCCAAACTGCAAAATACCTCATATATCCTGCAACATGAAGCACTGCAACCAAAACTACATACAGCATTATCAAAATCAAACTGTTGCACCAGATGTCACACTTCATTCATATTACAGATGTGTGTCTAACCAGCTACACTCTGTTGGACAGAATGAAAATCACTCTGATCTTCAGTCTGCTCTGTCATAATACTAACAGAGTTCAAACTGTAGAGAATTCTTCAGATTGTTCACATGCACAGAAATATTTGCAGATACACACACACACACGCTGCTGAAGCTTTTATTCTTTCATTTTTCACCAAACACGTCAGTGCAACATTATGCACAGCAGAAGAGACGGCACAGCCAATCAGGAGCTTGTGGGCGGGTCTAAACTAGAAACGGACTTCAGCTTGACCGGAAGTTTTCCGCCTAACATTGTTTTTGGACGGTAAAAACTACAGCGGACATGTTTCCTGTGTCCCCCAGATTACGGCCGTAGTTCCAGTAGTTTCAATGTGTATTATTCAGCCTATCAGGACTTTGTGTCCACAGAAGAATCAAAGTGTTGACTTTATTCTAACATGTGTTTCCTCTACAGTCCACAGAGACTAAACTGACTCACACTCTCACAGTAACATCACAAACACCTTGTTTTAACACTCACCTGCCTCACACTTTAGTCTTCCTCCTCCGTCTTCTTCTGTCTGTTCTGCTCTCAACATGGAGTCTGACGGACTGAACACTTTCACTTTCAGCCTCTCTTCCTGTTGGTCAGTCTGGATCACATGATCACTGTTGCTCCTCGGGGTTCTGAGTTCGGAGCTTTGTGGGTCTAAAGTACCGAACCGTGAGTGAGTTGAGGAGCGGAGATAGATGACTAACAGCGGCATTAAAGGCTCCACATGAGACTGACTGACCTCTTGTACTCGGATCTGTGTGCAGATCTACAGCTACATCTCAGTGACAACACGATATCATCAACATTACACAAACACACACTTACAATCATGTGGAACGTTTGCCGAATTAACAAGCAGGTCCAAACAGTTAAGAATGTGTGTATACAGCATTTCACACAGTTCATACAGTTTCTCCTGACGAGGTGACGCTAGAAAATGAGCGTTTCTTTAAGGGAGTCTGGTGACTGTGAGAAGAGAATCAGGAGTAAATGGTGAAATAAGTTGAAACAGTTCAGACACAGAAGCAGAAGTTTGTTTCAGCTTCTTATTAAAATTTTCCAGTCCACCTGAAAAGTGTCATATCTCCAGTAGATGGAGCTGTTCAGTCATTTTCAAGCCAGTTCATTTCCTGGAAAACGTCATAAATATGTGGAGATGAGATGAGAATGAATATTACAATCAACTGTTCTGTGATTGGTTTACAGTCCTAAACTTAGATCATTGTAACTGCAGCATTTTGTTCTTATTGTCCTTGTTCATGGTAAACTGAGTTCCAGTCTTATTTCCTGTCTATTTGTTCTGGTTCTACTCGCTCAGGATTAAAAGTCTCAAGAACCCAACACTCAATTTGACAGGAGACATCTCAGGCTGTGGTCACTTTTATTTATTTTTACTGCAGCATTTATCTCCTGTTCACCCAAAAACGTATTTATGTGTTTATTATATTTAGGAAAATACAAGAAAAAAAGGAGCATTTCACTGCTTTTTTCACATCGAGACCACAAGAGACCAGGTCCAGATCAAAAACCACGTACCAACATATGTGGAATACATTAATCCAGAGAGGGCAAAGTCTCTTTAAAATACAGTTTTAGCTTGGCGAAACCTTTGAAAATACAAAAAAAGACAATTTCACTTTTTTCAATCATTGACCAAATATCATATCGTGTCATTTCTCTGCCTGTGGACGAGCAGAATCATCTCCACACATTCTTCTTGGATGACTTCATTATTTGTTCTTTCCTTGGTAATCAATCAGATGATTGTGACTTAAATGATTTCTCAAATCTCTGAATGCACGGTTTCTTTCTCTTGCAGCATTTTTGCATTGAGGAATACATGGTGATGCAGCTTTAATAATCAAGAAATCACAGCTGCTGCACATCCGTCTCTGTCACCCTCCACTGACATTCATTCATCAGACTCAATGCAGCAGGCTCTAAACTCTCCCCAGTCAGCTTTAGGAAAACATCATCCTGCTACTGTGTATCCTTCCTGTACATGCATAACAAAATCAATAGACCACAAACTGATCACTTCCTGTATTAGTATCAGTGATTACATTGACACAAGTTACTCATGTTCTCAGACACGATGGTGAGATCTCGACACCAGACTCCACATCATGAAGACAGACGACAGTTCTCTCCTCAATCCATTTTCAACCACTTCTCCATCAGTATCTGTTCGATCACTGAACCAAAGAGGATTGTGGGCATTGAAGTCTCTGCGCCACATTTCTCTCGTCTGCACTTCCTGATATCTACTGAAATGTTTCCATCGTTCAGTTCTTGTAAAAACTGAAGACTTTAACATCTCCTCTGGGACGACAGTTCTGTCACCATGCATTCAAACTCATGTGATACATAAATTCTTCTAAAAGCTAAAGTGTCCTTAATAAATGTGACACATCCTCCATCTTGCCGTCCAATTCTATCATATCGCACAGAACTATATGCAAGTCCAAGTGAGGCCCTAACCACGTTTCTTGTATGCAAATAACATCATGTACCGTTTTCAGATCAGCCACAACTTTCTTGAACTCTTCTGCTTCTGTCCTTCCATTGTAGGATGTGGATCACCATGATGATGCACTCTTTATCAGGTGCCCAGCACTGGGTCTGGCTCGCTCACTGTTGCACCTCTCTGGCTTGCCTTTGAACAGGACACCCTCTATAAGCAGGACTATGTTCACCACCACAGTTGCAGCATCGGATTTTTGCATCTTGGCCACACTTTCCAGGTTCATGTTCAGCTGCACAGCTTAGTTCTTTACATCATCCTGCAGTCTGTCCCATTCTCTGACTTTGAAACATCATTAGTAAATAAACTCCCTCACATCACACCTCTAATATCCCGTTCTTCTTCTTCCACACAGGCGAAAACGAACTTTTTTTTCTCCGTTTTCCTCGTCGTCGTTTTAAGAATATTTGCGTCCACACGGCTCCACTGACAACGACTGAAAACGCTGTAGTTCATATTCCAGCCTCTAGGTGGCGCTTGACATTCACCAAAAATGGAGAAGAAGTCACGGAGCATGCGCATTAAGCTTGCGCGCTGTAAACAAACAGACAGTAGACGGAGAAACCGAACACAACAAGAAGAAGATGAAAATGGCGAGTGCAAGGAAACCAGAATCGTTTGTGAGGACCGTTAATGAGGTCGAACTGCTGCTGCAACTCACACTCAACTACAAGGCGAGTCAGTTGCAAGAAAGCTCAATATCTTCTGCGGCAAGAACACGAGCATGTAGTCCGCCATTGTTGTTGTTGTTGTTATGAGACGTCGCGGGGTGGGGCGATGGCGTCATCGTTTTGGAAAGTATGCGGATTCGCCGTCGGCATGAAAACAGGAGGGCTGCGTTTTCGGATTTCTCCACCCTGAGACCCGTTTTCAAAAAAGTGCGTTTTCAGGAGCCGTATGGACGGTCGGCCAAAACGATGCAATACGTGTGCGTTTTCGAAAAACAGCGTTGTCGTCTGGACGGGCCTCAGGCAAACTGTTTTCAGACTGGGGGACTACTGACAGACTGTCTGATTTCACACCTTTCTCTGTGTTTGCAGCCTTGTAGCTTTCACCACCTTTCCCCCTTTTACTTCTTGAGCTGTCTGATCCGTCAACATAACCAAAGGTGCATCATAAATAACACCTGTAAGCTTTGATACATTTCCTGAGATTGAATGTTTCTGCTCTGAGGAACTTATCTCTTTAAGATCCTTGTTACTCAAGTATTCAGCAAACCTGATTTTCCCCATTTCTTTTCCAGCTGCTTCTGTCAGTTTCAGTGGGTGAAAATATCTCCCTTCTTTTTTGAACACCATCATTACTTTCCATTCTGTTTGTTCGTCTCCCTTCTCATGTTTTCCACCTCAGTTTCTTCAGCCATGTTACGAGCCTCCAAGACAGCAGCTTTACTCCAGAGTTGTCACTCCTGTCTTTCCTCTTTCTACTGACATCCTGCGAAGTAATAATATCACCATCTCCATCTGTACTGTCACCATGATGGATACAGTCACGGTTACAGTTCGTGCTCATCTGCCGATACTCTGTTCACGTCTCTCTCGCGATCACATGCTCCAAACAATTCTCCCTCTCCAACCTCCAGCCATACAGGTGTGTCATGGGAACCATGGAGACTCAACCCAGCCTGCTGCTCACCTGAGGAGCCGGAAGCTGCGTCACTTGTGTTTTCTCTCTATAATGAAAGCATGAAACACACCTGGAGGAGGTTCTAAAGTGTCAGATGGACTCGTAGTGAGAGCTGAGCAGTGTCTCTTCATGTGTCAGTCAAATAAAGCTTCTGAGGTTTTTGTGTTTTGGCTGCGAAGTCTTTAAAGCTCCTCCATCTCCCGCTGTGTGAGGCGCTGCTGCGGGACTTTTCCTTCTGTTTTCTCTCCTAAATCCTTTAAAACACATGAGAATCCCACTTAAAGTGTTCAACAGTGAGACCAGATCTTCCTTCAGACACACCATGTAAAAACTCTCCACTCATATGAATATTTCCTCATGAATCATTTGGATTTCTGCAAACACACTCAGGTTGGTACAACCGCCACTGGCTCAGTCACTTCCCCAAACTTCCTGCCACAGGCTGTGTCCTTTATACCACCGTTGTTTCCTGTTCATATATATTATAATCAGACTGTGATCAGAGTGATTCTAATCACACTTTGATTATAGGAAAAAAACTGAGTTTGTGTTATGAACTCATTAATAATCAGTGAGTTTGCGTTTCTTCTCTAAAACTACATATTGCCCCTTTAAAGTACTTTAAGTCACGTTTTCACATACAAACTGGCCCAACGTATGTAGATGTGTCCCTGAAACAATGAGTCAGTTAATCACAGTCACTTTACAGACGATGAACCAGCAACTATATTAATCTTTATTCTAAAAACATTTCATGGTTTTCAGCTCCACAGATGTGAAGATTTGCTGCTTCACCTTTTAGTCACAGGACACATTTTTTCTGCTCCGAGTTCTTTTATTTTATAGACTTTAAGAACATTTCCTGATTAAACTGACAGACTTTCACTGAGGCAACGTTTTCAGTGCCGGACTTTAACTTTGAAGAGGATCCTTTTTTCTCTTACAGAGCTGCATCAGTACTTTTACTGGAGTAAAGGATCTGAATACTTCCTCCATCACTGACAGCCGGCACATCTGTGATGCTGTTAACACACTCAGTTATGAGATACAACTAAATTAACACAGTTTAACTTATAAATAAAGTTGTTAATGGAGCTGTGCAGTAACGAGTCCTAAAACCTGGAAGTCAGTTTGTGTTTTTGCACATCTGCTTCCCTCGTCTCAAAGTTGATGAGTTGGTTTTGAGTTTAAAGCCTGAAATAAGGTGTGTGGTTACCACAGGCTGAAGATATCTACATGTTCTGCTCTACCACATAAAATACATCAGTAAATGTCCCACAGTTTAACTATAAAGCGCTCACGTGTCTTAAAAACACACCATCACCTCGAGTAAACTTGTGGATTTCTCTGGTTTGAACATTGTTGTGATGTAAGAACACAACTCAACAACATACAGAACAAAGGTCGAGTCGTTTTTACATATTTTAATGCAGAAATCTTACATATTACATCTTTAAATCAAGTTGAACTCATTTCTGATTCCTTTTAATTTGATAGCAAATGCAGTCAGAGAGAAATCCTTCACATCATGGTTCAGTTAAACCTCAGTGAGGCGACACAATGGAAACGGTGACATCTGCTGGTAAAAAGCAGCTATATCAGTAGTATCTCCGCCTGTCACGCCGAAGACTGGGGTTCGATTCCCCGACGGGGAGCCAAATTTGTCAGGTGTGCTTGTTTGTTTGAGATTTGAGAATAAACAGACTATAAGAGAAGACAGACTATGACGTACTGTTAACTATTTATTAAGAATTGTTTAATTAAGCAAAAGCAATAGCTTGGTCAACCAAGGATCCTTTCTGTTTGAAAAATTGTAGGCAGCAGAGCCCTAAGCAGCAAAGCTGTTAACTGCAATCGCCCAGGAAAAGATGCACAATTTCAGTCTACAATGCATTATATGGCTTCAGTTGAAACAAAAGTGAATTGTCATTATTCTAACAAATAGATAAGATGAATAGCTTGGTCCAGTAGGTAAAAAAGGTGGGGGGGACTGTCGTTTAGACTTTAGCCCTCCCATGGGGTTGCGCAAACTGGTCCCAGTTTCTTGGCACATGAAACCTGATCCCCTGGTGACATCACCCTGTTGGAGGAAAAAGAAAGAAAGAGAGAAAGAGAGTCCTTGTCCTGTTTTCTAGCATGGCTACCTCCCTGTCTCTGGCCTTGAGGCCTCTGCAGTGAATGTGTGAAATGTGAATGAATTTAGTGAATGTGTTCTCTCGCATACCCTGGCTTTGGCATTGTAAAGACAATCAGTATTGCATCATAGTAATTGAGTCATGGTGTGGCAGGCAGACCTCACATTCCAGTGGGCAATGAGCGATGTGCAGGTTTTATGGGCACACACTATTTAGGAAAAGAGGTTCACAGGGCCATATGCTAAGTGGTCAGCAATACAGGCAATACTCTGGGGGGTCATAATGAAAATGTATGAATCTTAACAAGTTCTAGTTCTAATTATGTGTCTGGACTGGATGGAT
The DNA here is from genome assembly GCA_963678695.2 of Diplodus puntazzo. NCBI lineage: Eukaryota > Metazoa > Chordata > Actinopteri > Spariformes > Sparidae > Diplodus > Diplodus puntazzo. The sequence goes on from OZ023177.1 coordinate 23,395,743, forward strand.
TTGTTTGTGTTGTTGTTAAATCCAGGGGGCAGTAGGGAGGCAGTTAGTGGCCCCAACACATGGAGCTGGATGGTGGACTTGGTGACAGTGTAGCTGATCTAAGAGCAGTTCAGACTGCAGCACTGACAGTCATCTCCACTTGTTGTGATTGGTCCGTCAGTCACTGCTGGATGAAGCTCTCCTCTCCACTCCACCTCCCAGTAACACAGCCCAGTCAGAGCCTCTCCACCCACCAGCTGATGGTGCTGCTTCAACCTCTCTGGATCATCAGGACACAGCTGATCCTCTCAACACCTCACCTTTCATGAGTCCCACCTGATGAGAGAATGAGAGAGAGCAGAAGTGATGCATGAGTGTTTCCAGAATTAATGTGTAATGTTTGTAACTTAATTAAAATGATAAAGAAAAAGAACATTGAAGATTTAATTTTCAAAAGATGCCCCAGCAAATAGTTGCCATAATTCAATTCGAAGTGTCAAATTTGAAAATTAAAATGCATGAGCAGAAAGGCTTTTTCATTTCAAAGTCATAGCTGCATTATTTGTCTCATAAATAAAATGAGTAATAAATCATCCAGATTGCATTTTCATTTTCAAAAGAAAACTGCTTTTTCGTTTTCAAGTCCGCCCCCCGCAAAAAAAGATCCAAATTTCAATTTGAATTCGCAATCCCAAGCGGTGCACGTCAGTGGCCTCTCTTCTTCTGCAGCGCCCACTCTGAGTGATCGTGGCACACATCTTATACGTTAGGGGGCGGTGTGCATACTCAACGCTGAAGCAAGAGAAGGGACAAGAGGAGAGTGTGAAGGCTGTGTTGGTAGCATAGACTGTGGTACATGTTGGCAGAAACAGCGGGGAAATCATCACCATGTCCAGTTCTGTACTGCGATCAGGACAGCCATGGTTCGTGTTTGCTTGGTCAAATCAGTCGCACATTTTTTCCAAGTGCTCTAACATTTACGGTGATCGTAACGAAGCCGCTCTGAAGAGCTGCTGGCAGTGACTGCGGGTCAGACTACAGTCTCACAGTCAGACACATGAAACACACATGGTACTTTACAGTCAGTATTCCCGGTAATAAACTGATGGATGGTGGACCGTACGTCGATGTTGCCCCATATTGGATGTGGCAGCTCAGCCCCGTGAACTAATACAAGTCAATGGAGTGAACTTTATAAAGCTGCTTCTACAAAGCGCTACAAGTTAATGTCTCTCATTTACACATTCACACACGTACGGATATATTCAGGAAACAGAGAGGAACCAAAAACAACGCTTGTAACGTTCTCTGATGATTATAAACGTTTACGGCCCTGTTTGTGTTCAGTATACAGGTCGGCACCAAACCACAGGATGGATTTTTTAATATTTTAATGAGTGTTTACAGCTGCTTTTGTATGTAACGCTGTTACTGTGATGACACTTGACAGTTAAATTTTTAATCTGTGTCTATAATAACCAGGTCCTGACATGTAGGGGGGCTTGAAAACGAAAAAGACGTTTTCTTTTTAATTGTGCAACAAAATGAGCAGTCTTGAGGAAAATGAAAATGCAATCTGGATGATTTATTAATCATCCTATTTATGAGTCAAATAATACAGCTATGACCTTGAAATGAAAAAGCCTTTCTGCTAATGCATTTTAATTTTCAAGTTTGATACTTTGAATTTTGGCATTTTAATTAAGTTACAAAATGAGCAGTCTTGAAGAAGAAAATGACTTAAGAGTCAAGTCAAAAAATGCAGCTGTATTCTGAAAATGAAAAAGCATTTATTTTAATCCATTTTAATTTGAATTATGGTACAGATTGCTTCCATAGATACTGACTGTGTTCAGGACAATACTGCTGAAACCAGCGTGGACTGACTCCAGCCCTCTACTGACCTCAGAGTCTTCAGTCTACAGTGTGAACTGTCCTTCAGATCAGACAGCAGCTTCACATCTGAGTCCTTCATGTCGTTGTCACTCAGGTCCAGCTCTCTCAGATGGGAGGGGTTGGACTTCAGAGCTGAGGCCAGAGAATCACAGCTGATCTTTGACAAACTGCAATCCCTCAATCTGAATAAAGAACAAATGGTGAAGTTAAAAATCAATGTATAATCCAATCAGATGTGTTCAGGTATAAATGTGCAGCTCAACATCACTGTGTCCTAATTAAGGTGCTCCGATTGTTATCAGACGATATCGGTTCTGAATAGTTTGATGGGTGGACTCTAAAAGGGCCAATCAGAAGAGCCGATCAGATAAACACAGGAGACAGTTTCTCTTTAATACCTGCAGCATGGAGAGAAGAGCCACAGTGTTCTCTGCAGTCTTCCACATTGTCTTGACTTGTATCCAGCAGAACAGTGGTTCCATACTTTATGACAGGTGTTACCCATGCCTTCCCCAAGGCAGTGACCCTCTGATGTTTGACTGGACAATAAGTGTCATCCTAGCTGCCTTCTGTTATCATCCTCATATGAACTCCTCACCTGTTCTATCCCTGACACCTCCCCACACCTCAGGTGAAGGGGAATCTCCCCTCCTCTCACATCCTGACATCTTCTCTACCATACATTGATATTTGAATCCACAACTGTTCAATTCCCACCAGTTAGAACAGTGTGTAACTAAAGTGGGCCTGTAAAGACGGACTAGTGAGCAGATGAGTCTCCGTGTTCGTTGTGAGGACGTTTAATGTCCCCGACAACCTCTGTAGTCTCATTCAGACACTTGTTAGCAACCGCTAACTGTTTTTTTTTTTTTTTTTCACATAAGAGCTTTCCTTGCTGTAAAAAAGTAGCTGGTGATCAGTCACTAGCAAGACCAGCATATGTTGTGTTTTGGTGCTGTTTTTTTCAGCAGGGTTATAATTAAACTGTGAAAATGTAATGACGGATTTTATGTTGGAGAACAAAACGTGTAAATATGTTCAGCCTGTGGTAACCACACACCTTATTTCACACATTTAACTGAAAAAACATTCAACACACTCACAGACTTTGAGACGAGGGAACAGGATGTGCTAACATGCTAACATGCTAACAGATTTCTGGTGTTAGGACTACAGACTACACCTCTCTATAGGGAGGGGAAGTCCCGCCCCTTCAGGTGGACCTCATGGGACCTGATTTCAGTCAAGAAAGTGTCTGTTTGTGGTAAATAAAGTAAAATCTCATGTAGTTTTGTTTTAAACCACTCAGTGAACGACTTCGTCTCACTCAACATACGTCACCAACACCAACATGGCCGCCGCATCCACACAGAAGAAGGTGTGGTCATACTGACAGCTGCAGTTATGTGAAAGGAGAGTTGGTCAGTTCTGTGAGCTGCTGATATTCATATATTTTCACAGTTTTATATTTCATTAGTGAGACTTTCTTGAGACAATGTCTCTTTTAAACTGACAAACATCATATGTGAGATTCATGACACAATTCAAACCAGAGCAGAAAATCATTTGTCTAATTTTTTCTGAAATAAGGTCCCAGGTGGTCGAGCAGAGGGGGCGTGGCTTCACCTCTCTATTGTGGTTCATCATCATGGTGACATCATCCTGTCAACACAACATTCACCCACCTATTCACATCAACACACATTAATGACTACAATTATACTGTGTGTGTGTGTGTGTGTGTGTGTGTATATGTGTGTCTTTATGTGTGTGTTTTGATGAATGAATATTAATGATCAGACATTACTTATGAAAAATATTTCTGCGAAATTGATGATTTTAAATCAAACATGTTTCTCATGTTTGATAAATCAAAGTGTTTCTCATCTATAAACAGAGGATCTTCTGTTTACAGATGAGACCATTTACCAAAAATATAAACATTAATTTACCTTTTCTACGGTTTCTTTAAGAAACACAAGTCTTTAGTGACTGCAGTCTATTTAAATCAAGAAACCCGAAAATATGAACAAAAGGATGTTTACCAAGTTATTTTTTACCAAAATCAGCGTCAATTGTTAATTAAACATTTAAGATGTCCAACAGTAACAGAGAGTCAGTGAACTGACCTCAGAGTCTCCAGTCGACAGTTTGGACTCTGCAGAAAATCACACAGCAGCTTCACTCCTGAATCCTGCAGCTGGTTTCCACTCAGCTCCAGCTCTCTCAGATGGGAGGGGTTGGACTTCAGAGCTGATGCCAGAGAATCACAGCTGATCTCTGACAACCTGCAGCTACTCAATCTGAATAAAGAATAAATGAAGTGAGTTTAGAAGACAATGTTCGTGTCCCAAAATTATTTGTCTCATTTTCTCTGAAACAAAGTCCCAGGTAGTCGACCAGAGGGGGCGTGGCATCACCTCTCTATTGTCTTTTAAACACATTAAACAGGTCATATGTACATATGTGTATATACAATACATATGTGTATTGTATTATTTGAACAATGATGAAATGTGATGATGATGAATTGACATGCCCGAATTAAACAACATAAATAAATAAATAAATAAATAAATAAATAAATAAATAAATGAATAAATAAATGTGTTTACTTAAAACATGTAAAAACCATTCGGCCATTCGTTACGTAACGCGGCCATGATTTGCATAAACCCGGCCCTGCTGCGGAAGTGGTATAAATACGTTAAGCGCGTCAGCTTCAGCGGTTCTCCCACTTGCTCTCCAGTCGTGGATAGCATTGCTTACAATAGTTTACAGCTAGCTAACCAGCCAACCAGTCAGCTAAACAGTCATGTCCCCTCCACATCGCTCTGCATCTTTCCTGGATGCCACAGTGTGCAGGGTGACGGCGCTGTTAGCTTATTTAAGTTTCATTCAGATGACAACGTAACGGTGGATCGATTTTGTCAAGAGGAGCTAACATTACTGTGGGGAGTTAAACATCACCACCAACACCGTCTCTGCAGTACCCCTGATCGTTTCAGCAACTATCACCAGGTAATGTCTAGATTTCTGCAGAGTCCGTTGACACTGGTCACTGGGGCCGAAACGACTCCCTCCGTCCCGCTGACGGTGGGTCCCACCGGCGGTATGTGGCGGTAGTATCAGGGCCGCATTATTGCTGAGCCGTCCCAGTGTGAACGGATAATCTGGAGGCGCGGAGCGAGGGCGTGTCGGTCTGACAGTCTGATAACTGCACAGGTCCGTCACTCAACTAAATACAGAGAAAAGTCCCACAAAGCAACGCTACAGGACCAAACAAAAGGAACGTAGTTACTGTAACTGTCTTTAGCAACAAATACCACAGCTGTATGTGGAGAAGCGCCTGTCCTCCCAACTCTTCCTCACATTTCTGCTCACAAAACAGCGTTTGTCACGCGTGCCACAAGACTAACTCACAGAGTGTTTGACGAAAATAAATCACCGGGACCGCCAGCCCTCCTGACCAAGACTTCAGGAAACTGTCCCCCAGAAAACAGCCGCCGTCCTGTTTACTGACGGTGATTATATATAATTATGTAATTTAGCGCGAACAACTTAACTCGGTCACTTTCCAGGATGTTTGGTGGGTCAGAATCTCAATCACTACACATTATAACAGCATCCATATGATTATAAACTGTCTGCAGGTTTAGATAGACAACGGGAGCACCAACGTCATTAACATGACATATACCCCCCCCCCCCCCGTCGCATGGTTCCAGCGCCTCTAACTGACACGCCCCCAGCGTTTGACAGCAGCAAGAAGTGCTTGTTTTTCCAGGATTTTGAGACCTAATTTTCTATACTTAATTTTTTTAATCTTTCAAATTTGGCTCAGTGGTCAATGATACATGGTGTGACAAACTCATAACACAATTTTTTTGCCGCTTTACATGGTCTTTAATAACTACAATTATACTGTGTGTGTCTGTGGTGTGTGTGTGTGTGTGTGTGTGTGTGTGTGTGTGTGTGTGTGTCTTTATGTGTGTGTTTTGATGAATGAATATCAATGATCAGACATTACTTGTGAAAAATATTTCTGCGAAAGTAATGATTTTAAATCAAACATGTTTCTCATGTTTGATAAATCAAAGTGTTTCTCATCTATAAACAGAGGATCTTCTGTTTACAGATGAGACCATTTACCAAAAATATAAACATTAATTTACCTTTTCTATGGTTTCTTTAAGAAACACAAGTCTTTAGTGACTGCACAATAAATTAAATCAAGAAACATGAAAATATGAACAAAAGGACGTTCACAAAGTTATTTTTGAACAAAATCAGTGTGAATTATTAATTAAACATTTAAGATGTCCAACGGTATCAGAGAGTCAGTGAACTCACCTCAGAGTCTCCAGTCGACAGTTTGGACTCTGCAGAAAATCACAAAGCAGCTTCACCCCTGAATCCTGCAGCTTGTTGTGACTCAGGTCCAGCTCTCTCAGATGGGTGTAGTTGGACTTCAGAGCTGAGGCCAGAGAATCACAGCTGATCTCTGACAAACTGCAGCACCTCAATCTGAATAAAGAATAAACGAAGTGAGTTTAGAAGACAATGTTCCTGCTTGAAATCATTCAGTGTTTAAACTTCTGTTCAGAGCTGAACAAGTTCAGAATATGAAGCTCCAAACACCTGAACCCAACAGGCTGCATTAAGAGCTTCAGAATTAAACTGTGGGACATTTAATGATGAATTTTATGTTGGAGAACAAAACGTGTAAATATGTTCAGCCTGTGGTAACCACACACCTTATTTCACACATTTAACTGAAAACACATTCAACACACTCACAGACTTTGAGACGAGGGAACAGGATGTGCTAACATGCTAACAGATTTCTGGTGTTAGGACTACAGACTCCACCTCTCTATAGGGAGGGGAAGTCCCGCCCCTTCAGGTGGACCTCATGGGACCTGATTTCAGTCAAGAAAGTGTCTGTTTGTGGTAAATAAACTAAAATCTCATGTAGTTTTGTGTTAAACCGCTCAGTGAACGACTTCATCTCACTCAACATACGTCACCGACACCAATATGGCCGCCGCCTCCACACAGAAGAAGGTGTGGTCATACTGACAGCTGCAGTTATGTGAAAGGAGAGTTGGTCAGTTCTGTGAGCTGCTGATAGTCAGGACGACTCTACAAGATTTCAGTCAGCGTTAAACCAGACGTCACTTAGCGACCGTTGGCTGTGTCGTCTTTATAATAACATATTTTCATTCATTTATTCATTCATCTTCTGTAGCCGTTTTATTCCCTTTTAAGAGGTCAAGGGGGTTACTGGAGCCAATCCCAGCTGTCTCTGGATGAAGGCAGGATACACTCTGTACAAGTCGCAGCTCATCGCAGGGCCCTTACTGATGACAGAGGCCCTCCCGCAAGGTGCCAACTGTACATCAGGAGCAATTTGGGGCTCACTGCCTTGCTCAAGGATACTTCGACATGCAGCTCAGCTCTGCCCAGGGGAGCTGGGATTTGAACCAGCGACCTTCCGATTAGAGCTGTCCCAAACGATCATTTTTCAAACGATTAATCTAATGATTATTTTTTCGATTATCTAACAATTAATTTAACGTTACATGACCAAACAAAAGTAACATAGTAACCGTAACTGTTGTTGGTAACTCATATGAGGAAAAAATACAGCAGTTGTAGGCGGAGCAGCGTCTGTCTTCACGCCTGTCCTACCAACTCTTCGTCACATTTCTGGACTTTCCCCCCACAAAACAGCCTCCGTCCCCTCAAGTGACAGAGTCACGCAGCGACCTGTTTACTGATGGCGATTATGTAATAATGTAGTTTAGCGCGAAAAATTTAACTCTTTCACCTTCCAGGATGTTTAGGGGGCCGGGTCCTCAATCACTACACATTATAAACGGTCAGCGGGTTTAGATTGACAGGGGAAACACCCCGACGTCATCATCATGACGTACCGTCATGTCTCTTATGTAGCGGCAGCGCAGCTTTCTGTGTGAATTACATGGCGGTTCCTCTTTATTTCAGCGATACTTCGCTCTGTGTGAATGACCAATGGCGGAAAATTGACGAACCGCCGCTGCGGCGTTAATGCAGCGTCTCTGTGTGAGAGGGGCTATTCTCAGCCTCCGCAGGTACTACCACTTCGTTTGGGATGATGTGTCGATGCAAATTATTCATGTCGACGAATTTATGTCATCGACTACATCGACGCGTCGTTCCAGCACTACTTCCGATTACTAGTCGACCTGCTCTACCCACTGAGTTCCAGCCCCAATCGCATATTTTCACAGTCTCATATTTTATTAGATTTATGACAAATTGAGACTTTTTTGAGAATTTTTTTCTCTTTAACTGACAAACATCCTATGTGAGATTCATGACACAATTCAAATTAGAGCAGAAAATTATTTGTCTCATTTTTTCTGAAATAAGGTCCCAGGTGGTCGACCAGAGGGGGCGTGGCTTCCCCTCTCTATTGTGGTTCATCATCATGGTGACATCATCCTGTCAACACAACATTCACCCACCTGTTCACATCAACACACATTAATAACCACAAGTATACTGTGTGTGTGTGTGTGTGTGTGTGTGTGTGTGTGTGTGTGATCAGACATTACTCATGACATATACTTTTGGTGAACTTGATGATTTTGAAGTTCAGAGGATCTTCTGGTTACAGATGAGACCATTTACCAAAAATATAAACATTCATTTACATTTTACATTTTTTTTAGGAAACAGAAGTCTTTAGTGACTGCAGTCTAAATTAAGTCAAAAAACATGAAAATATCAACAAAAGGACATTTACAAAGTTATGTTTGAACATAAATCAGCGTGAATTGTTAATTCATTTTTCAGTGAACTGACCTCAGAGTCTCCAGTCTACTCTCTGGACTCCGCAGAAAATCACACAGCAGCTTCACTGTTGGATGACGCAGCCTGTTGAAACTCAGCTCCAAATGTCTCAGATAGGAGGGGTTGGACTTCAGAGCTGAGGCTAGAGAATCACAGCTGATCCCTGACTGCAAACAACCACTCAAACTGAATAAAGAATATATTATGTTAGTTTAGAAGACAATGTTCCTGCGTGAAATCATTCAGTTGTTAAAGATCTGGGCCCGTATTCACAAAGCAGCTAAAGGCTAAAAATAGCTCCTAACAGACGAATTTAGGAGCAACTCCTAAAAATAATGGGCGTGTCAGTCATAGGACTCATCATTTTTTAAAATAGGAGTTATTAACAAAACATTTTAGGCTTAAAAGTAGCACCTAAGTCTGGAAGACCTTAGAAGTAGTCCAGAGGACTCCTAACTCGCTAAGACCTGGTCACAGCCGAATGTTTTGGAGACGCTAAATGACAGGGAATTATTAAAACGATGTTAGATGGACCGCGAAGGGATTGAAGTTGTGGTTGAGTTGGTGACGTAATAACGTCCCCAACCAACCGAAACAATCCAATAACGCCGGGGTTAAAATGTTTGGCAACACTCCGGTATTTTGCTATGGGGAAAATCCAGCTCTTCACACGGGACTAGTATTACCTGGGGACCTCAAGTGATTTAGAAATCATCCCTACACGTCTGTGTTTCGTGCGGCGCATTCACACAGGATAAGCAAAGTCTGTGTTTCAAATCTAATTTACTGACATTATTCCCCGGGTCGACCGCACCAGAGCCGTTGCTGGAGCAGCACAACGGTTACATATGGATATTTTTAATATAATAACTGGTGAGCCTGTTGAAAGATGGAAAAATGTTCCTTACCGCATGCTGCCATGCATGTAATCCACCTGATCATCTTTCGAGATTTCGCTCTTCTGATGAGCCTCCTGAATTTGCACCCAAAATGCTGTCAAAACTTGCATTTATAATTCCCAACGCAGCCTCCGTAACTCTCCACCGGGAAAAAGGCAGAAAAATAGGTGTGGAAAACACAAAAAACCGTACGAAAAACAAAAAACGACCCCAAATCACAGAGATGCTTATTCGCATGGGACTAATATTATCACATGACCTCTGTGTGTCGTGAAATATGGTAGGTAATTTGCGGTGGAATTTTCACTATATAAGTTTTGGACATGGCAGATTCACACGGGATTAAGATCACAGACGACCGCTGCAATTATTACAAATTACTGGAGGTCCCCAGGTTATACTCGTCCCGTTTGTCAATCGGAAAAAAGTTGCATTCCATAAATACACAAATTGTCTTTGACGCATGTTACAATATACTGGACATTGTTGCGAAATGGCCCGGATCAAGATTCAAGATTCAAAGGTTTTATTTGTCACATACTCACGGAGGATGTGCAGTGAAATGTTTTTGTGACATGTACTGTACTTCTGTGCTTAATTTAAGTAAAGATACAAATATAATGCAGTGCAAATAAAATACAATAGAATAAAATAAATATAATAAATACAATAAAATACAATAAAAACACGTTTTGTTCAGAGTGCAGAGTTCAGGGCTCTGATTGCCGCAGGGAAAAAACTGTTCCTCATCCTCTCTGTGCGTGTTTTATGACAGCGCAGGCGTCTGCCTGACCTGAGAGTCACAAACAGTCTGTTGCAGGGGTGATGGGGTTCCTTGATAATCCTTCTAGCTCTGTTGGTACAGCGTGTGGTGTATAAGTCATGCAGAGGGGGAAGTGTGGTACCCATGGTCCGCTCAGCAGTCCTCACCACCCTCTGCAGGGCTCGTCGGTCACCACAGGAGCTGTTACCGTACCAGACAGATATGGCTCCAGTCAGTATACTCTGTGCAGCAGCAGAGTAGAAGGAAATCAGGATCCGTTGGGAGACCTTGAATCTGCTGAGCTGTCTAAGGTGATAAAGGCGTTGTCTTGCCTTTTTCACCACGGTGTCCATGTGTACAGTCCATGATAAACCCTAAGAAATGTGCACCTGTCTATTAAGAGAGGGTTGTAGGTCCTGCGACGTTGTGGGCAGAAATCCACCACCATCTCCTTGGTCTTTTCTCCACTTAGCAGTAGGCTGATATCCTTGCACCACGTTGTCAGGTCTGACACCTCCTGTAGGTAGGCCCGTTCATCGTTGTTAGTGATCAGGCCCACCACAACTGTGTCGTCCGTAAACTTCACTATGATGTTGGAGTTGTGCCTAGCGGCACAGTCGTGGATGTACAGGGAGTACAGCAAAGGACTCAGCACACAGCCCTGGGGGACACCAGTGTTAAGGACGAGGGGGTGTGATGTGTGCCCACCCGCTCTGACAGCCTGAGGCCTAGCAGTCAGGAAGTCCAGGATCCAGGCACACATTGATGGATTCAGGCCGAGGTCATGCAGCTTAGTAGCCAGCCTGCTAGGGACTATAGTGTTGAAAGCTGAACTGTAGTCTATGAACAGCAGTCTGACATAGCCCCCTCCTATGGTGTCAAGGTGGGAGAGGGTGGAGTGCATGACCTGGGAGATGGCGTCGTCTGTGGATCCGTTGGAACGGTAAGCAAACTGCAGTGGGTCTAAGGTGCCTTGAAGAGAGAAGCAGATGTGGTCTTTCACCAATCTCTCAAAGCACTTCATAATCACAGAGTTCAGTGCTATGGGACGGTAGTCGTTTTTTACTGGCTGGGGAGGCGTTCTTGGACTCAGGGATGATGGTGGACATCTTGAAGCATGTGGGGACTGTGGATTGTGCAAGAGAGAGATTGAATATGGTGGTGAACACTGGAGCTAGGTCAGCGCAGGTCCTGATGACTCTTCCTGAGATCCTATCCGGGCCTGCAGCCTTTCTGGTGTTCACCCTTTTCAGCTCCCTTCTTACGTCATGCTCAGAGAAGACGAGGTTGAGTGTTGCCTCACTGGAAGAGCTCCTTCTATCTGCATTAGTCAGCCCAGCATTAGTTTTGCTAGCTTCGAAACGTGCATAGGAGTTCAGTTTGTTTGCTAGCGTCTCGTCCGCACTCACCAAGCAGGGGCGAGCCCCTTTGTAGTCCGTGATCTCATGTAATCCCTGCCATATGCTTCATGTGTCCTTTTTCTGGAATAGTGCTTCCATCTTGTCCCTGTAGCGCCGCTTAGCATCCACTATATCCCGCCTCAGTTTGTAACATGCAGCCTTGTATTCCGTCATGTCACCCGACAGCAGTCCAGCATTGTAAGCAGTGGTTCGCTTTTTCAGTGCAGCGCGGATGGATCTGTCAACCCACTGTTTTTGGTTCAGAAAAAAGACTTCACCATTGCCGTGGGTACAACATCGTCTGTCAGTGTGGCCACAAAGCTCGTAACCACATCCGTTAACACACTGACGTCATTGTCTGCACTGTCCCAGAACATTTCCCAGTCAACGGCACTCAGCGCGTCATGTAGTGTCTCCTCTGATTTGGTTGTCCACCCTGACCTCACGCGTCACTACCGGCTCCCGCATCATTTTTTGTATATATTCCGGGATCAGGACGATGGCATTATGATCAGATTATGATGATTTTGGTCCCCTTTGGACTACACCAGTTGTTGTTTATCATGAAACAGACTCCTCTACCTCTTGTTTTACCGGACTCTTCTGTTCTGTCCATGCTGAAGAAAGAGAAGTGCTCGGCTGGAGTAACCGCTGTATCCAGTATGAGGGAAGTTAGCCATGTTTCCAACAGACAGAGAATGTTACAGTCCATTATGTCCCGCTGGAACTTTATCCTAATCAACACACGATTCCCAAATTTTAATGGAGAGTGGTTTGACACAGCTTTTCTTGGCAATTCAAGTTTTTCATCGCAATCTTCTAATTTTCATCTGGCCAAAGCGCTTTTGTTTGGGGGGGTTGCACTTAATTCTCCTCATAAATACATTTCTTTATCCAATATCTTTTCATAGGCTTTGTCATGGGCTTGTAGGCAACTTCCTCATTTTCACTTGAATGACCTGAATGACTTTTCAATGGGCTGCCCTGTCACTCAACAACCAATCACCGCTGTCACCGCTTCTAAGTGCATCCTTATAAAATGACGTCATCCATAGCAACAGAGAGTTACTTCTAGTTTAGGAGTTCACTGTTTTCATAACTAAAAGTAGGCCTCAGTGGCTTTGTGAATTACTTTTAAGAAACGGCTCCTACATAAAAACTTTTAGTCTGATTTAGGAGTACTCCTAACGTTAAGACAAAAGTCTTTGTGAATACGGGTCCTGTTCAGAACGGAACAAGTTTAGAAAATGAAGCTCTAAAGTAGGGCTGTCAGGCGATTAAAAAAATGAATCTAATTAATTACAGGATTTGTAATTAATTAATCTAATTAATCGCATTTTAATATCATATCTGCTAAAGGTACCCAAATAAAGAATTCAAATTCTAGGACATTACAAAATTGTATTGCATGACTAATCAATTGAATACATTAAGAGCGGGTCGGCCCGGCCCAACAAAACCGACCGAACCTGCAGGTTCGGGCCGGGCCGACCTGTTCGCAAATGAGCCGGGTTGCGTCGGGCGTCTGGCTATCTTTTTTATAGAACACATTTCATAAAACACATTCCTTGCAGGTTGTAAATGATATATTGTTTGTTGTGAATCATCGCTGTTCACGTGTGATGAAGAGTAAGTCTGGCTGCCTGCTTCATGGGGAGGAGCAGACACAGACCTGACGCCACTGCGTAAAGTTACGATAACAAGTGTATGAGGAAAACAATGCAGGCGCGCTCTTAATCCCGACGTGTTTAGTGTTTAAATGATAAATCAAGCTGGAGCAGCTTCGGTGATAGGCAAATTCTTTTTTTTACAAAAGCTAGAAATCACCGCGTTCTTGTTGACAGTCCCGTCTTCGTTCTTTTTATAAATAAACTTGCCGTTCAAAGGCCCTAGCAACGATGTGCTCGCCTCGCTCCCCTGAGTTGCGTCCAGGATGTCTGTTGTCACCCTGCTTTGACTAGCGACTCAGGTGAGAAGTGACAAACACGTCCGGACAAGCTCCTCGGTGCTACCGTCATAGACATATGTCTATGGCTACCGTAACGTGCCACTGTCAAGTATCCTATGGATCATTAAATGGGCCAAATTTAAAATGCTCGCGCATTGAATTGCCACTCAGAATCTCAGAATTAATTGTGTTAATTTTCATAACGCGTTAATTTGCTGTGTAATTAATTAATCTAATTAACGCATTAAACTGACAGCCCTACTCCAAACACCTGAACCCAACAGGCTTCAGGGTCCAAACTGTCAGATACACAAAGTGAAACAGAGCTCTCATTAATATTCATGACAACATGCTGCTGCTTCAATAAAGACGTAGTGACTCCACCTCTTAAACTCTGCAGCTCCACCAGAGGCTCCATCTATACAAACTCATGTTGTGCAGCCAAACAGAAACCAACAGAAACTGACTGAAGATTTGATTCTACTGTTTCAGATCAAAATCATCCTGAGTTTAAATATTTCAGTCAGTACAAATGTCACATATCATCCTAAAGGTTCTGAACAAACATGTTTGTTATCGTCTGACAGAGATGAAAACAGTGATGAATGTTTAATGTTATATTAGATCTGTTTTAAATATGAAGCTGAACAAGATGCTCAGAGTCAATCAAATCCAGGGGCGATTCTAGGGTCAGTGCTGATTTTCATCCCAGCTGCTTCACACTCGGCTGCAAACTGCCCCAGGAGGTCCTGGCTCGACGGAGCCAACAAGACAACATCATCTGCGAAAAGCAGAGATAGAATCCAGTTGCTCCCGCACCAGATCCCCTGGCTGCGCCTAGAAATTCTGTCCATAAAAATAGTGACAGGAACCAGCGACAAAGGGCAGCCCTGCCGGAGTCCAACATGCACGGGGAACAGGTTGGACTTACTGCCGGCAATGCGAACCAAGCTCCTGCTCCGGACGTACAGGGACCGTACAGCCTTTAACATAGGGCCTCAGACCCTGTACGCCCGGAGCACCTCCCACAGAATGCCACGAGGGACACGGTCGAATGCTTTCTCCAAGCCCACAAAGCACATGTGGACTGGTTGGGCAAACACCCATGAACCCTCGGGAGTTTGCCCAACCAACAAACTAAAACCAAAAATAACACACACCTCACTGTGTGATTGGTATTTGAACTTTGAACTTCTCTCTCAGCTCTTTGTTCATTTGTTACACAACTATTTCTGTCACTGTTCATATGAACAGCTGAGTGAAACACTATGAACGTCTTCAGCAGAGACTGTCTGAACATGTGACACGTCTTCTCCATATTTAAACCATTGTTGTGTCTCCAGCAGCTCTTCACTCTGTAGGATCACATGCCCTTATGTCTCCATCACGAGTCTCCACAACAGGTCAAGGACAAGTCTTCTTCTTCTTCTACAGAGTGGGACGATGTGCTGCTTTCTTGCTATAAGCATATCACGAGAAAACTTATTTTATTAAGTTATAATGACTAAAAACAATAGAGTCCTCTCTCTCCACATCAGATGACAGGAAGTGGGGGTAGATGTTGGTCACGGCAAAGATAACCCAGTCCCCCCCTCCTCAGGGGCCGAACTGTTTTACGACCCTGTCTGTGACATTCCAGCATCTCACTCTGTCTCTCTACTTATCCAAATCCCAATACGTTCTGAATAACTATTGTACTACAATTTCAGCTTCTTAATGTTAGCAGATTCCCAAGTAGCCTAAGAAGGTCATACAATAGATCTTTACCATGTTATTGGTAAGCCCAGATGGTGTTTATTACTTAATGAATGAGGTCTGGGAGAAACCAGCCCCTCCCCTTGGTGACTTACAGATCCTTATTCTTCTTTGTGTAATACTTGTGTTATTTACCTGTTAAATGTCTGATATGTTTTGTTGAGATAGAACTACAAGGAATATGTATAAGTCCTTGGTCCTACGGTGTATTGTATACTTTATTGTTTTATGTTGTATACTTTGTTTTATGCCTAACTCATGTTTTAATTCTTTTTGAATGATAAGTGATTATACCCGTGTTGCATCTTTTCACGAAGACAAAAATTTGACTATTAAGATGGTGAAGTTTTTGGGAAGGTTAAACATGATTATGAAACATTAAAACAATAGTTTAGTTAGATTAAACTTCTGTGAGCCTAAACTCAGGACACAGAAGGAGTGATTGTCAGCCAGCCCCCACCCCTAGTTTCAGGCTGCCTGCTACAGGCCATAAAACAGACACAGACTTCTCTCTTCATTACTTTTGTCCTTCTCATCCTTACTTCTGATCCTCGCTCTCATCCTCACTCCTTCTTCTCTCCCTGCTTCTCTCCTATCTTCTCTTCTCTCTTCTTTTCTTTTAGTTTTATTTTTAAAGTAATTTTTACTTTTATTTTTGCAACAAGCTCTAAGAAAAGCGAATTGAACCACTACTTTGAGTGCTTTACTTTTATCTAAATTTTTAATAGAACGAAATCTTTTTGATTTTTGATTTTAATATACCGTTAAAGCATCACCGCCTGATCCAGAAGAAGTTAAATTAGATTCAGAATCAGAACTTAAGAAACACCATTTGAAACAACAAAGAAAAAGTCTTTTTCAAGACTAATCGTCTGATGAAGAACGTTGCAGTCATCGTCTGCCTCAGAAGCCTGGCAAGGAGTCTCCAACAAAAGAGACTTAGTGTACTCCCAGCCGAGACTGACTCTGCCCCCAGCGCTCCCAAGGCGAAACCCCCGCTGGGCCTTCGGACCAAGAGCTCCTCAACAGAGTGCCGGCCTTCCCTCTGGTTATTGGACCGACGCGCTGTGCCGTTGTCCAACACAGAACCCTCAAAGAGACCAAGCTTCAGGACCTCCTGACTCCCAGACAAAACAGGCTGAACATCTTCATACAGCAGGATCCACACACGTGAGAATGAGTGGTGTCTAGAGTTCTGACTTCTGTTTAGGTTATTTCTTCTGCCTAAGTGACTGACTTCTGATTGACTTCTATCCTATGAACTTAAGAGAATTGAGATTAGGGTCTCTTTAGTATTCAGTAAAAATTCAGTAAAATTACTCCCGTAATATTTAATAGATATAAAACCAGACCCTTTAACTTTACCATCTTCCGACGGTCACATAACTTTATTACTCTCCTAATTACAATCTTTACATTTTCTGTTTTCTGTTGTTTGTCTAAAATTGTCAGTTTATTTATGTTACCCCTAATTATTTAGTCAATAAACATATAAAATCGTTTGTCCTTGTCTGAAACTTAATTTTAATGTGGAGAACCGATGGATACGTGCAAAGAATTCACTACTTCAGAATAGATCAAATATAAATTTGAAAGTTAACAGACTGATTAAATTGATGCCAACTGTTCAAGCCAAACTTATACGGTTGGGTCTGGATAACGTCCTTCGGGTTATCCAGATCAAATCAACACGAAGGTGGTGCCCCGTCTAAACTGTTATTGATTGACAGTGATTAATTATCATATTATCAAGGTAGTGTCTCCTACATTATATATCGTGGTGCCATCCATGTGAGGCCCATATATGATATATGATATATACCTTTCCTTTCCTACAACTCCACCTTTGGCTGTTTGGAACAGCTGTGAACACTTTGAGCTCCAGATGTGTTCAGACAACACGTCGTACCACTGAGCTTCTTTCTACAAATATCCAGCCAACAGCTCTTAAAGAAAACCAGTTGAGTGGATTTGCAAACAGAAGTGAATCCAACATCCTGCTTCTGTACGCTGCAGGCACAGTGAGCATCAGAGCAGGTGAACTCTGAACCTGCCTCTGGTGCACAACTGACCACAGTTACTCTAAAGGATTATTTCACAGTTCCAGCACCGATCCATCTCATTCCTACTGGCTGAGGAAATGACCTGAAGGAAACTGCAGAGGAATTATGGGATCGTTCCCAAGGAATTGTGGGAATTGTAGTTGGATGTACGGACTCTAAGCAGCCTGGGACGTCATTTTAATCACACGACAGACTTCAACCAGCAAACAGAAAAGTTCTACACCATCGATTCACCTTCAACACAAACGAGCAGCTCTGTCTCACACACATAGAAAGCTGTAATCAAAGCACAGATCTTCATCACCACTGTCATCTCCATCAACACACAGCTGACTGAATGTGAGCTTCAGTGTTTTCTGCAGTCTTCCAAATTTTCTTGACTTGAATTTTCTTGACCCTCTGATGTTTGACTGGACAATAAGTGTCATCCTAGCTGCCTTCTGTTATCATCCTCATATGAACTCTCACCTGTTCTATCCCTGACACCTCCCCACAACTCAGGTGAAGGGGAATCTCCCCTCCTCTCACATTCTGACATCTTCTCTACCATACATTGATATTTCCAGAACTGTTTAATTCCCACCAGTTAAAATAGTTTGTAACTAAAGTGGGTCTGTAAAGAAGGACTAGTGAGTAGATGATTCTCAGTGTTTGCTGTGAGGACTTTTTTTTGTGATCAAATGTTTTATTCAAACCAAACCAAAGGACATAAAAAAAAAATTGAAAAAAAAGAAAAGGAAGAAGGGCATCATCTCCCACCCCAACACCACACTCATACTGGTACGCTCTCTCAGGTCTACTGATATCCTATGGAGCACATTTGTTATCTGTGCATACACACACACACACACACACACACACACACACACACACACACACACACACACACACACACACACACACACACTCAAGGAAAACAAGGAGGTCAAGCGTCTCACTAAAATGCATTAAGTAAGGGAAGAGCTTATCTCATAAGTTCTTTCAGCGAATCAGCTGCTGTATGCCAGTTGTTTATGGAAGCCTCACTAGCGCCATTAATTCTAGTAGTGGACAGTTCTAGGTAAATTACATCTAGAAAAGTAAGTGTCTGATGGTGAGAGAATGGGGAGGTTTCCATCGTAAGGCTATCAACTTCTTGGCAGCCGTTAGGCCAGCTAACACAGTACGCTTTTTCAGTTTAGTAATGTTAACCTCTGACAGATCAATTAGCAAAGGGACAGGTATAGTCACTGGCATGATCACTGATACCATATCAGAAAGCTTGGCTGCCACCTGAGTCCAGAACTGTGAGACTGGAGGACAATTCCACGTCATATGCAAAAAAGTGCCAGAGGCCTTCATAGAACATAGGCTACACAAGAGGTCAGTTATCAACTTCATACAATGAAGCTTGCGAGGGGTCAAATATGTTCTGTGTAAGTAGTTAAAGTGGATCTGTTCGTGGTCGGGGTTGCGGGAGGCTTCTCTGATATTTGCCCAGACCTGTGACCAATCAAAATCAGAGTTCGGGCAATCATGTCGGGATGATCTGGTAACAGGGAACAACGCAGAGGAGAGTCGGCCAGTGAGCACCTGAGCTGAGGGATTTGAATACAGGACCTTTATCATATGAATACATTTTTTTCCGAAACCCATTTTTTCTAAAACTGCCCACAAAAAGGACCACTCCAGCCTATCAAAGGCTTTCATAGCATCAAGGGATAACACTGCAGCTGGTGCTGTTTTGTCTACTGATGCATCGATTATGTGGAGAAGTCGTCTGAAATTGTCTGCAGCTAGCCTAGATTTTATGAATCCAGTCTGATCACAACTGACATGTGACTCTGGATGTGCCTGGCTAGTACCTTTGCATATATTTTAAGATCTGCATTTAGAAAATTGAGAGTTCTATAACTACTGCAGTCTACAGGGTCCTTGTCTTTCTTTATGAGTAAAGATATTAGAGCTATATTTACGTCTCTTGAAAAACTGCCTTTGTCTATAGATGTCATTATCATGTCTAGAAGTAGTGGGCCTAGCATGTCCCAGAATTCCATATACCTCTGGAGGTATTCCATCAAACCCTGAAGATTTGATTCTTTGCATGTCTAGAGCTGCTGCCTTGAGTTCTTCCAACGTAAAGGGTGCGTCAAGTCGCATAGAGTCAGCTGCTGCCAATTGTGGTAGATCTACTTGACCAAGGAAGTTCTGACACTTATCTCTATCCAACTGCATCTCCGATTGGTACAAATTAGAATAAAATGTGTGAAAGGGCTCATTCACCTGCTTAGGATCAGTCAGAATTTGGCCTGTTACAGACCTAATGGAAGGAATGTCAGCAAAGTACTCGTTGGTCCTTATTTTGGAGGCTAGGAGGTGGCTGGGTCTAGATCCCTGAAAATAGTAACGCTGTCTAGTCCTATGTATCAGGAACTCTGACTGTTGTTTTAAAATATTATTAATTTCTTTTTTAACGATTTCACGTTGTATTTCAAACTGTTGGGAATAGTTGTTTTGTAAGGTCAAATCTATTCTGGCCAGGTCAGCTTCCAGAGCCTGTAATTTAGCTGTTCTATCCTTACGCAGGTTTGAAGCAAAACAGATGGCGTTGCTTCGTATAAACCCTTTGACCCCCATCCCATATATTCCTGGGGTCATCAACTGAATCTAAATTGAAATCCAAAAATTCCTTAAGTTGGGACAAAAACTGAGATTTATAATCATCATTTTTTAACAGTGTGGTGTTAAAGCACCACCTAGCTGCGCGTTTGAATAGGCAGCCCAAGGTTGCACAGCAAAAAACTCCCTTGTGGTCTGATAAAGCAATAGGTAGCAAGGCAGCATCAATGACTTTTTGAAAAAGTTGTGGTGAAGTGAAAAGAAAATCTATCCTTGAGAATGATTTATGTCTGGCTGAAAAAAAGGAGTAATCTTTCATTGTTGGGTTAAAGGAACGCCATACATCTATTAGGCCCAGGGTCTTGGCCCATGACTGTAAAGCTGCAGTTGATAGCTGTTGATCTTTAGAGGCGCTCAAGCTAGATCGATCATCTGCATGCCACACTGCATTCATATCTGCCCCCACGATGAGAATATTCAGGTAGTTCTAGCATTTTCTGTGTAAGCGTGTCGAAAAAAGTTTTATCAAATTTGTTTGGAGCATAAGCAGAGATAACAGCTACCTTCCTTCCATAAAGTTCCACCTTGGCTATTGTCATCCTTCCTGTGGTATCCGCCCACACATCCAGCACCTTAATTTTGAGATTACGTTTACAAACAATGGCCACTCCTTTACTTTTTGATTCAGCCGAAGAGGAAGCAATTGTGTGGTAAAATCTGTTGGCCATACGACCAGAGTCTTTGCTCATTAGGTGCGTCTCTTGTAGGAGAGCCAAGTCAATTTTCCACCGATGCAAAAAAGTGAGGATGCTGGTCCTCTTGTGTGGTGTATTTAAACCATCGCAATTCCAAACCAAAACAGACAAATCACCCATTACTGCATGCTGAACTCAAAGTACTCGACCATGTATTTGATGACAAAATATAATGCCAGCAGTTGTGGCAAACTGACCAACTGGTGTAACAGATATGAGTACAGAATGTGTTTACCTCTCCCTTAATTCGCAGTTTCAAGTTAAACTTCTGTTTCCCAAAGTATGATGATAGTAAAAACATCGATTTGCCCCCCAATACCCCTTGAAGGTGCCCAAAAAACAACATACACACAATACCTCATGAACAGTGAGGCTCCAAAAAACTGAACCAAGACAAAATAAGAAAACCCTTGTGTTAATCTGTGATCAAGTGTGAACATGGGGCCATAGAGGTTCAAACTTCAACCTCACACCCAGCGGGTGATAAACAGAACCGTTAAAATCAGTCCAGAGTGAGTTGCCTCCAGCAGAGATACCGAAGTCTTGTGTCCACAGTAAACATACAATTGAAGTGCAAGCGCTAGTCCAGTAAGATTGTCCTCATCATGCTTGCTGGCAGTGATTAACTGGCTAACCAGGTATATGAACAGTAAACAGACTCTGTCTAAGACAAAGCACTAAAATAAAGTGGTGGTATGCCCAGTACTGTTCTTAGAGAAGGAAAATCAGAGCCTAGTTGCTTGAACATCAACAAATAAAGATAATTACAGCCCAAAAGGATCGCAATTTAACTGCTAATACAGGCCAAGTGTCAAAAACCTGTGGCACTCTCTGAATTAACACACCCGTACTGTGGCAGGAGCTCCGAGTGATGGTCAGCATTTAAGTCCAGGCACCATGCATGCTGATTCAGTTCCAACTGGATATGGTTAGCCAACAGCTTCGTCCGATTGTCCAGATTCCGAGCCGTCATTCAAGAGGGACTCGCAGCGCCGGGAGGGAGCTGATGAAATCCTCGGCCTCATCCGCGGACTGGAAAGCCTCCGTTTTGCCAGCAGCTTTGACTTTGAGTATGGCGGGGTAGAGCAGGAAGAACTCCACTCCTTTAGCCCGGGCCATGTTCACGTTCATGGCTTGGGTGAAAGCTTGACGTCGCTTGACAGTGTAGTCGCTGTAGTCAGGTGAAAAGCGAACTAGCCGTCCATTCATCATGAGCGGGGATTTCTTTGCGGCATGAAGGATAAATTGGCGTGTTGTGTACTGGAGCGTATTAAAGATTAGGATGCGGGGCAGGATTTCTTTCTGTTGTTGTCACTGTACACACGGTGAGCACGCATGATTTCGCCCTCTAGCCTGCTCAGGATGGGGAACTACTTCGGCAGCGATTCTGAACTGGACCGCATTGGACCCTTCAGCACCCTCCGGCAGCCCGATGGCGCGGACATTGCAGCGCCTGCCTCGATCCTCCATGTCAGCTAGCTTAAGTTGCATCGTCTCCAACGTGGCCTCCTGGATGGCTAGCCTCCCACTGTTGCTTCCAACATCCGATTGTATTTTATCCAATTCCACCTTGACGGAGCCTCGGTTAGAGAAAGTAAATCGGCTTGAATGGCTCCCAATTTTGCATCCGTGTCCTCTCCCATCTGCTTAAGTTTGTCGAAGCGAGTCTCCAGGTAGCCACGTTGCCTTTCAAGCACAGCCTCCGCTATGGCCTCCATGTCGGACATCCCTCTCGTCTTTACAGCAAGGCCTGGCTCAGATTTCTTGCTCGAGTCAGACATGGCGTATTAACAGTCAGTGGTGCATTCAAGTGAGATAAGTTGTAGTTGTCATAACGGTGAAATTCAATAAAAACTAGAACTGCAAGCAGTTATGAATGGTGGCCAAGCCCCCCCGTGCGACTCGGACCCCGCGCACCGCAGAGCCCACGGAAGTTGGCCCCAAAGGATGACGGGCTCGGGGCAAAAGTGAGGACACAGGCCAACGTCTGAGCCGTGGTATTCACTGTTCACAAGTGCACCGGAAGTGCAAAAGGCAGAATGTGTGCCGATTTGAATTTGTTGTTCTAAGCCATGGCCACATTGACCAGTAATGACCACCTTCAAGATATGGCCTCAGGACTGGCCCTACATCATATGACCAAATTTTGTAAAAAATCGGTGTAGCTGTTCAAAAGATTTAAACTTCCCATATTTCTTACGCCCCCTAGAGGACAAAATCCACGAAATTCGGCTAATCCCTTCCCAGTGTCATGGCAACCAAAGATCTGAAATTTGGTGTTAATAGCATTCAGTTTCACCGAGATATCAAACAGTTTACATTTTTATAGCCAGATACAGAAATTTGTTTGTTAATAATTTGCAAATTTTTTTAACGAGCAAAATTCTTTTGAGAACATTAGATCAGGTACAGCTGAAGAGTGTATGTGCCAAGTTTCACGCAATTCGGACAAAATCCCACGAAGGAGTTCGAAATAGTAGGTTTTCCAGTTTTTGCGATTTTGCGAAAAACTTTCTAACTGGAAGTGGGTGTGGCCGATCGCAAAGTGATTCAGCTCCATTAAGGGAATCTGGGTATACAAGGTTTTTGAATGTACGACATACGGTGTAGGAGTTATAGGCAAAAACGTATTTTCCTCTGTTATAGCGCCCCCTGCAGGCGGATATAAGTAGTTTTTTGTGTATGAGATAGTCGCAGGAGTCTGGACCAACCCTCCAAATTGCACCGCCCTCCCTTGCACGGTTTAGGCTGCAGCACCACTTTTAGCTGGAGAAAAATAAAAATAAAAATCTTTACAATTACAATAGGGTTCCTAGCACCGTTGGTCCCAGGAAACGCGTATGCTTGCATTCGCGTTCCCTCGGCCCCTCGGGCTTGGCCCCCTAATAACAATGCCGGGTTGAGCATATTTGACCTAAGCCGCCATCTTGTCCAGCTGATCACGTAACTCCGTTGTGAGGACTTTCACTGTCCCCGACAACCTCTATAGCCTCATTTAGACACTTGTTAGCAACCACTAGCTGTTTTAAACTCAGGAAGAGCTTAACCCTTTAGGCGCCGGGTTTTATTTTGAAAAATACTACATTTTGACATGTAAATTTCAGAAGGCTATGGCTTGAAAGTGGTTTGAGATAGAGACAAAGTGTAAATGAAACAAATATTGAGAATGACCTAAAGTTTATCTAGGGAGTAAATGTTCCCATCTAATTTGCATATTATGACGTCATATGGCGGTGGCCATATTGGATTATGTAATTTCCATGAAATACCTGATATTTTGAAAGAGAGTTGAACTTATTTCATTAGATTCATCCCCTCAATCCATTTGTTATGTTGTCCACACATCAACTGAACATGGAAAAAGTAAATTGTAAGCCAACAATTGTAAACTAGAACTATTACTACACCACAAAACTCATGTAAACAGTATGCGTGTTTTTTTTTTTACCCCACACTGGAGGACACTTTTTCTTGTCTTTTTTTTTTACCCTTTTTCTTGTTTCCTCTTCTCTTCTCTATTATTGTTGTTATTATTATTATTATTATCATTATCATCATTATCATTATTATTATTATTATTATTATTATTATTATTACTATTATTATTATTATATGATGATAATAATAACAGTAGGCGTCTTTTAGCTGCAGAGGCCTTATCTGTGTCCATCTATCCAGATAAAAGTTTGTAGTATTTGTAGAGTGTGGAGCCTGTCATTGCAAGGCATAGAGACAATAAGAACAATATTGAGACACCCCTGTAAACTAGAACTATTACTACACCACAAAACTCATGTAAACACTAAACGTTTTTTATGATTTTTTTTTCTTCCAATTTGCTCATCAAAGGGCTTTATCAATTCCTGATATCATCTTCCTCATCTCTCAAGTAAGCCCAGCCACCATTACCATCATCATCATCATTTCCAGCCCTGTTGTGCATTCCCCTGTTGCCTCTACCAGGTCCACCTCTTCTATGGACACTGCGATTTCGTGTATCAGCCCTTCTACGAACATTTCGCCCACGTCTCCCCCTGTTATCCCCACTAGTGTAGGGAGAAGAGTTGGACTCGTGTGTGCTTCGTGAACACTGCTGCGGCGCTGAGCTGCACCACTGCCGCGCATGGCGGCAACGTGACCGTCGCGGTAGAAAGAGTGAACACTAACGCCGGTCTCAGCGCTGTTCTCGCCACCCCCACTACTTCTACCACATCCATTCGCTCCCCTACTAATACTACGAGTTCGTGTATCATTTCCATTCCCACCTATGTTGGGCAAAGGGTCGTGTGTTTGTGCTTGTGCGTCCACCTCGCTCTGCGCGGCACCGCCATTGCTATGCAAAGACGCACCGCGACTAGCAAGCTCACTAATCAACCGACCGTCATCTCCCAAACTTAGATTTTCCCCTATAGAATCAAAATCAGCGAACAGGAGCTCAATCACTCCCCTACGTGTCAACGTTTTGCTTGATATTGTCGTTTATTTCGTGCTCAAATCCAGCAACAGCGCTTCCGCGAACTGGTTCCGTGGCGCACTGTCTCCGGTCTCTCACCCCTCAGTTTGCACGGGACTTCCTCGAACATTTTGCATTGAAGCATGACGTTTTTCTGAGCTAAGGTCTTAGTACAGGATGTCTGCCAACTAGTGGTGGGGAGTATGAACGACATGTAACACTCAATTCAGAGAAAACAGCTGTTTTGTTCAGTACAGCGGCGTGTCGCAAATTTGCGACTCTGGCGCCTAAAGGGTTAATAATTAAACTGTGGGGCATTAATGATGGATTTTATGTTTGAGAACAAAACTACTAAATATGTTGAGCCTGTGGTAACCACAGACCTTATTTCACGGATTTAACTGATGACACATTCAACAAACTCAGACTTTGAGACGAGGGAACAGGATGTGCTAACATGCTAACAGATTTCTGGTGTTAGGACTACAGACTCCACCTCTCTATAGGGAGGGGAAGTCCCGCCCCTTCAGGTGGACCTCATGGGACCTAATTTCAGTCAAGAAAGTGTCTGTTTGTGGTAAATAAAGTAAAATCTCATGTAGTTTTGTGTTAAACCGCTCAGTGAACGACTTCGTCTCACTCAACATACGTCACCAACACCAACATGGCCGCCGCCTCCACACAGAAGAAGGTGTGGTCATACTGACAGCTGCAGTTATGTGAAAGGAGAGTTGGTCAGTTCTGTGAGCTGCTGATATTCAGGACGACTCTACAAGGTTTCAGTCAGCGCTAAACCAGACGTCACTTAAACTGAGAAACTGAGACTTTCTTGAGAAAATGTTTCTTTTAAACTGCCAAAAATATGTCAAATTCATGTCTCAATTCATTTGAGAGCACAAAATTACTTGTGTAATTTTTTCTGTAATAAAGTCCCAAGTGGTCGAGCAGAGGGGGTGTGGCTTCACCTGTCTATTGTGGATCATCATCATGGTGACATCATCTTGTCAACACAACATTCACCCACATGTTCACGTCGACACACATTAATAACTACAATTATAGTGTGTGTGGGTTCTGATGAATACATTTCAATGATCAGACATTACCCAAAATATTACTGGTTAACTTGTTGATTTTAAATCAAATATGAGATCAGAGGATCTTCTGTTTACAGATGAGACCTTTTACCAAAATTGTAACATTTACTTATCTTCTATACAGTTTCTTTAAGATACACAAGTCTTTAGTTACTGCAGACTAAAATAAATCAAGAAACATGGAAATATGACCAAAGGACATTTAAGTTAACTCTGAATGTAAATCAGCTTCAATTGTTAATTAAACATTTAAGATGTACATCAGAAACAGTCAGTGAGCTAACCTCAGAGTTTCCAGTCGACAGTTTGGACTCTGCAGAAACTCACACAGCAGCTTCACTGCTGAATCCTGGAAATTCATGTTGTAGCTCAGGTTCAGATGTCTCAGATAGGAGGGGTTGGACTTCAGAGCTGAGGCCAGAGAATGACAGCTGATCTTTGACAACATGTCGCCCTTCAATCTGAATAAAGAATAAATTATGTTAGTTTAGAAGACAATGTTCCTGCTTCAAATCATTCAGTGTTTAATCATCTGTTCAGACCTGAGCAACTTTAGAAAATAAAGCTCTAAACACCTGAACCCAACAGGCTGCAGGTCCAAAACTGTCAGATACACAAAGTGAAACAGAGCTCTCATTGATATCAATGAAAACGTGCTGCTGCTTCAATAAAGACGTAGTGACTCCACCTCTTAAACTCTGCAGCTCCACCAGAGGCTCCATCTATACAAACTCATGTTGTGCAGCCAAACAGAAACCAACAGAAACTGACTGAAGATTTGATTCTACTGTTTCAGATCAGAACTATCATGAGTTTAAATATTTTAGTCAGCATAATTGTCACATGTCATCATAAAGGTTCTGAACAAACATGTTTGTTATCGTCTGACAGAGAAGAAAACACTGGTTTCTGTTTTTATTCACAGAAGCACGACGGAATCAAATGATTAAGAGGTTCAGAGAGAATCAACCAGTGATGAATGTTTAATGTTATATTAGATCTGTTTTAAATATGAAGCTGAACAAGACGCTCAGAGTCAATCAGCATCAAATCTATGAGGTCAGATCCCCTTCAGACATGATGACATTTTAATGTTTATTTGAAACGTGAAAACAACAAAATCATTTGTGAAATAATGGTGTCACATTTATAAATGACATCAGCAGTGTAGTATCATCAATGCTATGAAGTTTGTCTTCAGAGTTTCAGACAGTCAACACGTGCAGTGTGTTCAATCAGAGATGACATTAAATTACATCCATGTGTCTTTTGTCCAGCGTGACTTTAATATCATCAAAGCTCCTTTTTCAAAGATTCAACACTTTCTATTGACAGATTTAAATGTGAGTGGGGCCACACCTTTCTGATGTCACATTAGGACGGTCTGTGTCCAACAGTGTCTGTCACTTTAAAACCAACAATCCAACATTAACACACACACCTCACTGTGTGATTGGTCACCTGAGTGGAGGTGAGAAAGGAGGCGGGGTTTGAACTTCTCTCTCAGCTCTTTGTTCATTTGTTCCACAACTATTTCTGTCACTGTTCATATGAACAGCTGAGTGAAACACTATGAAGGTCTTCAGCAGAGACTGTCTGAACATGTGACACGTCTTCTCCATATTTAAACCATTGTTGTGTCTCCAGCAGCTCTTCACTCCACCTTTGGCTGTTTGGAACAGCTGTGAACACTTTGAGCTCCAGATGTGTTCAGACAACACGTCGTACCACTGAGCTTCTTTCTACAAATATCCAGCCAACAGCTCTTAAAGTCTGTGTAAAGCGGCAAAAAATGTGTGTTGTGAGTTTGTCACACCATAGAAACATGTATCATTGACCACTGAGCCAAATTTGGAAGATTAAAAAAATTG
Organism: Diplodus puntazzo; assembly: GCA_963678695.2. Classification (NCBI taxonomy): domain Eukaryota; kingdom Metazoa; phylum Chordata; class Actinopteri; order Spariformes; family Sparidae; genus Diplodus; species Diplodus puntazzo. Next base: position 23,424,060 of record OZ023177.1, read on the forward strand.
CTAAGTATATAAAATTAGGTCTCAAAATCCTGGAAAAACAAGGACTTCTCTCTGCTGTGAAACACTGGGGGCGTGTCAGTTAGAGGTGCTGGAACCACGCCCCTGCAGGGGGGGGCGACGTCATTAACACATCATGTTAGTGACGTCGGTGTTTCCCCAGGTGTTCCCCTTGTTTTTCTAAACCCGCGGACAGTTAATAATCATCATATGGATGCTGTTATAACGTGTAGTGATTGAGATCCTGACCCATAATCCCCATCAGTAAACAGAACGCTGTCTGACTCTGTCACTCGCGGGGATGGAGGCCGTTTTCTGGGGGAAAGTTCCCTGAAGTCTGGGTCAGGAGAGCTTGCGGTCGCGGGTGATTTATTTTTGTCACAAACACTCAGTGAGTTAAAGTCTTTGCCGGTGACAAACGCTGTTTTCTGAGCAGAAATGTGATGAGGAGTCGGGAGGACAGGCGGAGGACGGACTGGAGGACAGACGCTTCTCCACATACAGCTGCGGTATTTGTTTTCCTCATATAAGTTGCCAAAGACAGTTACAGTTACTACGTTACTCTTGTTGGGTCCTGTAACGTTGCTTTGTGGGACAGTTCTCTGTATTTAGTTGAGTGAATGACCTGTGTAGTTATCAGACTGTCAGACCGACACGCCCTCGCTCCGCGCCTCCGGATTATCCGTTCACACTGGGATGGCTCACCAATGCTGCGGCCCTGATACTACCGCCACATACCGCTGATGGGACCTGCCGTCAGCGGGGCCGAGAGGGTCGACTGCAGCGGCCACATTATGCCGGTGGCACCTGCCGTCAGCGACGGAGAGGGTCAGCGGCTGCGGCGGCGCGGCCACATTATGCCGGTGGGAGGAGAGGATGCAAGCCGGGGACGGAGAGGATTGGTTCGGCCCCAGTGACCTGCGTCAACGGACTCCAACGAAATCCAGACTTTACCTGGTGACAGTTGCTGAAATGATCAGGGGTAACGTGGACACTGCAGAGACGGTGTTGGTGGTGATGTTTAACTCCCCACAGTAATGTTAGCTCCTCTTGACAAAATCGTTCCACCGTTACCTTACGTTGTCATCCGAAGGAAACTTAAATAAGCTAACAGCGCCATCATCCTGCACACTGTGGCATCCAGGAAAGATGCAGAGCGATGTGGAGGGGACATGACTGTTTAGCTGACTGGTTGGCTGGTTAGCTAGCAATGCTATCCAAGACTGGAGAGCGAGTGGGAGAACCGCTTAAGGTGACGCGCTGAAGTATTTATACCACTTCCGCAGCAGGGCCGGGTTTATGCAAATCATGGCCGCGTTACGTAACCATAATACGGCCATAATTTTAGACCCGTCCATTACATCCTGAACACAGACATGTTGAAAAACAGTTTGTGAGCCTAGCTCCAAAATTAAATTCTAAATGGTCGAATGGCTTTTATATGTTTTAAGTAATCACATTTATGACCTGTTTAATGTGTTTAGAAGAAAATGGCTGATTTTGCTTTACACGGACTTTAAAGAAAACCAGTTGAGTGGATTTGCAAACAGAAGTGAATCCAACATCCTGCTTCTGTACGCTGCAGGGAATTGTTGTTGGATGTACGGACTCTAAGCAGCCTGGCACATCATTTTAAATCACACGACAGACTTCAACCATCAAAAAGAAAAGTTCTACACCATCGATTCACCTTCAACACAAACGAGCAGCTCTGTCTCACACACATAGAAAGCTGTAATCAAAGCACAGATCTTCATCACCACTGTCATCTCCATCAACACACATCTGACTGACTGTGAGCTTCAGTGTTCTCTGCAGTCTTCCAAATTTTCTTGACTGCTAGTGACCCTCTGATGTTTTAGTGGACAATAAGTGTCATCCTAGCTGCCCTCTGTTATCATCCTCATATGAACTCCTCACCTGTTCTATCCCTGACACCTCCCCACACCTCAGGTGAAGGGAAATCTCCCCTCCTCTCACATCCTGACATCTTCTCTACCATACATTGATATTTGAATCCAGAACTGTTTAATTCCCACCAGTTAGAATAGTTTGTAACTAAAGTGGGTCTGTAAAGACGGACTAGTGAGTAGATGAGTCTCTGTGTTTGCTGTGAGGACTTTTAATGTCCCTGACAACCTCTGTAGTCTCATTCAGACACTTGTTAGCAACCACTACCTGTTTTTGACACATGAAGAGTCTCATAATTAAACTGTGAGGCATTAATGATGGGGCTTTTCAAAAGCCCCTAATGACAGACAAAACATCGAGGATGTTTATGTCGCCCGGATTGGTGTCACCAGGGCCCCACCCTGGAGCCAGGCCTGGGGTTGGGGCTCGCAGGCGAGTGCCTGGTTGGGCACAGCCCGAAGGAGTGATGTGGACTCGCCCTCCAGTGGGCTCACCACTCGCAGGAGGGTTCAGAAGGGGCTGGTGCAATGTGATTTGGGTGGCAGTCGTGGGCGGGTGCCCCGGCGACCCAATCCCCAGACGGTGACTCTAGCCATGAGGACATGGAATGTCACCTCACTTGGGGGAGAAAGAGCCTGAGCTGGTGCAGGAGGTTGAGCGGTACAGGCTAGAAATAGTTGGGCTCACCTCCACGCACACTCCGGGCTCTGAAACCCAACTCCTTGAGAGAGGCTGGACTCTCTTCTACTCTGGAGTTGCCTGCAGTGAAAGCAGGCGAGCTGGTGTGGGCTTGCTTATAGCTCCTCAGCTCAGCCGCCATGTGTTGGAGTTTACCCCGGTGAGCGAGAGGATCACTGTTGTCTCGGCCTATGGGCCGAACAGCAGTGCAGAGTACCCGGCCTTCTTGGAGGCCCTGGGAGGGGTACTGGAGAGTGCTCCAACCGGGGATTCTATCGTTCTACTGGGGGACTTCAACGCCCATGTGGGCAGCGACAGTGTTACCTGGTGGGGTGTGACTGGGAGGAACGGCCTCCCCAATCTGAACCCGAGTGGTGTTTTGTTACTGGACTTCTGTGCTGGTCACAGTTTGTCCATAACAAACACCATGTTCAAGCATAAGGGTGTCCATATGTGCACGTGGCACCAGGACACCCTAGGCTGGAGGTCAATGATCGACTTTGTGGTCGTGTCATCTGACCTCCGGCCGTATGTCTTGGACACTCGGATGAAGAGAGGGGCTGAGCTGTCAGCTGATCACCACCTGGTGGTGAGTCAGATCCACTGGCAAGGGAGGAAGCTGGACAGACTTGGCACACCCAAACGTATTGTGAGGGTCTGCTGGGAACGTCAGGCAGAACTTTCTGTCAGGGAGATCTTTAACTCCCACCTCCGGGAGAGCTTTTACCAGATCCCAAGGGAGGCCGGGGACATTGAGTCCGAATGGACCATGCTCTCCACTTCCATTGTTGACGCGGCTGTCCAGAGCTGTGGCCGTAAGGTCTCCGGTGCCTGTCATGGTGGCAATCCCCGAACCCGGTGGTGGACCCCGGAAGTAAGGGATGCTGTCAAGCTGAAGAAGGAGTCCTATCGAACCTGGTTGGCTCGGGGGCGTCCTAAGGGCAGCTGACGGGTACCGGTAGGCCAAGCGTGCGGCAGCACGGGCAGTCGCGGCAGCAAAAACTCGGGCCTGGGAAAAGTTCGGGGAGGCCATGGAGGAGGACTACCGGTCGGCCTCGAAGAAATTCTGGCAAACCATCCGGCGCCTTAGGAGGGGGAAGCAGTCCTCCACCAACACTGTTTACAGTGGAGGTGGGGGGCTGTTGACCTTGACTGGGGTCGGGCGGTGGAAGGAATACTTCGAGGATCTCCTCAATCCCACCGACACGCCTTCCATAGAGGAAGCAGAGGCTAGGGACTCAGAGGTTGACCCATTCATCACCCAGGCCGAAGTCACTGAGGTAGTCCGGAAGCTCCTCGGTGGCAAAGCACCGGGGGTGGATGAGATTCGCCCTGAGTACCTCAAGTCTCTGGATGTTGTGGGCCTGTCTTGGTTGACACGTCTCTGCCGCATCGCGTGGCAGTCAGGGACAGTGCCTCTGGACTGGCGGGCCGGGGTGGTGGTCCCCCTATTCAAAAAGGGGGACCAGAGGGTGTGTTCCAACTATCGGGGGCTCACAGTCCTCAGCCTCCCTGGGAAAGTCTATTCCAGGGTACTGGAGAGGGGAATTCGGCCAATAGTCAAACCTTGGATTCAAGAGGAACAATGCGGTTTTCGTCCGGGCCGCGGAACACTTGACCAGCTCTATACCCTCTGCAGGGTGCTCAAGGGTTCATGGGAGTTTGCCCAACCAGTCCACATGTGTTTTGTGGACTTGGAGAAAGCATTCGACCATGTCCTTCGAGGTGCTCCGGGAGTATGGGGTCGGAGGCTCTCTGTTAAGGTCTGTACGGTCCCTGTATGAACGGAGCAGGAGCTTGGTTTGCATTGCCGGCAGTAAGTCAGACCTGTTCCCGGTGCATTTTGGACTCTGGCAGGGCTGCCTTTTGTCACTGGTTCTGTTCATTGTCTTTATGGACAGAATTTCTAGGCGCAGCCACGGGCTAGAGGGGGTGTGGTTCGGGAGCCACTTGATTTCATCTCTGCTTTTTGCGGATGATGTGGTCTTGTTGGTTCCTTCGAGCCAGGACCTCCAGCATGTCCTGGGGCGGTTTGCAGCCGAGTCTGAAGCAGCTGGGATGAGAATCAGCACCTCCAAATCCGAGGCCATGGTTCTCGACCGGAAAAAGGTGGCTTGCTCCCTCCGGGTTGGGGGAGAGTTCCTGCCTCAAGTGGAAGAGCTTAAGTATGTTGGGGTCTTGTTCACGAGTGAGGGAAGGATGGAACGGGAGATTGACAGGCGGATCGGTGCAGCGGCCGCAGTAATGTGGTCGTTGTATCGGTCTGTCGTGGTGAAGAGAGAGCTGAGTCGAAAGGCGAAGCTCTCGATTTACCGGTCAATCTACGTTCGTACCCTCACCTATGGCCATGAACTTTGGGTCATGACCGAAAGAATAAGATCCCGGATACAAGCGGCTGAAATGAGTTTCCTCCGCAGGGTGGCGGGGCGCTCCCTTAGAGTTAGGGTGAGAAGCTCTGTCACCCGGGAGGAGCTCAGAGTAGAGCCGCTGCTCCTCCACATCGAGAGGAGCCAGCTGAGGTGGCTCGGGCATCTGTTCTGGATGCCCCCGGGACGCCTCCCTCGGGAGGCATTCCGGGCATGTCCCGCCGGGAGGAGACCTCGAGGAAGACCCAGGACACGCTGGTGTGACTATGTCACCCAGCTGGCCTGGGAACGCCTTGAGATCCTCCCGGAAGAGCTGGGGGGAGTGTCCGGGGAGATGGAAGTCTGGGTGTCCCTGCTCAGGCAGCTGCCCCCGCGACCCGGCACCGGGTAAGCGGACGAAAATGGATGGATGCATTAATGATGGATTTTATGTTTGAGATCAAAACTAGTAAATATGTTGAGCCTGTGGTAACCATACACGTTATTTCACAGATTTTACTGATAACACATTCAACAAACTCAGACTTTGAGACAAGGAAACAGGATGTGCTAACATGCTAACATGCTAACATATTTCTGGTGTTAGGACTACAGACTCCACCTCTCTATAGGAAGGGGAAGTCCCGCCCCTTCAGGTGGACCTCATGGGACCCAATTTCATTCAAGAAAGTGTCTGTTTGTGGTAAATTAAGTAAAATATCATGTAGTTTTGTGTTAAACTGCTCAGTAAAGTATTCGTCTCACTCAACATACGTCACCAACACCAACATGGCCGCCGCCTCCACACAGAAGAAGGTGTGGTCATACTGACAGCTGCAGTTATGTGAAAGGAGAGTTGGTTAGTTCTGTGAGCTGCTGATATTCAGGACGACTCTACAAGGTTTCAGTCAGCGTTAAACCAGACGTCACTTAACAACTATTGGCTGTGTCGTCTTTATAATCACATATTCTCACAGTCTTTGTTAGAAACTGTAGATTTGCTCCCCCTTCATGTCAGTGGCCCGTGACAAGGAGACCAGCAATGATGGTGCAGCACCTCCCACTGTTCTCCCATTTTATAAATAGAGGCCTGGATGAGGCCTCCCCTCTCTTTGTCTCCAAAGTTTTACCAGACTGAGTGTGTGTTGGTGCTCACCTGACTTTGCCATGTGTATTTGAAATCCCTCACTGTAAGTAGCATCTTATCTGCTTCATTTGGATTATAAAATGTATTATTTGAAATATGAATTGTATCCTAATTTACAAGTATTTAACATTATTTGGAGCTGGGTGTCTAATTTGTTTGGGCTAATATTGTAATTTGTTCTCTTTCATTTAGAACCATGGCAATCGACCAGGAAGAACTAAAATGCCAACATTCACATAATTCTGGGAAAATAAACAAGACAAACTGATTGCAACCTGTGTTTCCTGGTGGGTCCAGTGAGAATATCTTATAATTTTTGTGAGAAACTGAGACTTTCTTGAGAAAATGTTTCTTTTAAACTGACAAACATCTTATGTCAGATTCATGACACAATTCATACGAGAGCACAAAATTATTTGTGTAATTTTTTCTGAAAAAAGGTCCCAGGTGGTTGAGCAGAGGGGGTGTGGCTTCACCTCTCTATTGTGGATCATCATCATGGTGACATCATCTTGTCAACACAACATTCACCCACCTGTTCACATCAACACACATTAATAACTACAATTATATTGTGTGTGTGTGTGTGTGTGTGTGTGTGTGTGTGTGTGTTCTGAAGAATCAACATCAATGATCAGACATCACTCATGAAAACCTTTTTAAGTGAACTTGATGATTTTAAATCAAATATGAGTTCAGAGGATCTTATGTTTACAGATGAGACCATTTACAAAAAATATAAACATTAATTTACATTTCCTACAGTTTCTTCAAGAAACACAAGTCTTTAGTGACTGCAAAATGAATTAAATCAAGAAACATGAAAATATGAACAAAAGGACGTTTACAAATTTATGTTTGAATATAAATTAGCTTCAATTGTTAATTAAACATTTAAGATGTCCAACAGTAACAGAGAGTCAGTGAACTCACCTCAGAGTCTCCAGTCGACAGTTTGGACTCTGCAGAAAATCACAAAGCAGCTTCACTCTGAATCCTGCAGGTTGTTGTAGCTCAGGTCCAGCTCTCTCAGATGGGAGGGGTTGGACTTCAGAGCTGAGGCCAGAGAATCACAGCTGATCTCTGACAAACTGCAGTCCTCCAATCTGAATAAAGAATCAATGAAGTGAGTTTAGAAGACAATGTTCCTGCTTGAAATCAATCAGTGTTTAAACTTCTGTTCAGAGCTGAACAAGTTCAGAAAATGAAGCTCCAAACACCTGAACCCAACAGGCTGCAGGTCCAAAACTGTCAGATACACAAAGTGAAACAGAGCTCTCATTAATATTAATGACAACGTGCTGCTGCTTCAATAAAGACGTAGTGACTCCACCTCTTAAACTCTGCAGCTCCACCAGAGGCTCCATCTATACAAACTCATGTTGTGCAGCCAAACAGAAACCAACAGAAACTGACTGAAGATTTGATTCTACTGTTTCAGATCAAAATCATCCTGAGTTTAAATATTTCAGTCAGTATAAACGTCACATGTCATCATAAAGGTTCTGAACAAACATGTTTGTTATCGTCTGACAGAGAAGAAAACACTGGTTTCTGTTTTTATTCACAGAAGCACCAAGGAATCAAATGATTAAGAGGTTCAGAGAGAATCAACCAGTGATGAATGTTTAATGTTATATTAGATCTATTTTAAATATGAAGCTGAACAAGACGCTCAGAGTCAATCAGCATCAAATCTATGAGGTCAGATCCCCTTCAGACCTGATGACATGAACACTAAGATTCACAAAGTTTGAATAATGTTGTGAAAGTGTGAACAAAGGTTTCAAATACATATTAAAATGTGATTTAAACATGTGAAAACAACATGTGTGAAATAATGGTGTCACATTTATAACTGACATCAGCAGTGTAATATCTTCAATGTTCTAAAGTTTGTCTTCAGATTTTCAGACAGTCAACACGTGCAGTGTGTTCAATCAGAGATGACATTAAATTACATCCATGTGTCTTGTGTCCAGCGTGACTTTAACATCATCAAAGCTCCTTTTTCAAAGATTCAACACTTTCTTTTGACAGATTTAAATGTGAGTGGGGCCACACCTTTCTGATGTCACATTAGGACGGTCTGTGTCCAACAGTGTCTGTCACTTTAAAACCAACAATCCAACATTAACACACACCTCACTGTGTGATTGGTCACCTGAGTGGAGGTGAGAAAGGGGGCGGGGTTTGAACTTCTCTCTCAGCTCTTTGTTCATTTGTTACACAACTATTTCTGTCACTGTTCATATGAACAGCTGAGTGAAACACTATGAAGGTCTTCAGCAGAGACTGTCTGAACATGTGACACGTCTTCTCCATATTTAAACCATTGTTGTGTCTCCAGCAGCTCTTCACTCCACCTTTGGCTGTTTGGAACAGCTGTGAACACTTTGAGCTCCAGATGTGTTCAGACAACACGTCGTACCACTGAGCTTCTTTCTACAAATATCCAGCCAACAGCTCTTAAAGAAAACCAGTGGAGTGGATTTGCAAACAGAAGTGAATCCAACATCCTGCTTCTGTACGCTGCAGGCACAGTGAGCATAAGAGCAGGTGAACTCTGAACCTGCCTCTGGTGCACAACTGACCACAGTTACTCTAAAGAATTATTTCACAGTTCCAGCACCGATCCATCTCATTCCTACTGGCTGAGGAAATGACCTGAAGGAAACTGCAGAGGAATTATGGGATTGTTCCCAAGGAATTGTGGGAATTGTTGTTGGATGTACGGACTCGAAGCAGCCTGGGACGTCATTTTAATCACACGACAGACTTCAACCAGCAAACAGAAAAGTTCTACACCATCGATTCACCTTCAACACAAACGAGCAGCTCTGTCTCACACACATAGAAAGCTGTAATCAAAGCACAGATCTTCATCACCACTGTCATCTCCATCAACACACAGCTGACTGACTGAGAGCTTCATCCTCCATCATCTTCATCACTGATCAGACTGAGCTGTGTGTGTGTGTGTGTGCGGTGTGTGTGTGTGTGTGTGTGTGTGTGTGTGTCTGTGTGTGTGTGTGTGTGTGTTTGTTCTAGATTTAAATGTAATAAACACAGAGAAAAAACACATGAACTGACTTCAGAGTCTCCACTCGACAGTTTGGACTCTCCAGTCCAGAACACAGCAGCTTCACTGCAGAATCATCCACGTCATTGTAACTCAGGTGCAGATGTGTCAGATGTGAGGGGTTGGACTTCAAAGCTGAGGCGACGACTTCACAGTGAGTCTCTGAGAGTTCACAGTAAGTCAGTCTGTGAATACAGATAATAAAATGTTTAAATCAGATAAAATCTGACTCTTTACTATGAAAACAGACTCTTTATATTTTGCATCACAAAGCACATGAACATGAGCAGCTGTAGCTCAGCTGGTCAGCTGTTCGGCCTGAGCTGCTCAGTCAGCGATCACAAGGTTTGTAGTTTGAAACTTGAGCTCCTCGGCTCCACATGAGCCTCCAGACTTTGACCTGCCTGAGGAGATCAGCTGGGCTGAATCAGTGGCCCATTTTAAATCCCCCTCAAAACACACCTGTATAAAACAGCTTTTAAAGTGCCATATAAATAAACAGGAATACATGTTGAAGTGTCCTTGAGGGAAATAATGAAGCAGAAATGACAATTTAAGACAAAAGTGTTGAAATAAGTGAGACGTAAACGTGTCAGATGTTAGTTTACAGGCTGCTGTGATTTATATTGGTTCAGCTTCATGTTCACATGATGATCAGCGAACTGTGAAGTCACTGTAGGTTGGAACTGCACTCGTATGTATTTACCTCACTTATGTGTTTGTGTGTATTTTCTCAATCTTTGATGCATTTTATTCTGTGGCTCCATCTGCTTTTCATCTCCCATTTCATTCATTTAATGCCTCCCACTGCACAAACACAAGAATTACAACTAAACATTGTGTTATTATCATTTTATGGGTAATAATTGAGTTGAATGTTTTGGAAACAAGACGACTTCATGTCATTTCTACTCTGAGCTTGGTGATGATCATTTATTCAATCAGCAGGTTTAATACTTGTTCTGGTAAACGTGTATAGTGTTGAGGTTTTATATTATTCATGTGTGTAAAGTGTTGATCTTTAATACTGAAGGCTTCAGCTTTACCTCACTTCATCATGTTTAACACATCTGGACTCACCGAGCCTTTCTACAGTTCCTCACAGCTGGAATCAGTCTCAGTCGTCCCTCTGGAGATGTTCTGTACTTCATCAGGTCCAACTCATCCAGAACCTCCTCTGACATCTGCAGCATGTAGGCCAGAGCTGAGCAGTGGATCACAGAGAGTTTCTTCTTTGATCTGCTCTCTGACTTCAGGAACTCTTGGATCTCCTGATGGACTGAGTGGTCGTTCATCTCCATCAGACAGTGGAAGATGTTGATGCTTCTGTCAGGAGAGATCTCATCACTGTTCATCTTCTTCAGGTTGTTGATGGCTCTCTGGATGATTTCTGGCCTGTTGTCTGTCTGACCCAGCAGGCCTGCTAAGAGTCTCTGGTTGGACTTCAGAGAGAGGCCATGAAGGAAGCGAACAAACAGGTCCAGGTGGCCATTTTTACTGTGCAGGGATTTCTCCATGGTGCTCCTCAAGAAGCCATCAAGGGATGAGCAGTTTCCTTCATCCTCATACTCCTTTTTGTCCTCATTCTCATCATCCTCATTCTCATCATCCTCACTGTCTTCTTCCTCATCATTGTCCTCACTGTCCTTAAATTCTTCGTCCTCATCATACTCCTCCTCCTCCTCGTCATCCTCCTCCTCCTCCTCGTCATCCTCCTCGTCATCCTCCTCCTCCTCGTCATCCTCCTCTTCTTTGTCCTCATCTTCATAATCCTTACTGTCTTCTTCCTCATCATCTTCCTCATGTCCTCCCAGGAAGTCCTCCACCACCTCTGTGTTCTTGTTGGTGTAACAGTGGAACATGTAGACTGCAGCCAGAAACTCCTGAACACTCAGATGAACAAAGCAGTAGACTGTTTTCTGGAAGATCACACTCTCTCTTCTGAAGATCTCTGTACAAACTCCTGAGAACACCGAGGCCTCTGTGACATTAACACCACAGCGCTCCAGGTCTTCTTGGTAGAACATGATGTTTCCTTGCCTCAGATGTTCAAACGCCAGCCTCCCCAGCTTCAGAAGAACTTCCCTGTCAGCCTCCGTCAGCTCCTGTGGACTCGTCTCACGTCCCTCATCGTACTTGTGCTTCTTCCTCTTTGTCTGAACCAGCAGGAAGTGTGAGTACATGTCAGTCAGGGTCTTGGGCAGCTCTCCTCTCTGGTCTGTAGTCAACATGTGGTCCAGAACTGTAGCAGTGATCCAGCAGAAGACTGGGATCAGACACATGATGTGGAGGCTCCTGGAGGTCTTGATGTGTGAGATGATTCTGCTGGACAGATCTTCATCACTGAACCTCCTCCTGAAGTACTCCTCCTTCTGGACGTCAGTGAAGCCTCGTACTTCTGTTACCCTGTCCACACACGAAGGAGGGATCTGATTGGCTGCTGCAGGTCTGGAAGTGATCCAGACGAGAGCCGAGGGAAGCAGCTTCCCCTGGATGAGGTTTGTCAGCAGCACGCTGACTGATGACTTCTGTGTGACATCAGACACGACCTCATGGTTGTTGAAATCCAGTGAAAGTCTGCTTTCATCCAGGCCGTCAAAGATGAAGAGAAGTTTACAGACAGCGAGCTTCTCTGCTGTCACCTTCTGTAATGTTGGATGGAAAACATGGAGCAGCCTGAGAAGACTGTACTGCTCATCTCTGATCAGGTTCAGCTCCCTGAACGACAGCAGAACCAGCAGACTGACATCTTGGTTTTCGGAGCCCTCTGCCCAGTCCAGAGTGAACTTCAGCACCGAGAAGGTTTTTCCAACTCCAGCGACGCCGTTGGTCAGAACGACTCTGATGCGTCTCTGTTGGTCAGGTGAGGCTTTAAAGATGTCGCAGCACCTGATTGGAGTTTCACTGAAGGTCTTCTTCTTGGAAGCTGTCTCAAGCTGCCTCACCTCATGTTGGGTATTAACCTCTTCACTCTGTCCCTCTGTGATGTAGAGCTCAGTGTAGATCCTGCTGAGGAGGGTTCCACTTCCTGTTCCATCACTTCCTGTTCCATCACTTCCTTCAGTCACACGTTCACATCTCCTCCTCAGACTGATCTTATGTTCATCTAAAACCTCCTGCAGACCAACATTCACTGAAAAGAGAAAAATGTTGGAGAGAATTTGACAATCTGGGATTATTTTCATGATCAATAACAATCCATCAGTATCAGAATATATAAAGTTTGAGTCTCTTCGGGTCTTTTCATTGACTTTGTGTGTAATCTAGACAATCTAGTAATTTGTCCTGGTGTTTGGTCTGAATGCCTCCGAAGTCTCTAAATAAATGTAATGACATGTAGAAGCTGAGATGTTTAAAGCAACATGATGTAACTTTTGGAGGTTAAAGCAGCAGCTTCAGAGTCGTGTTGATGGTCAGGTGTGTTGTAACAGGTGAACGGTGTCTCTGTCACTTGTAGGATCACAGCCTCACATACGTGTTCACTTCAACACGTAACATTGTGATGATGTCATGAGTTGTGTTTGTAGTCAGCACCTATATTACGTCTGACAAACTGTTACACACCTGGGATTTGTTTTTACTACAGTGGTGTTGCACTCAGAAACTGTGGGGGGCGCCAAATCACACAACATGAGAATTTCTCCATAATGTGGCTTTAACATGTTGAGATGTTCAGTGTGACTTGGTACAGTTTGTCTCTGACTGTCTGTCCACAGTCCAGCTGTTGTTCTGGGTCTTACCTCCACACTGGGGACAGGAGGAGTCTCCTGGTGAAGCAGACTGGTCCCAGTATGAGGTGATGCAGCGTCTGCAGAACCAGTGTCCACAGCTGGTAGAGACCGGATCCTTCAGGACGTCCTGACACCAAACACAGCAGGTGGGCTGCTTCTTCACAGAGACATGACTCCTCTTCCTCTCTCTGTGAACACATTTCTTTAGAACTACAATGATTTGATGATTGTTGTTAAAAACATCCAGATTTGGTCGACACTGTTGAGAAGCTCAGACGCTCACAGAGAAAAGTCAAAGTGTGGATACTTTTCATCTTGAATTCAGCATTTAGTGTGTCATGAAAATGATGTGTGAAGATTTTCTCTCAGAACAAAACGTGTCAGTATCAGAAACTCGTGTTTGTCACAGAGATTATTTTCTGCAATAATCCAAAATCCAAGTGAAAAATGTGACAGGCTGTTTGTGGAGGGAGCCAGAGCGATGCTAACTTCAGGGTTAGCCTACAAACATACGTCATGGTTCCACCATCTATTTCATCCTGCTGAGATTTGTTAGTGTCCTCCAGGATCTGACTGAGTTCAGACATGTGAGTGTTCAGGAGACTTTCAAAGACTTTATGTTAGTGTTTCTTCAGTCCTGGAGCCTGATGTTACTCTACAGCAAAACAATACCAGCAAACACTGAATGAGTCGTCTCAGTGCTCTTACTTTGTGTCTGATGGTCCAGGTTCAGAACTGAAGTCTGGAGGTTCTTCATTGGACCAGTCACTCTTCACAGATGGACAGATGGATCCTGGAGGTTCTGCTCTCTGTCTGCTGGACTGAACTCTGCAAACACCAACATGTTTTTATTCACGTCACATGAATCCTTCATCAATAAAGTGATTTAAGAAGCTCTACATACACAAACTGCTGCTGCTGTCCATAAAAAGGAGGTTTAAAAGTTTCTGTTTGTCCTCTTCGATCAGATTACAGATTTATAGCAGACACACAGAGGAACATGAGGCGGGAAAAGTCTCAACTATGGACACTAAAGACTTTTTAGTGGAAATCTGAATACACAAAATCAAGAAAGATAATGTGATACACTCAAAATGTGTAATATTATTTGTAATATGATTTATTGATATTAATTTGAAGTCTTTATTTTTCACTATTTATAAAAACAAAATGTGAAACAAGTGTTAAGCCTGAGAACCAAAATGATTTTTCCTCAATCTGTGGGAAAAGCTTCAGTTCATGAGGAAATAGAAGAGTGGAACCAATGAGCCCAGGTGGTGTTGCACCAGGTTCCTGACTGTGAGGGAATCCGCCCCTCTGCAGAGGAAAACTGGGAGGAGAGAGCATCGGTTCGTGTCTTCACTCCTCCGAACTTTCACCTGTGTTTTTCAGGTTGGTACGAAGTGAAAACCACCAATAATAACTCCTAAAGTGAAACTCAATGTAGCGCGAGTGTGTAGAGTTTGTTGATGAACTCGAGTGTTTCATTAATGAGTTTTAAGTGTATGAAAGTAAAACTGTTTACGGCGGTTAATGGTGGCGCCGCGTTGCCTGCAACCTAATTTACACACAATGTTCACATTTGTGTTGTAGGTTCAGATCACTATTAACATGATTGTGCACATTGATAACTGTTTTATTTGAAGCTACAGCCCTGAACATTTGACATATGTGTTATTATTTTGTTATTCCTGTGACTAAGATTTTCTAACAGCTGTGAAGAAGTTTATGCAGAAAAGCACTAAGTTAGAATTAAAGGTTCAAACTGTGAACTTTGTGAATGAAGTCAAACTGTTTCCCTCGATGACATGGTTGATGTTTTTGTTGTAAGTACAGTTTCATACTGCAGTTACTGGGTTTTAAAGGACCAGTATGTTCTTTTATACTGCACAGTCAGTTTATAAAGATTCCAGAGTTTAACTCTTGGCTGAATTATTTGCACTAAGTGGAAGTAGCCATTGATACAGAACTGATGCTGATGAAAAGCTCCTGAACAAAATGTAAAATCCATCTAAGAGTGGTGAAACTAACAAGGACCGAGATGAGATGAACCGCACTAATGAACTTTATTGAAACAAGGCATGAAGTGAATTAAATGATGGACACATATACAAAAACAAAGGACACTCATTCACAGGGAATTGTTTCATATATATATATATTTATGTTTTTGAGCTCTGGAAATAAAGAGGAAAACTGGGAAGAGAAAGTGTCGGTTCGTGTCTGTTTCTCAGGAACCTGAACGGCACTGAACCAAAAATCATTTGTTACTGAGGTTCTGACCGTGTTGAGACCCGTAACACAAACATCATCATCACTGAAACATCAGTCATATAAATGAGTTAGTATCAGTGCTCTTACTTTGTGTCTGATGGTCCAGGTTCAGTACTGAAGTCTGGAGGTTCTTCATTGGACCAGTCACTCTTCACAGATGGACAGATGGATCCTGGAGGTTCTGCTCTCTGTCTGCTGGACTGAACTCTGCAAACACCAACATGTTTTTCTTCACATCACATGAATCCTTCATCAATAAAGTGATTTAAGAAGCTCTACATACACAAACTGCTGCTGCTGTCCATAAAAAGGAGGTTTAAAAGTTTCTGTTTGTCCTCTTAGATCAGATTACAGATTTATAGCAGACACACAGAGGAACATGAGGCGGGAAAAGTCTCAACTATGGACACAAAAGACTTTTTAGTGGAAATCTGAATACATGAACACTAAATGAAGATAGCAAATGTGCTACACTCAGAATGTGTAATATTATTTGTAATATGGTTTATTGATATTAATATTAATTTGAAGTCTTTATTTATTTTCACTATTTATAGGAACAAAACATGAAACAAGTGTTAAGCCTGAGAACCAAAATGATTTTTCCTCAATCTGTGGGAAAAGCTTCAGCTCATGAGGAAATAGAAGAGTGGAACCAATGAGCCCAGGTGGTGTTGCACCAGGTTCCTGACTGTGAGGGAATCCGCCCCTCTGCAGAGGAAAACTGGGAAGAGAGAGCATCGGTTTGTGTCTTCACTCCTCTGAACTTTCACCTGTGTTTTTCAGGTTGGTACGGAGTGAAAACCACCAATAATAACTCCTAAAGTGAAACTCAATGTAGCGCGAGTGTGTAGAGTTTGTTGATGAACTCGAGTGTTTCATTAATGAGTTTAAAAAGTGTATGAAAGTAAAACTGTTTACGGCGGTTAATGGTGGCGCCGCGTTGCCTGCGACCTGATTTACACACAATGTTCACATTTGTGTTGTAGGTTCAGATCACTATTAACATGATCGTGCACATTGATAACCGTTTTATTTGAAGCTGCAGCCCTGAACATTTGACATATGTGTTATTATTTTGTTATTCCTGTGACTAAGATTTTCTAACAGCTGTGAAGAAGTTTATGCAGAAAAGCACTAAGTTAGAATTAAAGGTTCAAACTGTGAATTTTGTGAATGAAGTCAAACTGTTTCCCTCGATGACATGGTTGATGTTTTTGTTGTAAGTACAGTTTCATACTGCAGTTACTGGGTTTTAAAGGACCAGTATGTTCTTTTATACTGCACAGTCAGTTTATAAAGATTCCAGAGTTTAACTCTTGGCTGAATTATTTGCACTAAGTGGAAGTAGCCATTGATACAGAACTGATGCTGATGAAAAGCTCCTGAACAAAATGTAAAATCCATCTCAGAGTGGTGAAACTAACAAGGACCGAGATGAGATGAACCGCACTAATGAACTTTATTCAAACAAGGCATGAAGTGAATTAAATGATGGACATATATACAAAAACAAAGGACACTCATTCACAGGGAATTGTTTCATATATATATATATTTATGTTTTTGAGCTCTGGAAATAAAGAGGAAAACTGGGAAGAGAAAGTGTCGGTTCATGTCTGAACCAAAAATCATTTGTTACTGAGGTTCTGACCGTGTTGAGACCCGTAACACAAACATCATCATCACTGAAACATGAGTCATATAAATGAGTTAGTATCAGTCGTCTTACTTTGTGTCTGATGGTCCAGGTTCAGTACTGAAGTCTGGAGGTTCTTCATTGGACCAGTCACTCTTCACAGATGGACAGATGGATCCTGGAGGTTCTGCTCGGTCCAACTCTTCCTCCACACAAACACTCATCTTCAGGTCTGAGAGGTGAAACATGAACTGTGAGGCCATTCAAGAACTGAGGATACATTTCAAGTATAGAAGAAAAATAAAAACAGGATTGATTTTGTTCATGAAACGTTTGTAATCTTATAGAACAAACTTTAAAGTTAACATGTTCAGTATTTGCTGATCTTAAACATGTAAGATTTAAAATATTTAATCTGAAAAACGATGTAGAAACTGAAAAATGTGTCAGAGACAAACTGGGTCAAATATATGTAATAAACAAATGTACTACAATTCAAAACCCCGTCTGCCCTCAGAGAACTTTTGTCTCTACATCCATTAATTCAACTTTTAGTCTTGGAGTTGAAATGTATTAAAATGTATTAAATGCTTTGAATGTTAGTTATGACACAGCTTCTGATAATTTTTTTAACAATAAAAATATCCAATGATCAATTTAAAAGCAAAAGTCCTGAACAAACAGAGTTGACATAGATGGTAACAGAGTTAAAAGACCAAAAACAACATTTTCTGTGTAAATGAAATTTAGAAATTTTCTTTCTAAATGTAAAAACAACTATTTCATTACATGTAAAGATACACTGATTACAGAATTTCCTGAACTTGAATAATAACTGCAGATGTCTGGAAAGTGAAACAGCTTCAAAATGTTTCAGCCGGGAATAAAACCCAACTTGCCCAGACCAGAGACGAGCACACTAACCAGTCAAACAGCCACCGACAGCCTCACCATACTGACTCCCTCACATCCTGCGTATGTCCACTCAGTCAGTAACTGTTTCTGCCCAGATTTCTTTGTCTGGTCTTACATGACGTGCCGTCACTGAGGTTGGTTGTGGGATAATTCTGAGGACCATCAAGGAGAAACCACAAAATATCCTCATGGATCGGCCAGAGGAAGTGATCTCTCCACTCTGTGCATGTGACGTTTGCATGAGTCTCACTGACCTCGACAAGGTCCCAGGATAAATGTCAGCATCATATCTGATGACACACCGCTGTCCAATGATATCCTCGCTTTGCTTTCACACCTGATTTCATTTGTGGTCTGCGTTTGGAGCACTTTGGTGTCAGAAAGGACGGAGTCACCATCAAACTCAAAGCTTTGTGTGTTGTGACGTGTTGAGTGAAGAGTCTGCCTGGCTGAGCAGAGACAGCTGACATCTCTATCATCTGTTTACAGAAGCCTGTTGCACTTCATGTTGTTAAGCTGACTGAGAAGGTGGGCGGCTAACTGAAGGCACGCTGCTCAATTCTTAACAAGAAGTTAGATTTATTCAAGAAATGCGTTTTAAAAATTAATGAGGAATTGACGAATAACAGTTTGCAAGAGCTGACATGAGTTTCAGATTTACTTTAAGCTTTAATGTTTCCATCTGTATCTGAAAACTTTACAGCAGAACAGGCTTTTATTTTGGGTTACAGTGGAGTCAGATCAGAAAGAGAACATCGCCCTTCTAAAGTCCTCAAGTTTAACATTATAGGACTATAGAACCAAAGTGTTACTATAAAAAATGTTTAACTAAAATGTGTAAAAAAAAATGCATACATTATGGAGTGTACCTTTAAGAAACAACAACCAAAGAACTTTTCTCAGTCTACCTGTGACTAACTAACTGTATAGTTATAAACTCATGGACCTGCATCTAACCTGGATGTCTGTGGTTCAGGGTCCGGTTCAGGTTCTGGTTCTGGTTCAGGACTTTGTGGTGGTGTCTATCTCTACTAGTCTCTTCCTTCTTGCTCTGCACCTCTGCTCGGCTTCTCTCCAATACCTGCTTCACCTTTTCTCCCTTTCCTCAACCTGTAATGTTTCATCATAAATGTACCTTTACAGTAAATTGACCCAAAATCCATAATAAATGTAAAATAATGCAAAATGCTTAAATGTGATTGAGAACATTTAGCTCTGTTACTCATCGCCAACTGTTATCGTTAAATTCTTTAAACCATTAACAGAGTTGACTGTAACAGAGTTGATGTTTTCCACCATTTTGTGCCTTAACTCCATGTGCTAATCTCAAGCCAGCGAGCATATATCATGTCTAAAAACAGAATTTTAGGGATTTCCATCATATCTTCATTTTTACATAATTGAATGAGAGATTCACTGCAATATCACAGCAACATATTTGACAAATAATTAATGTACTGTTAGTGTCTCATGAACATTTCATACAAAATAATGAGAGAAGAAGCATGAGAGACCTCACTGCTTTCCCATGTTTCCAGCAAGAGGCAGTGATGTCACTGGGAGCAGGTCACATGCTTTTTTTTTTTTCCAAGGCTTTGGAGATATTTTAATTTTTTTTAAAAAGACATATAAATTGTAATCTATTTAATTTTTCTTTGATGACAAGGTGGATGAGGTGGAATCCTTTGTGAAGTCCCCACAAAATGCTTTCAAATCTCTACCCAGAATGTCCAAAGTATTTGTGAAGTTCAACCCTGATGTCCCAGCCAGTGCAGCACGTGAGCGGCTTTTTAGTGTTGGTAAAGATGTTTTTAGTGCCAAACGGAACCGACTGTCTGATAAAACCTTTCAGAGACTGCTCATGTGTTGTGTTAACAAGCGATTCTGCCCTGGTATCTAGTTCTAGTGCCCACTTGGGTTGAGAGGCATATTTCTGCTGGCATGTGAATTTTTTGTAAGCTATTATATTTTGTTTCATATACACCTATGCTGATTTATTTAACGCTGAGTTAAACGAGTATAATGAGAAATAAGTAGTTGCTACAGCTATTTTTTGAACTGAACTACATGTAGTTTTACAAACTACGCTTGCAAAGTCGCTTCCCCAACGCTGGTTATAAATCCAACTTCCTTGTGGGGGCAAAGAAGTCGCCACTTATTCCACTTATCCACTTATCTAATGTGCTTAAATATGAGTCATATTTCAGAAAAGCACCCATTTGTGCTTGTTAAGCTAACTGCTTATTAATAAGAGTTAAGAATAATCTAATAATCTGACAGCTGTCTGTGTCGGCTGTTTATCTGCCACAAATGTTAAACTTCTTCCAGATATTGCGTTTATTGTGACTTTGCTGTTGTAAACATGATGTTCCTACTAACAATCACAATAGTCATTTCTTGGTTTTGTCACATTTTTAGATGTGTAGTCTGCATTTCTAGTTTGCACTTGCCCTCCAATAAATACCCTAATACAGTTTTTTCCAGTTGCTAACAAACTAAAATGACATCATGCATAGCACAAATATTCAAACGGACACACAGAGAGCAAAACCTCTTATCAAGTCTCCAAAACTTTAAACACATTTTCTGCTTTACAAACATTTTTCAATTCAAAATGTCACTTTTTAAATGCACTGAACACAGTTCTCTGCATAAGACACAACAATCTGACATAAAGTCACATGTTTGCCGTTCAAAATGACACTACATGAGCTAACTGTCCAAACAGTTGTTACTGTAACTGTTACCACTTCAATCAGGAAGTCAGTACTAAAAGACCACAGGTGAGCACCTTCTTTTTTTTTTTTTACAACAACAATGGAAGACATTGCAGAGAGAGGAAGAGGGAGGAAGAGAATGAGAGTGACAGGTGGAGCTGGTAGAGGAGCTCATGGCCAAAGAAGAAAACAACTTTCAAATGAAATCAGAGCAACCGCAGTTGATCACGTCATCAACCCTGAGCTGACACTGAGAGGCTGACAGAGAGAGCAGCCGCTCGCAGTGTCGCAGTTCTTTCCCGCACTTTTATTTTCAGTTTACTGTGAGCTGGTTTTTGTTCACTCTATTGTAAATATATCTGCTGTGCATGTGTTGCACTGACTTGTTTGGTGAAAAATAATTTAAAATAAATGTTTTAACAGCATGTGTGTGTATCTGCACATATTCCTGTGCATGTGAACAATCTGAAGAATTCTCTACAGTTGAACTCTGTTGGTATTTTGGCAAAGCACACTGAAGATGAGAGTGCTTTTCATTCTGCCCAACAGTGTGTAGCTGGTTAGACAAAAATCTGGTAATATGAATGAAGTGTGACATCTGGTGCAAACGTTTTATTTTGATAATGCTATATGCAGTTTTGGTTGCAGTGCTTCATTTTGCAGGATATATTTGCAGTTTGGGTGTTTGGTTTGTGAACTGTGTCAAGTATTTTGATAAAACCAGCCTAGTTTGCAAAATTGTGTTTTAGCCATTGGAAAAAACTGTAATAAACCAGTGTTTTATTGCTTTTTAAGAACTGCAATTGAATTGCATGTCTTCTAAACCTCAGTATTATGATAATGTAAATAAACTCATGTTGACAATAACTTGCTGACACAAAAGAAATGGCAATTGCACATCACTCACAGCTGCACAGGACACACAGCTAAGTAGCTAGCTTTTTATACGTACTTTGTTTATTCATTTTACATTAATCTACATATTGTGTTATTCAGGCCTGAAAAGATTTTTTGTGCACGCACGTACTGCTCTTTTCTAACTTTGAGCCCCTCTATAATTGTGTGCACGTCTCTTTTGGGGTGACGGCAAAAGTATCTCCAATTCTAGAACGACCCGCTGAGCTCAGAACAAAAGAGTCAGGAAACCTAAACCACACACACACACACACACACACACACACACACTTTGTGTCCACAGCAGAATCAAAGTGTTGACTTTATTCTAACATGTGTTTCCTCTACAGTCCACAGAGACTAAACTGACTCACACTCTCACAGTAACATCACAAACACCTTGTTTTAACACTCACCTGCCTCACACTTTAGTCTTCCTCCTCCGTCTTCTTCTGTCTGTTCTGCTCTCAAAATGGAGTCTGACGCACTGAACACTTTCACTTTCAGCCTCTCTTCCTGTTCATGAGTCTAGAACACATGATCACTGTTGCTCCTCGGGGTTCTGAGGTCGGAGCTTTGTGGGTCTAAAGTACCGAACAGTGAGTGAGTTGAGGAGCGTAGATAGAGTGGGGCAAAAAATTATTTAGTCAGCCACCAATTGTGCAAGTTCTCCCACTTAAAAAGATGAGAGGCCTGTAATTTTCATCATAGGTACATTTCACCTATGAGAGACAGAATAGGGGGAAAGAATCCAGGAAATCACATTGTAGGATTTTTAATGAATTAATTGGTAAATTCCTCAGTAAAATAAGTATTTGGTCACCTACAAACAAGCAAGATTTCTGGCTCTCACAGACCTGCAACTTCTTTAAGAGGCTCCTCTGTCCTCCACTCGTTACCTGTATTAATGGCACCTGTTTGAACTCGTTATCAGTATAAAAGACACCTGTCCACAACCTCAAACAGTCACACTCCAAACTCCACTATGGCCAAGACCAAAGAGCTGTCGAAGGACACCAGAAACAAAATTGCAGACCTGCACCAGGCTGGGAAGACTGAATCTGCAATAGGTGAGCAGCTTGGTGTGAAGAAATCAAGTGTGCGAGCAATTATTAGAAAATGGAAGACATACAAGACCACTGATAATCTCCCTGGATCTGGGGCTCCACACAAGATCTCACCCCGTGGGGTGAAAATGATCACAAGAACGGTGAGCAAAAATCCCAGAACCACACGGGGGGACCAAAGTAACAAAGGCTACCATCAGTAACACACTACACTGCCAGGGACTCAAATCCTGCAGTGCCAGACGTGTCCCCCTGCTTAAGCCAGTACATGTCCAGGCCTGTCTGAAGTTTGCGAGAGCATCTGGATGATCCAGAAGAGGACTGGGAGAATATCATATGGTCGGATGAAACCGAAATGGAACTTTTTGGTAAAAACTCAACTTGTCGTGTTTGGAGGAGAAAGAATGCTGAGTTGCATCCAAAGAACACGATACGGGCTGTGAAGCACGGGGGTGGAAACATCATGCAGGACCAGGACGACTGATCCGTGTAAAAAGAATGAATGGGGTATGAATGTATCGTGAGATTTTGAGTGAAAACCTCCTTCCATCAGCAAGGGCATTGAAGATGAAACGTGGCTGGGTCTTTCAGCATGACAATGATCCCAAACACACCGCCCGGGCAACGACGGAGTGGCTCCAGATCTCAACCCCATAGAAAATCTGTGGAGGGAGTTGAAGGTCTGTGTTACCCAGCGACAGCCCCAAAACATCACTGCTCTAGAGGAGATCTGCATGGAGGAATGGGCCAAAATACCAGCAACAGTGTGTGAAAACCTTGTGAAGACTTACAGAAAACGTTTGACCTGTCATTGCCAACAAAGGGTATACAACAAAGTATTGAGATGAATTTTTGTCATTGAGCAAATATTCATTTTCCACCATAATTTGCAAATAAATTCTTTAAAAATCAGACAATGTGATTTTCTGGATTTATTTATTTTTTCTCATTTTGTCTCATAGTTGAGGTATACCTATGATGACAATTACAGGCCTCTCATCTTTTTAAGTGGGAGAACTTGCACAATTGGTGGCTGACTACTTTTTTGCCCCACTGTAGACGACTAACAGCTGCATTAAAGGCTCCACATGAGACTGACTGACCTCTTGTACTCGGATCTGTGTGCAGATCTACAGCTACATCTCAGTGACAACACGATATCATCAACTTTACACAAACACACACTTACAATCATATGTAACGTTTGCCGAATTAACAAGCAGGTCCAAACAGTTAAGAATGTGTGTATACAGCATTTCATACAGTTTCTCCTGACGAGGTGACGCTAGAAAATGAGCGTTTCTTTAAGGGAGTCTGGTGACTGTGGGAAGAGAATCAGGAGTAAATGGTGAAATCAGTTGAAACAGTTCAAACACAGAAGCAGAAGTTTGCAGACCGACAGGAAGCAGAACGACGCTGATGAACTGTCTTGAAAATAACCGAACAGCTCCATCTACTGGAGATATGACACTTTCAGGTGGACTGGAACATTTTAATAAGAAGCTGAAACAAACTTCAGCTTCATGGCTGCTCAACAGGACGTGTTGAGCCGTGAACATGAAGAAACAACCGGCTCTCCAGCGATGTCATGACAAACTGACGTTGCAGAAACTTGTTCTTAACATTTGCATTTCATATCGTGAAGGCGCCAGTGAAATGGCAAGTTTACCATGGTCTCTTCTCGGGTTCATGTTTTTATTTCGTGGTCAGTTCTAGTAAAATTAAATTTGGATAAGTCTGGAGCCTCATCCGATAGTCTTTGTTAATTTAGTATGCGTCTCTTCGTTGACTATGACGTAACCCCGCAGCAGGACCGGTCTGTTTAGAGCAGGTGTGTGGCTCTGAAAAGAGCCGTTGTGTTGTTGCGGTCGGTCGCTGGTTTAACCCCCGAAGCCGTACAGGGTTCGGCCCTGCCTCTTCAGAGCGTACACCACGTCCATGGCGGTGACGGTCTTCCTCTTGGCGTGCTCGGTGTAGGTGACGGCGTCACGGATGACGTT
Organism: Diplodus puntazzo; assembly: GCA_963678695.2. Taxonomy (NCBI): domain Eukaryota; kingdom Metazoa; phylum Chordata; class Actinopteri; order Spariformes; family Sparidae; genus Diplodus; species Diplodus puntazzo. The sequence goes on from OZ023177.1 coordinate 23,448,457, forward strand.
CTCCAGGAACACCTTGAGCACACCGCGGGTCTCCTCGTAGATCAGACCGGAGATACGCTTCACTCCGCCGCGGCGAGCCAGACGGCGGATGGCGGGTTTGGTGATTCCCTGGATGTTGTCACGGAGGACTTTACGGTGCCGCTTGGCGCCTCCTTTCCCGAGTCCTTTACCTCCTTTTCCACGGCCGCTCATTGTGTCAGAGTTTAGTTCAGAACTGAGACAAACTGATGCCGGTCCGAGGCGGAGCGGCGCTATTTAAAGGCTGTTTGCGGACGTAATAGAAGACGAGCTCCACGCCGCTGGGCGGCAACATTTTTGTAAATGGTGACGTCACTCGTCTTCTCCAGAGCCAATCACATGTGTTTGCCACTGCCGTGACCCTACGTCACATACACTAAACACAATCAAATGTCTTTTTTTATGATACCTGTTGACAAACAAAATGGCCGGTTGAGTTCAGACAAGTACAACATATAATTGAGCAAATAAATAAGACTTAATAAATAATGGCTGATATTTAAACCTTCGTGAGTCTGTGAAGGTAGAACTAGAGAAAAACGAGGATAAATAAAAGGATTTCCACTTTGAAATGAACTTTAAACAACTTAACAGTTCTACTACTTTTTTGTGTCAATACATTTTCATATATTCTTTAAATCGAGCTAGAAACTAATAAAGTTCAGGGAAGCTTCAGTAAAGTTACATTTGTGTACGTGAAATTTACAATACATAAGTTCACAATAAAGTCAGTGTTACACAATATAGATATTATATATATAATTTCTCCAGTGGAGCCCAGAAAGTGCTGGAGTGTAAACGAGAGTAAAATAATGTTGTAGATTTTCATTCATCGTTACAAAAGCTGCATTTGTTGTCATTGTGTAAAAATCTAGAGAAATATAGATGTGTTGGATAAATATGTAATATTATGATGTTCTTTAATCTCACGATTAAAACAATACTGGAAGAGCAGTCAGCAGAACCTGTCAGTCGGTGCCTGTTAACATTGTCTATGATTGTTGCTGTGGAATAAACTGAGTAAAGAACAAATCTAAGGAGTTTAATGCTAAGATTTATATTGTTACTTAAGTTATTATCACCATATTACAGTAATAGATTACCGTGGTCAGTTATAGAGTAATATAACTCAATATTTCAGTAGTATGTCAATACAGTTGTCACATAATGCATCACTGGAGTGTTTGTTGTCGTTTTTAAGAACCCATCCACACCAACATGATTTTTTTAATAAGCTCTTGTGTTCATATAACCGAGACTGTAAGTTCTGTGATGATGAAGCACACTTTAATTACAGCATATATTAATGTTCTGTAGACTGAAATAAAAAGGCAGAGAAGATGTTTGATTTTACCTTGTAGAAACTACAGGTCTGTTTCCTATCAGGGGTGGATCAATGTGAATATCAATACCAAGGTGAGTATTGGTATCAGATCAATACTAGCGTGAAGAGATCAATGTTTTTGTAGTTTCTCTTCTATAAGTTCAGCAAATCTGTTGTATTTCTCCAGAGTTTGTGTGATCGCAGCATCTCTGTCTTTATGTGCAGCGCTCCTCTCAGGTTCACTCTGAAGTATATCTGTTGAAGGAACTTCAGTTTAGGCTACATGCAGATGGGTTATAGATTTAATGTTAAATATTTTCTTATTTGGCTTAAATTTTCGTCATGTTTTGTTATCTAGCTAACACGGTAGAGTATGGAAGCTGCTCTCAGAGGCGGTGGTGGCTCTTAAAAGAGCCGTTGTGTTGGCGGACAGCAGCAGCTGTCTACTTGGAGCTGGTGTACTTGGTGACGGCCTTGGTGCCCTCGGACACGGCGTGCTTGGCCAGCTCCCCGGGCAGCAGCAGGCGGACGGCGGTCTGGATCTCCCGGGAGGAGATGGTGGAGCGCTTGTTGTAGTGAGCCAGGCGGGAGGCTTCACCGGCGATCCGCTCGAAGATGTCGCTCACAAAGGAGTTCATGATGCCCATCGCCTTGGAGGAGATACCGGTGTCGGGGTGGACCTGCTTCAGGACCTTGTAGACGTAGATGGCGTAGCTCTCCTTCCTGGTCTTTCTCCTCTTTCCCTTACCCTTGGCGGCAGACTTGGTCACGGCCTTCTTGGAGCCCTTCTTGGGCGCTGACTTCGCTGGTTCAGGCATGGTGAGAGTTTGAGATTCTCGGTGAAGTCTGCCTGCGAGCAGGCCGATTTATTCAGACACCGGATGCAAATGAGCTGCGCTGTTCCCGCTCTGTCATTGGTTGATTTGAATTTAGGCGCGGCAAAGAGGGAGCGCACGCGGACGTCAGTTAACGCCTCCAGCCATAGTTGTCCAGTCCGCTTTTTATATGAGCGACTTCGGCTTGTTTTTCTGTAAAGTCGCTTGTTTTTCTGTAAAGTCGCTTGTAATTATTGGTAGTCGCGGGTTGCAGGCTTTTTGGGCTTGTTGTTAAAGTGTTCCTCTTCCTGTTGTATTGTATGTCATATTGTTTTTGTCATATTGTTTTAGTCCTGGAACTACAACAAAATGATCATAACATATAAAAACAATTATAAATACAATGATACAATGCAGTACATTTCTGGACTGAGCGTGATATTTATGTGTCTACAAAGTGTAATAATCTCTTCTTTTCACGAAGACCAGAGAGGTCGCTTGTTTTGGGCTTGTTTTCATAGGCCCGCTTGCTTGTTTCTCTCGCGGTATCTGGCAACACGGCCTCCAGCCTGTGAGATGAGCTCTGGTTCTGTAGATGGTTCCGACGGTCCATTAGGTCTTACCCCTTGTTTTGAAACACACTTCTGAGCAGTTTCACCCTGTTAGTGACTGTTTTTTAGTGAGTGTTTATTGTGTATGTTTCTGTCATAATCGTTTGAGTTCATGAGGTCAGTAAACGGTTCATAAGAAATGTGTCCAAACGGGTCTTAAAGATGTTGATTTAAGATTATATTTCTCTTTATGTACGGTCATTACTGCAGTTTAGTTGAGGGCATTGTGGGAAATGTGATGTCATATGTTGAGGTCATGTCAGTACTATATCGTGTTCCTTCATATGTTTATGTATAATGTTGTTTGTGTTCGTCTGTATGGACGTTGTTTTATTTTTCGTCAGCACATTTCAGTCATGCTAACGTGCTGCTGGCTGTTTAATGGACCCTGCCGGGCGTCAGAGACTTTGGCACTGAGTTTTATGTGATTTGTGAAACTTTTACGTCTTTTATTTGTGTTGTCGTCCTCACAGTATCTGCTGAAACAGAGACAGAAAGAACTACCATTTATTTTGTGTGCATACTAACTTATTTTGGTCTGATGTGATGATTGGTCGTCTTTAAACATATACAACATTTTTTATTTAACTTTATATATCCAGTGACCTTAAAATGCAAACTAACACTACAGTGCAGAGCTACACGACATCTTCAACCAGCAGAGGATTAAAAACATGTTTTTATAATTTCATTTTGATTGTTCCATAAAAGAACACACTATAAACTATATATATCACTACAGCTGAAATGGCTCTGTGTGACTGTGTCTGTGAATAAACCTGTGATTATTGATTTAAGGTCAATGAATTTGAGGAGTCGGGTTGTATTTCAGTCTGCAGAGTGATTCAGTGATCCTCTGACTCCATGTGGTGGATCAAACCTGACACGACACAAACACCTTGTTTATATCAGCGAGGACAGGCTAAAAGTAACCACTACTAATTATCTTTGATCAGTATATTATATATTATTCTCTGCACGTTTCACCACTAAGCACTTCTTTTAAGAGTTATTGTGAAAATATTGATTGTAGCCTCTTTAAATGCAACAAAGAAATGAAGCTAAACAAACTCAGAGCAGATAAATCTTACCTGGAAGGAGATAATCTCATGTTTCCGGTTGTGTCCACACATCTGAATGCTCCTATTTTAAGCTGAATGAACGTAACGTGAGGTGCTGTGATATCTGACCAGGACGTCAAAGTATTCACGTTAAAGGAGCACGCTGTAGTTTTGGAAGAAGAAAAATGTAATCAGAAGAGAAGAGACAGATCTCCACCGACTGATGACGGATCTTGCAGGAATCATCTGCAACCTGCCCAGTAATTAATTAATTAACTTATATTTTTGTATGAAAGAGATAAACAGTAAGTTTTCTCAAGTTTAGGACAGTAAATTCAAGTATGGTGGGATTAAATAAATGTATTTGTCTCTCTGTTTTCTCAAATATGCAAACAAAGTCATCACAAATTTATTTTGCTTTAAGTAAATATAATTTCCGTGTCCCACGTCTCCTCCGTCACGTCTCCTCCGTCACGTCTCCTCCGTCACGTCTCCTCCGTCACGCCTCCTCCGTCACGCCTCCTCCGTCACGTCTCCGTCACGCCTCCTCCGTCACGCCTCCTCCGTCACGTCTCCTCCGTCACGTCTCCTCCGTCACCAGCCAGGAGTCACATCTGAGTTTGTTTCAGTTTTATTTCATAACTCTTCTGCATATATTATCAACAGTTTAACAAACAGGATTCTTTTCTGTTAAAAACACAATGTAACATTAACGGGATGAGGTTTAACATGTGATACACTTATAAACCACTTATACACAGAGAACGTCAGAAAATATTTTGGCTTTTTCAGACCAATTTGGCAGCGTTGTTTTGGGGAGACGGTGTCAGTAAAAGGTTCTGGATGGACGGAGGCAGATTCACACTCACAGGCAGCAAAGAGTACGAGCGACTCCACACAGAAGGAAACTACCTCCACTACTGTTGGCAGGACACGACATCCCTCCATGATATGAATGTAGGGCTGTATTCACTCCAAACCATGCATTTAACAGACAGTTACACTTTGCAGGTAGATACTCGTACAGCCACGTTTTTAAGATAAGAATCAAAAATGTCAGAAATGCTGCAAAAAATGTGGATTTGATTGAAACAAAAATGAATCTGTGGACTGTGAACTTCAGTTTGGGCCTCTAACAGTTTTTTCAGAGCCGTCAGCAGAACTGCCCAGCGAGCGGGCTGCCCGGCCACGGGATCGCGGTTCTGGACTGTTTCAACACTTGTGTGATTTAAACCAGTGGATATTTCTAACAACGACCTCGGGACGTCTCAACACATATTTGTGGCAACGAAAAGTGGATATTTTCGAACAAGAAGTGGATATCTCCAGCTGAGTCTGAGGCGACCAGAGCCGGTATTTTAAGCAACAGCAGGACATTTGTAAGCGTGACAGGACTGGATACTTTAAAGGATCCATCAGGACAATTTCCAGCTGAGTTTGTGGTGACAAAGCTGGATATTTTTGCAGAAAAGTTGAGACGAGTGTTTTTAAACTCGACCTCAGCACGTCTCCAGCTGAGTTAGCGGCTTTTTGGCAAGACATCAAAAACAGAAACTGGACCTTTGACGGGACAGTCGAGACATTTCCAGATGTGACTTTGCCGAAACATGATCGTTTGTATCTAAACCTGGAACATATTGGTGGTTTGCAGAAACAGCATTTATTCTGGAGGCCTGAGATCCCAAACTGATTTGAGAAGACGTTTTTTGACACCCTGCTGTAAGCTGAATTCTTCACTGTAGCTGCTAAGCTACACGTGTTAGCGAGCACCCCGTCTGAAGCTACAGATTAGATTTATTCTCTGTTCTGAGGACCACAACGCTTCACCTGACTTTATATCATCAGGAGGAGGAGAGGAGGACTTTATATCATCAGGAGGAGGAGAGGAGGACTTTATATCATCAGGAGGAGGAGAGGAGGACTTTATATCCTCAGGAGGAGGAGAGGAGGACTTTATATCCTCAGGAGGAGGAGAGGAGGACTTTATATCATCAGGAGGAGGAGAGGAGGACTTTATATCATCAGGAGGAGGAGAGGAGGACTTTATATCATCAGGAGGAGGAGAGGAGGACTTTACATCATCAGGAGGAGGAGAGGAGGACTTTATATCATCAGGAGGAGGAGAGGAGGACTTTATATCATCAGGAGGAGGAGAGGAGGACTTTATATCATCAGGAGGAGGAGAGGAGGACTTTATATCATCAGGAGGAGAGGAGGACTTTATATCATCAGGAGGAGGAGAGGAGGACTTTATATCCTCAGGAGGAGGAGAGGAGGACTTTATATCGTTAGGAGGAGGAGAGGAGGACTTTATATCATCAGGAGGAGGAGAGGAGGACTTTATATCGTTAGGAGGAGGAGAGGAGGACTTTATATCATCAGGAGGAGGAGAGGAGGACTTTATATCATCAGGAGGAGGAGAGGAGGACTTTATATCATCAGGAGGAGGAGAGGAGGACTTTATATCATCAGGAGGAGGAGAGGAGGACTTTATATCATCAGGAGGAGGAGAGGAGGACTTTATATCATCAGGAGGAGGAGAGGAGGACTTTATATCGTTAGGAGGAGGAGAGGAGGACTTTATATCATCAGGAGGAGGAGAGGAGGACTTTATATCATCAGGAGGAGGAGAGGAGGACTTTATATCGTTAGGAGGAGGAGAGGAGGACTTTATATCATCAGGAGGAGGAGAGGAGGACTTTATATCATCAGGAGGAGAGGAGGACTTTATATCATCAGGAGGAGGAGAGGAGGACTTTATATCCTCAGGAGGAGGAGAGGAGGACTTTATATCGTTAGGAGGAGGAGAGGAGGACTTTATATCATCAGGAGGAGGAGAGGAGGACTTTATATCGTTAGGAGGAGGAGAGGAGGACTTTATATCATCAGGAGGACTTTATAATGTATCTAAAGCAAATGAACATGTGTCGTCTTTGATCGGTCAACGGATGAAAACAGTTCTCGAGTGTAAAGACGACGATTCTCTGAAAGGCCCAAACTGAAGCAGAACCACTGAAGCATCTGAACGAGTTCATGATGAACCTTCAAAAAAGAAAAATGTGTGTGTGTGTGTGTGTGTGTGTGTGTGTGTGTGTGTGTGTGTGTGTGTGTGAGCTGTATGGGAGCTAATGGAGGATGTTTGTAGGACTTCAGGGATAAGGCTGGACATCTCCGATCTACACAGTACAGGGATAGCAGCTTCAAGGATACACAGAACACAATTCACAACCGCAGAAAAACAGGATTGAAACAATAAAACAGGAAGTACTGTGAATTCTCCAGTAGTTGCCAAGAAGTTAATCCTCTGGATTTTAGATAAATTTGATCGTATGTCGGTCAGAAGTCTCCTTGTTGTCGATGAAAGCTTCCTTCTTATCTGTGTCTACTTAACGAGTATTTTCTCGTGGGTGTAACTTTAGAATCCCTGATCTTCCGTTAGCTAACCTACGAGCGACCCGACATCCGCTAACAAGGCACAAATCCAGCATGAAAACCATCGGAGGGCCGACGCTGCGCTCACGTCGTCGTCTGGTGGAGATGAGAAGGTTTCTGTGTTTGTGACGACGTCTTTTGACTCGAGATGTTTGAGTGATCGCAGACTTTGTGCTTTAAGTTCCACTCACAACCTTCAGTTCTTCATTTAATAACTTTAAAAACAGGCGACACTTCTCCCTGAAATGAGCCTTTAATGGAGGAGTTTCTATTTGGTTTTACAAACGTATAAAGCAGACGACAAGAACTCATGATATCAGCGAAACACCTCATTCTTTGTTTGACCTCGTGACTGTTTGACCCGGCAAGACGTCCGGATACTCCAGCGCGGCAGAAACTGGATATCTTTGACAGGAAGTTGTGACATCTTCAGACGACAACACTGTGTTTTGAGGAAGACCTCGGGACATTTCCACCGTACATGCGGCGACAAAAATCTAATTTTGGCAAGACGGCAAAAGATCTTCAGGCGTGTTTTTGGGGGAAGATCTCAGGACGTCTCCAGATGTTTGTGGTGACAAAAGCTGGATGTTTTTGACGAGACGTTGGGATTTACAGACTCAGGATCCCTCGGTTATTCCTTATCTTTAAGATTTGGGAATAAATTATACTTCAGCCTCCAAACCTCGAGCTTTATGAAGACGGGAGTGGAAACCATTAGGACTTGGACGGCTCAGAAACTATTTACAGGAGCTCCGATGAGACTCGACCACCTGGTTCACATCAGCTAATTAACCGATCGATCGTTATTTTCTGGTGACGTCATCCTTCATTTTAAACCCGGCCGTCGCAGGAGAAACGACCTTTTGTTCAGCTTTTTGTTGGAGAATTCACAGCACTTTATCTCCCATTCTGGCAAACTCACGCATTCGTTTTTTTTCTCACGTACACACATACTCATGCCACTTATAGTTGCTTGATTGATATGTAGGAGGAAGTACAAAATAACAGCAAGAAGAACAGGCCACACAAAGGTAGATAATACTAAATACTTCAGATTCAAGCCCCTGAACTTACAGTAGAAACCAAAACATCACCCAAAAAATCCAACAGCTAAGATGAGCTGACGCGAGGAGCCTGTGGTGTCGGCCCCAGACTGCGAGACCCTGAATGCATCTTGCTGTTCGGGACACTGGTGTGTTTAAACGCCCGGTGCACGTTATCTGAGATAGGCTATGGCTTTGGCCCTGGTCAGAGCAGGAGGGGGCGTATCGAGGAAAACTAAACTCGGACAGATCGTCTACAGCTTCAACCAAACGTCTTCTCTCCCGCCCCTCGTCTCTCTTCACACCGTCGTCATTTTAGAAAAATAGAAATCAGGAAAACATCGTTACAAAAATAAACCAAAAAGTCTGTCCAGAGTCTACATCCACACGACAACTTCACATAAATATGGACTGATATTGCACAGCGAGGGATTTCTTCTGATACGAAGTAAATCACTGACACAATTTGTAGAAAAGAAAAAAAAATGAATACGTTAGGACGTTGAAATGATCAAAATTTGCATGTCCTGGTTAGCTTTGATTGTTTAGTTTTTTTCTCCAGAGAGACAAAGTGTGAGAGCGGCAGAACGATCCCGGGCCCTCCGACATCAGGCAGGTTTATCCTCAGAGTCCTGCTCGAAAGAAAAACAAGCAAAACAACAACAAAAAAAACTCAAAGAAAGAAAAAAGAAAGAAAATCTTCAGAAGTATCACTGGTGAATTTTTGGTTGAAGGCACAGAGTTCCAAAAAAAGGGTGGCGGATGTTGATTTTTGTCGAAGTGCAGCAGCAGTTTCTGGTGGTGTGTCCTGGCGGAGGGATTCCTGCGGGCCGGTCCACTCTCCTGATGATTGGAGGGCAGGGCTTCAACTCTGTGGAGACAAAGACAGACAGGGAGAGGTGTTAGTGCTCGAGATAAAGATAAAGATGGCCGACCTCATCTCAAACCCCGACAGTCGTGTAAAAATCATCCTAAAGTAAAATCCAAAGCTGTCGTCGAACAGTTTGGAGTACAGACGTGATTCTGAGCTTTTTAAAGGTTAGAAGCAGATTATTTTCATTAGAAGCTCTGACTGCTTCTGTTGCCCTTCAGCTGGAGAAGACATCATGTCGTCTTACATGGTCCAAGTTTAAATTTAATAACAATATCACTGAAAATGACACTTAACATCATGTTTTCATAAGGAAATATTCAGGCGCCTGATTAAATAAAGTCATGTTCTGTCCTCAGAGACGCTGCCTGAGAGTCACAGGAGCAGAAACTCATTGTTAGTAGTTCTTTATTTCAGTCTTCACACAAACTCTGTGCAGATGAAACATCAGAAACAAGAGCTGAGCTGGAAAAACAGACTGTTCAAACAGCAAAACACAGAAATATGCACAATGTTGTATCATTTCCAAGTTTAGGGCATAAAAAACAGATATAAACTATATGTTCCTGGATCTGACAGCTCATTGGCTGCATGATGTATTAAACATCTGGAGGCTGACACGTGATTGGCTCAGAAGAGAGGCAGAAGAAGAGAGGGTGGGTCTACACCGTCACTCATTGGCTGTTGCAGGCTGTAGTGACTCAGTACAGACCGACACCGGTTTGGGTCGATGTCGGAGTTTTGATCCAGTCCGACAGAAATCTAACTGCTGAGTATTTGTGCTGTTTGCTGCTGAGTGATTCAGAACCAGAACTTCAGATGAAAAAGGCTTGAAAGAGACTCAGAAAGCAGCCGAGTCATGTTGAGCTTTATTAACGTCGGCTGTGCGATGTGTCGGCTCAGTCCAGCAGGTTTTCCAGTGTGACTCTGAGATGTGATCGTCACACTCTCAGATGAAGAACGTGATGTTTGTTGAAGTGAACGTTTCCTGACAGCGGGCGGTTCTGCTGGTGCTCGGCCTCCCACCCCCACCTTCACCATCTTCCTCGAAGTTAATCCTGCCCGCAGCGGCAGATGGTGCTGGGAGCATCCATGGCTGTGCCCTCAGCAGCTCCTGTAGTTATGAATGATTGCATGGTCTTAGGCTTTAAGTTGGATCAGTGTAATCCAGCGCAGCATATGCAGCAGCCCGCAGAGCCAAATCCAGCAGGCAGGAGAAGTTTCCTCATCACTTTCTCTCGTCCAAGGAGGTGTTAACGCCTCAGTGACCACACCTGAACCACGTCAGCCGCGGGTCCCTCGGCACCACCGGCTCTGGACTTTCCTTTCTGTGGGGTTTAGATCCAGATAAACAACTAAACTGCGATGTGAAGGAAGAGTTTAATCTGACCAGAAATTCCCACCAGAGGCGAGACGACAGCAGCTCATTTCAATTTAGAATAAAACCTTCGACTCCACAGATTTGTTCAATGACGTTCAGCTGTTCCATCTTTCTTCTCCAGGTCGCTGTCACGTACGTTAGTGTAAAACAGTTTTCCATAAAGATCTTTGACTAAGTCTCCGTCTTTATACACACTCAGTTTTGGTGTAATTAGTTCCACGTGTGCAGAGTGAGCCCTCCTCACTAATAAAGGATCTCTGATAGAGGAACGCTGTTTCTAACCCTTCGACCAACAACATCCCTGCTGCACCTCATCACGCTCTGACTTCTACCTGGTCAGAGTTTCTCGTGAGCTCAGGTGTGACATCATGAGTCACAGAAGCTCGCTCGCTTGAAAAGGCAAATCCAAACCGTTATTTCCCAACAGATGGTGAAAACAGATACTTTGAATTTACATCGTCAGTCTCGTCAGTCTGCAGATATTTTCTGCAGATAAGAAAAAGTCAAATCACATTCTTTGGAGGTTCTGATCAGACTTCAGCTGGTCGAGAAGAACCTTCAGAACCACGAGCCTCAGTGATACAAACAGTCTGAAGGTCATTTCTGACAGCCTGGAGAAGTTGACTTCTTTAGGTTTGAGTAGTTAATGTCAGAAATGAACTCAGAGAATTTGAAACTGCAATATAATATAATATATTTGTCTTGAGCTGAACTTTGTACAGACACACAGAACAAACAAGATGACATCAGCTTCATGCAACAAACCGTTTCAAGCTGTAACTTGCACATTTTCAGAACCCGATGAAAAAAACGGGCTCAGAAGTATCACAGATAAAAAAAAAATCACCTCTACTGATGAAATAAAACCACTGAATGTAACTTTTTGAGGTGAATTCTGGATTCTTGTTATTTCCAGGCATCAGCAGACTGATGTGGACCAATCAGACGCAGCGAGACGAGACAAAGACGTAAAAGCCGTAAGAAGCCGTAAACAGACAGAGAGGGAGACTGGAATGTGGAGAAAAGGCGTGTTAGTGTCTCGTATCTGCAGAGAGTTTCTGATTTTCTCTCTTTGTTGCTGCTCGGGACGCTTTACCAACCCAACATGTGTCTGTTTGACGTCCTGGGAATGAGACTCAACAATCAGCTGTCTTTGTGGTGCGTTCAGGAACAGCTGGGACAAATCCTACTGATTCTACCTTTAACTTTAATAGTCTTTGAATTCTATTAATATGACGTGAGCTTCAGTTAGCTTTGAGCACAAATGTCCTTCAGAGGGAGACTTTTTACTCTGAGACTCTGAGTACATGTCAGAGCCTGTAATCTATTACTTTACTGGAGGAAAAAAGCTGGATCAGAACTTCTACTTTCACCAGAGTCAGTTTTTACCTCACCTTCTCTCTTTTCATTCAGAACAGAAACAAATCCCTTCACCTTCCTGCGACCTCGCTGACTGAACGGCTTAATGATCAATTATCCTGCGATCACTCGATCGGTTCTCTGGCAGGAAACAGGAGTCACATCCACCAACAACGAGGGAAGAAGTCATTCAGTCACCCTCCTGCTGCTGGATTATTAATGGACACGATGTTTTTACACAAAGAAGTTCATGTTCTGATTTAATGCTGAATTTGAAAGAAGGAAACAATGATTTAGAATCTGTCGCAGCCGTTTCACAAAGTCTGTTCAGGTCTCTTCACTCAGCGATCCTCCTTAAATTGTGCATTTTGTTGAGGGAGTCTGGGCCTTCTTGTGAACGCACACATTGAGATCACCAGACACTGGAGAGTTTGTCAGAGACGGCGTTTAACAAAGAACCAAAAGAAGAACTTTGTGTATGAATTAACACGACGGCCCAGATGATTAATAATGTTTTGCAGACGAGGCTTCACAAAGTTTATAAAGTTTCTTTTAACTCAAAAAGTCTCAAAATGTAACGTTTTTTAAATGGAGTCTGGGGACTTTGTTTACTGCATTTGTTAAATTTAACATGTTTACCACCAACATCGTGTTTTGATTCCATTACACATTCAGTATTTATTCCTTTATACACTTTTACATAAACATCTACTTCTGTATGTCAAACATAGTAAAATGTTTATCTTTTCAAACATTTAGCAGTTTTTTTACTCTATCGTCCTGTAAATTGTTCTGTGTTGAGCAGCTGATACTAAAACATCTTCAGACACGCTGTCGTTCTCAGGATCGTCCACTAGGTGGTGCTGCAGTATTTCTGCAGACTTTCTCCTCCTCCTGTGCTGTGGGGGAGGTTCAGTGCTCCTTCTGTCTGATGATGCTCTGTTGTGTTTACTTCACGTGTTGTTGTCTCCTGTCACGTCCTTAAAATGTTTGTATGATCAACAAGTTTTTTTTTTTTTTTTGTCTGTCCAGGAAGTCGTTTTATTATGAAAACCCAGGAGAACAGGACGAGCTTGGTTTGAGGAATCTCTGCAGGAAGCTTTAGATTTTAGATTAACACACACACACACACACACACACACACACACACACACACACACACACACACACAGCCTGACCTCTGCAGACGTGATTTTACATTAAGATGAAAACAGTGACATTTGGACGCTCTCTCTCGCTCCAGCAGTCTCATTCCCCTCTGGACTATTTTAAGCATGAGTGTGTCGTGCGTTTAATGATGCAAAGCAGATTAAATACTCTGTATGCATGTATGTATGTGTGTGTGTGTGTGTGTGTGTGTGTGTGTGTGTGTGTGTGTGTGTGTGTGTGTGTGTGTTCAGTGCAGGCATGATGGAGCTAAAGCTGAAGACGTGTCCTGCATGTCTGGCGATGCACGGTGGGAATATATGCAGATCAGATTACAGAATAAAATATATATAATGATGTCCTGACTGGAGAAAACCAGGAGTGACAATATTCTCATTAAACGCGGTAAAGTGTTGAACTATAATGTGTCTTGTGAGACATTTGTCTCCTCTGGGTCTCCGTACTTCGATCTGTTTCATCAACACGCAGCGTTTTTGCTTAATTTCTCTGTTTTCTTTTATTCTGACGTTGAAAAAAGCGTTAGAATAAAGAATCAGCAGGTTTTTTTAATTCTCTCTTTAATCATTTATGTGTCTTGTGTGACATTTGTCTCCTCTGGGACACCGTACATCTTCAGCCTCTGAGATAATGTGTGTTGTTGTTGGTTCAGTGCAGGCGGGACGGAGCTGAAGATGAAGAGCATGTCTGGTGCTGCACAGTGTGTGTGTGTGTGTGTGTGTGTGTGTGTGTGTGTGTGTGTGTGTGTGTGTGTGTGTGTGTGTGTGTGACATGATTCACTGCTGGAGTTGTGAAACATCACGCTAACCTGGAGGCTGTTTTCTCTTTTCTTTTTTTTCCTCTCCTCTTCTTCTTTCTGCAGATTTCATGTTTTTGTTTTCGACACTCGTTTTGGATTTATGCGCGGTTGCCGTGGTTACCGTTTGAGTTGTTTTTCTGCACAATAAGCGCTGCTGACCTCGACTCTCCTTCAGCTCACTTTGTTTATCGCCGTTAATAGTAATGAGAGCGGCTGCTGAAGGTCATCGGCTGCCATCAGTTCTCGGCCTGCTGTGAGTTTTATTTTCTATCAGTCAGCATCAAGTGTCACATCGTTTGATTCAGGAGAGGCTGAAGTTTCAGTCCGGATCAATTAAAGTCTCAGTTTTATATCTATTTCCTCTGAACGTGGATGAATTTACCAGAACGTCAGTCAGAATTTGATATTTCTTTGCTGTGAGCTCAGATAAGAACCTCAGGAGCTACTTTTTTATCAAAATGTCTTTACTAAAAAGATGAACTTGGATGTTTTTTAACTTCCACAGACATTTTTGTCTCCATCTGCAGCTGTTTATAATATTATTATTCTCTGGGATAAACAGCTGTAATCCTATATTTCATGTACTGACCATGTTTCCACACAACAGTTCAGAGATTAAACAAAAAGTTACTTTTAACACAGCGCCGGATTAAAAGTGGAAAAGTAATATATATATATTTATATATCTATGTGTGTGTGTGTGTGTGGTGTGTGTATATGTGTGTGTATATGTGTGTGTATATGTGTGTGTATATGTGTGTGTATATGTGTTACCAGAGGTGACAATATTTTCCCTTAGCGGACATTAAAGCATCACTCATCAAAACAGACACATGAAAGATTCAGAACATGTTAAATGTTGAATCTAATCCGTCTTTCTGCAGCTTTCATATAAAAAAATATAAGCATTGGAATTAACAGACATGTTGGAGCCCTAAAATAACCCGTGCTGACTGAAGAGGTGTGGCTGTCGGATCTGTTTTTCACCAGGAACCCTCCCTGACCTCTGGCGGGGAAGATGGCTGGTGGATCACGTAGCGCGCTCGGCATTATGTACTTAATAACAGACACCGCAAATCCTGAGCAGGACGGGTCCAGCATGAGCCGGCACAGCAGCGCCGCAGCCTGCGCGACTTAACTTGAGCCAAAGTGTTTTTGCAACCATTACACAAATACGACTGCAGTTTTTAAAAGGATCTGCACACATTTCAGACCTCAGCGAAAACACACACACACACACTCACTCACTCAAATGTGGTTGCATAAATTGACCGTATCCAAATCTGTTTTCACACCCAAACTACTTAATCCAGGGACGGCCTGGCTGTGTTCTGCATGGAGGGGAATCATGGGAAATGAAAAAGGCCTTCAACAGTGTGACGCACACGTCGTTACACAAACATCAGTGTTGGCTGCAAACATGTTTGTTGGTGCTGAAACAGAAATGATCACAGATGTTTTCACTGTTTCAGAGGAGCCTCATCAATGAAGGAGTTAAGAAAAACGCTGTGGATTTATATTGTGTCTGATTTTATCTTTACGCTCTTTTCTGCAAACAGTTAAAGGTGGTAAACAGAATGTGATGCGATGTGTTTAGTGTCCGGATGTCATCAGATCAACGTGGATCTGTCTGAGCGAGGCCCAAATCTGAGTCCGCAAACCTCTTTCCTCATTTCTCCAAGTCATCAGTGTCACATATCACAAGACAAGACAGTCTGCGGCCATGTTGAAGGCTTCGCAAGCTAATGCTAGCATGCTAACGCACTCGCCCAAAAGGTAAGTTCGAGTCTGTCGTCATCAGATAAACCAACATGCAGGTCGACGTGGAAAGCAGCTTATTACACATTCTTTTTAGGCCGTAATGATTATTACAGTAGCAAAGGAGGAAGTCAGCAGAAACAGTTTGAGGTCAGGCTGGATGTTTGACCCATCAGTCAACCACCCGCCCCTCTATGAACACAGTGACCTTGTGACAGAAGATGTAATTCTGCACAAATGTCTCAGAACGACCGGACCTTTGTTGTCTACGTTGCTGAGTTGTGAGTAAACCAGACAAATCCACGAGTTTCCTCGAGGTTTCCTGGGATTTATTTGGTCACCTGTCGCTTCAACGTCCAGGAGAGTTTAACAAAGAAGACAACAACTCCCATGATCCCACACTGCTTACGTCTTCTGTTTTGACTGAGATTCTTTAAAAAGCTCTCAGGAGGTTTGTAAAATGTTCCTGTGCTGGTTCTGCTCCCACTTCTTTCCCTGTTTTTCTCTTCTTCCAGCCCATCTAAGATGAATGAAGGAGCGTTCGGCACCGCTCGGCCCACGACTTCACACCCTCGTCGCCGAGAGGGAGGTGTGATGGAGCTGAAGTGCAGAGAGACTGTCTGCTGCAGAGACGCTCAACAGAGTCACCGAGGAGACATGAACCCGTCTCATCCAACAGCAACACTCTGCTGCCAGTCGCTCTCAGGAAGCCCGGATGATTCTGCAGCGGTTTGCAGTTACATCACCGAAAATGACCAAATCACAGAGTCGTGCCTCTCAGTAACTGTAGCATAGATTAGATAACAGCTAACTACATGCAGGAGAGAAGACTGTTCTACATAAACACTTCATGCCCTTTTTTATTTTAGAGAATAGAAAGAAAATGTGCTCCTGGTAAAGATTACATGATTAAAAGCTGGTGGAGAAAATGTTTTTTCTGCCTTCATAAAGAATAAAACTTGCCTGGAAAATGATGAATAATGTTAGAAATCCCTTCTGTTGTTTCTGACTTAGTAAAAATATATTTACATGCGAGTACAAACTGTATTCTCTAGAATCTGTTTGTTATGTGATTACAGTTGCATGTATGTAGATGCCAGCTGAGGTTCTGCAGCTCTGACGTGTGTTCTGTTCTGACGATGATGATGTGGAGCAGCGAGCTCCGGTTCGATGGCTCTGGGTCTGAACCCCCCGTCTGGCTGAGAGGCCCGGCAGTAATGGACCCGCTCCCTCAATTCAGCAGCTATTTTTAGGCTTTAAGAGGGAAAATCCTGTTTGATTATCCACAGACGAGGTGCCACAACTGCGTCATGTAACTCTGTTTTTATTTTAATGTTTTCGGCTGACTGGCACGTTCGGCTCCATGTGCCACATCAGCCGAGCATGAACGCACAGATTTGATTGCTCAGTAATAATATTCACCACGTCTAACCCCGGATATAAATAGACAATATGTGAGTGTGTGTTTGTAGTAATCAGAGCGGAGCTGCTGTTGGTGTCACAGCACAGCCAGCTCACACACACACACACACAGGAGGCGGGGTCACGTGCCTCCAGCGGGCCAATCACAGCGGGCCGTGCTTGATTGAGTTTCATCGGTCGGCCACCGTTAACGACACGCCGTCCAATAAAGCCTCCGGCAAACTGCTGTGGAGGCCGGTCACAGATGTGTGTCAGCGCTGATGCAGACGTGACGCTGTGTGGTGATGGAATGTAACTAAGTACATTTACTCAAGTACTGTACTTGAGTAAAATCTTACTTTATTTGAGTGTAACTCAATAAAGTAAGATTAGAATTTAAAAACAGGTTGAAAGTTTGGAGGATGCTCCTCTCTCCCACAGAGAATACTGCTCTTGAACGCCTCGTCAGTAGCCCCGCCTTTAATTCTGTGACTTAGTGACATCACACTGCATCACCTTGTCACACATGTGCATCATTTAAGCACATAATCGCTGTATAACTGAGGCTGAAAACAGGACAGATGCGACTGGAGACATGATGAGCGGTGCTGGCTCAGGCGTGTGTGAGCCGACCAATCACAGCCGACTGGTTGTTCAGGGGGGCGTTCTTAAAGAGACAGGATCTAAAACAGACAGAGCTGCTGTATGAGACCACTGATTTAAGTAAACCTGTTTTAATAGTTACACACCATAAAATGTAAAAGAACATTATTGTTATTATTATTCTGTATTTATCACTAACACATATAACAGCTGGTTCTTCGATGTGGAGCCAGTTCTACGTTTATTACTCGGTATATCAGTCGCTGGGTGAAAAGATACAGAAACATCTGGATTCTGATGAGCTAATAAAAAAGAATCCATGTTCACATAATTTAGGAAGAAACTGCAGCAGCCACAGTTCCATCAGTCGCTCAGAGACGTGATGTTACACAAGACAACAAAGACGAGGCGCTTCGTGTCTGATCCCAGACGTTTGACGCTCATCAGGACGGACTGTGAGCTGGAAAAGATCCGCCTCAGTTTGACCTTTGGTCAAAGTGAATTCATTACGCAGCCCTGCCGAACGCTGCACATCAGTCCTCCACAAACTGCAAATTAGGGTGGACGGCGAGGCCTCCGAGGGGCCTGGGTCCGGCCCCGGGGCCAGATTCATGTGTCTGTCATGGCTGCAGCTCGGTGGTCGTGTCTGAGGGAGTCCGGCCTCTCTGACCTGCTGCCTCATGCTCACAGAGGCAGAAGGTGACGCAGCCTCGGTTACTGCGACTTACTGCAGAATCTCTTGGTTCTGTCTGCAGCGCCGCGTCGGAGCTCGACCTTTAGACCAACTCTGTCCTGCAGCGCACCTCGTATCAGGTCGTCTGCACACGTCGGTTAAAGGATCAATGCTGATATCATTCCATATTTTTCGGACAAAAACACTCAGCAGGACCAGCAGCACGTTAATCCGTCCTGCAGCACGTCTGACTTCCTTCTGCTGAAGACGCAAATCTTTAAAACCTCGTCACAAACACGTCGCTGTCAGTTTCCTCCAACAGCTGCTCGCTGTGTTTTATCAAACATCCAGCAGGAAACAGAGCAGCTGCTGGGGACTATTTTCAGTGGCGGATTAATCCACATTTGTTGCTCTAGTGAGTATTTGTGGCAGCAGGACGGTGTGTGTGTGTGTGTGTGTGTGTGTGTGTGTGTTGAGTCTTTTTAGAGGTTTTAAATAATATCTTATGGCGCAAAAATGGCAATTATTATTACATGCTCATTTGCATTATTACAGTGTTTGATCATCTTTTAAATCAATTCCACTGTTTCTCTGTTATTTTACACATTTTTTCTGTATTTTTCGAATACACGAAATCAAAGTTCCAAAAATGACAGTAAATGTGCAGATAAAATGAAAAATAACATTATATATCTCTAACTGTGAAAAATCATAAAATTGTCTTTTTTTTATTACATATAATTTACTTTTTTTCCGCAAATTTATCAAAATTTCACAGATGTGGATTTTTTTTAATTGAAAAACGAAACTGTGACATTTTCTATAATTATGGAATTGTTCGACCTTCTCTAAAGGTAACATCAGTAAATGTTGTTTATTAAAATTCAAGCTTAAAAGAGTTTTCATTATTGAAAGTTAGCGTGTTTGTATGAGTTATTTTCTGTTATTTTACAGACTTTTCCTGTATGTTTGAAATACATGAAAGAATCCACTAAATTACAAATAATTAAAAAAATGTCTTAAATCTGTAACTATAAACAGCTGTGACATTTAAGTTGTTAGAGAAATTTAACTTTTTTCCCACATAATTAAATTTCATAATTTCACAAACATTTTTTGTTGTACTTTATAGATTAAACTTTTACATCCATGTTCATTTAAATAAAATATGTGAGAGTTGATTGTAAGGACATTTTAATAATTATCTTGTTCTATCACGGAAGTTTTCACAGAGAAAAGCACCTTTATGTGATTTTAAATCAGATCATTTGTTTTATTACAGTGTTCGATCATATTTCCAAAGCCAATTTCAGTGTTTTAAATGTGTAACATTAAAGTCAAGAATTAAATTTTAACTATGGGAAGTTACATTTTCTGTTATTTCAGACTGTAACTCTCTAACGTAAAATAACGTTAAAATGTATAATCGCGAACAGCCATAAAATTTCAATTATTCTACAGAAATTTTACTTTTTCCACATAAAAATACTTTAAAGTATTCTCAGTGTTTCTAACGCGTGTTAATGTCCTTAATTAAACATTGAAAAGCCAAAAGCTAAATAAAAACAACATCTACAGCTGAGAATGTCTTAATGTTTGTAAGTTACTGTGTTTTTATTAGCTGTAGTTGTAGTAAAGATTTCTCGAGTGAATATTTTAGGAAAACAAATGTTATAAAAACACTGCAGTTATAATAAAAACACATTTTCTAATAACAGCTCGTTGTGCAGGAACATATTTTGAGGTGATAATGTTGTTTGAAGTGTTAATTAAATTCTTCTCTGCTATAAAAGAAGCGTGTGAGCTGTGAAACATGAAACAAGTTAAAGTGTAAAGTGAGTCTGAAACAGGAGCGAAGCAGCTGTGCAGCGACAGCCTGAAGTATCACAACTCGCTGCCAACAACAGGAAGAGTCCGGTGGATTCTCACCTCGGTCAACACGATGAATCACAACTCTGTTCATCTGCTTTAACTGTGACATTACTGGAAAGTCTTGTTTTTATAAATCAACATGGATCTTTGTATCGCTTCGTCGGCGTGTCATCACACGGTCCAAACGGATCTCCGATCCGTCAGACGGTCCGAGTCGGATCATATAAACACGTCATATTTACATGTCAGCCGACTTTCAACACTAGAAGACGAGTTCAATCTGGTCGGACAGGAATCCAGCGCCAGAATTAAAGAGTCAATTCACTCAAATTATTAACAGAATATTTTCTCTCCATGAGGAAAATACGGGTCTCATTAATCTGGATTTTAAAGGTGAAGTACGTACAAAGTTTCTATAAATAAAATATGTGAAAGAAGAAGTAAAGGAAGTTCAGCACAGAGACCAGCTGTTATATGTTTGACTTCAACACACGTCGCAGCATTGGGTCAGAAAATCCACAGAAAACAACATTTCAACCACCAGGAGGCCAAAAAACACCTCATGTAGAAGAGGACTTAACAAACGTTGTGAAACTCTTCTCTGACAGACTCTAAATCATTGTCTCCTTCTTGTAAATTCAGCATTATATGCAAAACCTTAAGTTCACTCTCCACCTTGACATCACCAGACTCCATTAACAAACGTAGTGATTTTAAGAGTTGTTGAATTAAAACAAACTTGATAACGTTGTGAAACTTCGTCTCTGACAGATTCTTCTTTATTTGGACCTTCTGGTAAATTCAGCAAATGTTCTACATGAACTTCTTTGTGTCTTGGTGCAGAAACCTCATGTTCGTCCCAGAGACGGACGGGTTTATTTGCATCTAGCACATCAAATCAAATAAAAACACACGATAAAGATTTCTTCAGCGAGGACACGTCGCAGCGTTGCTTCAGGAACAAACCTCTAATAAATGCAGTGAGTGGAGGTGTTGTAATCTTACGTAACGGCATGAAACACGACGCCTTAGCGGTACCGATGCTTCTGTAGGTTGATTATCTGATTGGCTGTCAGCAGCAGCAGCAGCACCCTGAGGTGTCATCCTCCTCATCCTCATCAGTGTAGGTGCTGCGCAGCCCTGTGGCCGATGGTTACGGTGCTGCACTTAAATCCTGTGATGCAGAAGTGATGGCAGCAGCCGCTCATGTGGAAACGCTGCGTTCAGTCAGTCTGGTTAGATAACGTTCACTGATGCCTCTTTGTTTGCTTGTTTTCTGCTTATTGGATGTTTTTTAGCTCTTTGCCTGCAGAAGCAACACGGACAGCGACGATCCAAACTGCTGCTGAGATACAAACTGCAGTCAGAGCGTTTGTTGTTACAGCAGTTTTTATATTTTTGTTTCATTCATTATCTTTTTAAATCAATTCCGCATCACAACACTGAATCTTTTAAACGGTTGAGTCTCTTGTTATGCTGTGTCTGACTGCATTATTCTTTGAGCAATGTAATGTAGTTTTTTTATGAATAAATAGAATTAAACTTGATAAATTCAGTCAGTTTGTGTTTTGTGAAGAAGCATTTTGTTCCAATTCAAGAACAAAAAACACTGAAATATTAATATTTGCTCTTCCTTCTTCTTCTTGCTGAAGTCTCAGTGACAACATTTACACAGAAATTATTATTTGTTTTAACATTTACAATTCTTTTTAAATAAATACAGCTACACTTTCTCTTGCCTCCCAAAATCATAAAATAAACCCAAATATCTCTAAAAATAAAATAATATCATGTCCTTTATTTCCTTTCCCCCCCAATAAATATAATCAATTAAAAACTGACTGTGTGCTGCTGCTAAGCTAAAAGTGTTAGCATGCAGAAGCTGGTGCACATGAGCTCGGTGAGAAGGCCGCAGAGCCAGTGACCACTGTTCAAGACTGTGTTTCACAAGTGTGAAGGGACGAAACCACTGGATGTTTTTAACAGACATCAGGACGGTGTCCCGCCGTGACGGTGCCAACAAACTGGATGTTTTTGACAAGATGTCGGGATATTCAAAGTCGTGTTGGAGGCAACGAATCAGGATGTTTTAACGAGTCGTTTCGTGACAAACCCAGATATTTCTGATGAGAAGTCAGAATCCAAGTCAGCAGAAGCCCCGAGGTCACAAACTGATCTGAAAACGTAATTCACACCGTTTTAAAGCTGAAATCTTTACTGGAGCTGCTAAGCTAAAAGTGTTAGCACGAGTTTCGACGGCATGTCGAGGGCGATACTAACGACTTTTCAGCAGACGAGCTGTTGAGAGACACCTGATGTTTCTTTATATCATCAGGAGGAGAAGATGACTGAGTTTTACCTTCCTGGGTGAACTGCTCCTTTAATTCACACAGCTGACTCCTCCATGGCTAAGCTGACATGTACAGTTAGCGGCTCCTCAGCATGTATCATGTATGTTGCGTTGCTGATAACAACACGCAGCTAACGAGCTGATGGATTGGACAGCTCGTCTCCTGCAGGAGGTCGCTGCTCCTCCTCCTCCTCTGCTCCTCCTCCTCTGCTCCTCCTCCTTCTCCTCCTCCTCCTCCTCTGCTCCTCCTCCTCTGCTCCTTCTCCTCCTCCTCCTCCTCCTCTGCTCCTCCTCCTCCTCCTCTGCTCCTCCTCCTCTGCTCCTCCTCCTCCTCCTCCTCCTCCTCCTCTGCTCCTCCTCCTCTGCTCCTCCTCTCCTCCTCCTCCTCTGCTCCTCCTCCTCTGCTCCTCCTCTCCTCCTCCTCCTCTGCTCCTCCTCCTCTGCTCCTTCTCTGCTCCTCCTCCTCCTCCTCTGCTCCTCCTCCTCTGCTCCTCTGCTCCTCCTCCTCTGCTCCTTCTCTGCTCCTCCTCTGCTCCTCTGCTCCTCCTCCTCTGCTCCTTCTCTGCTCCTCCTCTGCTCCTCTGCTCCTCCTCCTCTGCTCCTTCTCTGCTCCTCCTCTGCTCCTCTGCTCCTCCTCCTCTGCTCCTCCTCCTCCTCCTCTGCTCCTCTGCTCCTCCTCCTCTGCTCCTCCTCCTCCTCCTCTGCTCCTCCTCCTCCTCCTCCTCTGCTCCTCCTCCTCCTCCTCCTCCTCCTCTGCTCCTCCTCCTCTCCTCCTCCTCTGCTCCTCTGAACACCATCATGAATGTGTTATTTGCGTCTCGTACGTGCAGCTGATGAATCAGAGTCGTTTGACAGGATGAGTCAGCGAGCTCAGAGTGGAGGTGCTGTGACTGTGAGGGCTGATCCACAGAGGAGGATTAATTAGCATTTTCTCTGGCGTTTACATATATTTGATTAATTCAGGCCCTCACAATGTTTCCCGTTTTAAAGATAACCGCTCTTCTCCGAGGCTAAACAATTAGGTTACATAAGCTCATCTGAGTCTTACGTTCCCGTGTCACAGTCCTCGAGCCAGCTGAGCAGCTCGGCTGAAAACCCTTCATTACCGCACGCCGATGAGGCAATCGTTTCCTATTTACTCTCTTCTGCACAAACGGCTGCGGTTAATGACCCGGTACAGCCCGGTTTAAAATATCCTACGTGAAGATATAATGAACTTTACGTCGCCGTTTTCATCTGACTTCTCCACATAATTGCGGGTGAGCGTCGGCTTTGTGTTCAGGGTCTATTGTTGCGTTCACGCCGCGTTCCAGTTAACGAAACCGGTTTAATAACTGGTACCAGAGTGTGATAAAGTTCTGCCATCTGCTATCCAGAATCTGCTCGTTTTTATCTGCCGCTGTCTTTATTTTGGTTATTAAATAATACATTAAAATCAGATTCAAACACGTTCCCGCCTCCTCACAGCTGTGCACCATCAGACTGAAGGCTCAAACGTCAATGGAGATAAATAAAAAATGAAACATGAAACAAATTGATTTTTATTACTATTTATATTGGAAACATAAAGAGGCAGCAGGAGCACAAAGTGTTTCCTGCTCTTCAATTAAGAGTTTGTGCTCTTTAAATGTTGTTTAACACGTCAAATCTAAAAGTCTCACAATCAGATTTTGTTCCTGATCGTCTGAAGACGTTCACTGTTTGTTTGTTGCTGTATTTTTAACAGCAGTTCATTTTCACACTTACACTTAAACACTGAACATATCTGCAGGCAGCTAGCCGGATGCTAACATTTAAACTTAAGCTAGCGTAGTTAAGAACTGAGATTACAGGTCGTTCAACACGTTAAAAAGACAAAAAATAACAATAACAAACTGTTTTGTGAGCAGAAATTATTGTTTCAAGATGATATTTTTAGTTTTCTCTGATTATTTGACTGTTTCATTGATGAATTCTTGAGCCTGACAGTTTGTTTCTGATCACTTTCTGTACGTCGCATGTCCATGAAGCCAGACTTCATGAAGCCATGAAACTTGATTTTGACGAGCAGTCAGGACGCGTCTGTGCTGACAATATTAGGATCTTTTTGAGAAGACATTCGGACATTTTTGAGCCATTTGATGAAACAAAACCAGTTGTTTTAAGTCAAAACTCGGCATGTTTAGAGCAAAAAGCACGGCGCTGTCACGACATCACACTGAAAATGTGGGGAGTGCGGACAAAAAGAAATCATAACGCACCAACACGCCCAGTTATTCTGGCAGCACGTGAACTTTAATCCAGGTGAGTTCAGGCAAACTGATTGATTTAAAGTATTGTGTGGACGTTCTGATTCGCTGGAGGAGAACCGGCAGGATTAACAGGAGCCGCGGAGATCCGGTGCTTTCAGGTAGATTCAGGCGACCTGCGCTCCTCAGCCGACGACTGAACCTCCACACAGAAGATTGGCTCTTACGCAACGCGAGGCTTAAATCCTGCCCGTCAGCATTACAGTGGGGGAGCTGACGGACAGAAGAGCCGAATCTGAGGGGGAGAGAAGATTTCTGGGCTTTGAACTAAAAATGATAATATAAATTAAGTATGTTTCACTCACATGCCGCTGCAGTTCAAATCCCCAGCTCCTCGCAGAGTTCAGCTCGTGTTCAGATCGCTCTTTGTTTCCTGTCGGGCTTCGTGATGACTCAGCTGTTGTTGATGGGAGCGATCGTCTCCAGAGAAACACCTGAACGTGTCCGACTAACAGCCCGCGTGCTCGCCGGGAGCTCACTGTCGGTTTTCATGTACAACAAATGTGTTCTGGGTGTTTTTCTGCAGCCACAGATCAGATTTACATACGAGAGAAGAAGGAGCACATGGTTTAATGAACAGCTGTCTTTAACGAGACTCCTGCTCGCTCACAGACAGAACCAGAGATGTTCTGACGAGATGTTCTGACGAGACTCTGGGAGATGTTGAGGAGATTCCAGACATGTTTTTTCATTACAAAAAACAAAAACATGATCTTTTCTTTGCCTAACCGGGTATTTTTTGTGCCTCATCAGGTCATGAGAACGATGTCATCACAACGCTGTGACAACATTAAAGTCCCTAAAACTATAAATATAAATACGTAACACGTCTGATTTACGTGTTTGGATGTGAACTACGTGTTCGAGGGTCCGACACCGGCCCGTGTTTGGATCCGGTCGCCGACTCGTCTTTTCTGTGACTCACACTTGAATGTTTTTGTTTACTTGACTTCTAATTTCAGCACCGACGGCCGAGATTAGTTTCCTCTAATCTCTCCCTGTAACGACCCGAACCCGGCAGGTCTGTGGGCGTTTCTTTGGAGTGACTTTGTCGATTTAAAAGCCTTCTGATTCGGGGAAAGTGGAGCCCGGCGTGTCCTCGGGAGTCATCGCCTGTCACTCATGTCCTGAACCAGGACGAGCTCAGCCCCATCTTTGCTCTCTCACTGATTTCCGGCTTTTTTTGAGCAGCAGTGGAGGTTGCAGCTGAGGACTGCCACTGTGTGTGTGTGTGTGTGTGTGTGTGTGTGTGTGTTGTTATGTAACTTCCTCATTGCATTGTCTCTCCTGCTTCCAGCGTTTTCCCAGCCTGCGCCGAGCCGAGTCGGGTTATAGGAGTCAGTGTGGCTGCAGAGAGGCTCATGTTAATCAGCTGACCCTCAGAAACGCTCGGCAGCCTCGTCTCTCCGCTCCACGTTCGACCGCCGCGTCCAGAATTAATACCAGAACCATCAGTCATCCGTCTCCAGCTGAGCCGCGGACTCACACACTCGCTCCGGACTGTCATGTTTGAGCAGAACCGGTCACGGTTGACGGGTTTGTGTGGTCGCGGCTGTAATTAGTTGTGCTGCAGCAGCTCCTCAGTGATGCTTCTTGTGTTGCTCCGCGGTCACGCAAAGCATTAGACGCCCGCGGATTAAATGCATTTATGAGGGTAAAAATAGCAACATGATAATGCATCACATGTAAACACTGTTCTGCTCAGGCCGTGTTTATTTATATGAATGGCGGCACGTCGATTACAGAGCAGTTCGGATTAGTGCAAACATTTTGACCATCTCGCTGAAATGAGCTGTCAGTCAGACCGACAGCTGTGACGGAAGTTTCCAAGTTTCTTAATCTCACAAGTTTTTGAGGACACGTCTTAAAGTTCAGACTCGAACCCTCCGCGCCGAGGACGAGGCGTTCAAGGACAGTCGTAGATCAAAGTTGAATGAAAAGAAGGATCGTAATCCCAGATGAGGCTGTTCAGGTGCAGTTATGAGATTATGAAAACTGAGAAAACTAAATTATAGAATCTAAAAATCACGAGACACATTGAGAATTTATAACTGTGGATTTAACTTTAAAATGTTAACTTTAATCCCATAATTTCGACCTTAATCTCATAATTGTGACTTTAATCCCATAATATTTTTTTTATTTCATGATTTCAACCTTAATCTCATCATTTCCATTAATAAATATTAGTTTTTGTTAAATAATTTCACATTTATTCTCATTATTATGACTTTTTATCTCATATTTTTGATTTTAAGTGTCATAATTATTTTTTTTAATCTCATCATTTTGACTAATAAATATGTATGTGTATATGTCATAATTTCACATTTATTCTCATTATTGTGACCTTTTATCTCATAATGATGATTTGCAATGGGACCTTCTGTATTTATTCCTGTAAAGTTTAAAGGTTTCCGTTGTGTTTCTTCCTGCAGCTGGTTGTAATATTCGTCTTTACGTCTTTCCTCACAGACGTCAGACCTCTCTGATGATGTCAGCGGTTCAGATTCAGTCTGCGCTCGTTATCTTCCTGTGGTAACGAAGTATTTTAGAGCCGAGCTGTCCTTCGCCTGCTGATGTGACAGGAGTGAGTCCAGGTCGTCTTCATGTGTCTGAGGACGACACTGAGCCTCCTGCCGGACGCCAGCAGCAGATTCACCTAATTGGGATCTGCAGCGCGGCCGCCAGTTCAGCAGATTACACGCCGGCTCTGCCAGAATTTATGAGTATTGGACGGCGTCCCGGAGCTGAAGGATAGTCCTGTTATATCTGGCTAATTGATGGATCCAGCAGATAACGAGCAGTTTAGTCTGATGGAACAAACTGCAGGGAGTGACAGCAGCAACGCACGGCCAAAAGTATGTGGACGTCCAGTTTTACAGCCAGGACACGTGATCAACATGAGCTGATCTGGAGTCAGTGTTCCCACCTGACGTTTGTCAAGTCCTTCCACAGATAACTGCTGAAGAAGAAGAAGAAGAAGTAGAAGATGGTCACTTGGCCGTCTACGAGTGAATGTTGGAATTAATCTGGGACTTTTACAGGAATAAATACACAATAACAACGTTTAGCTGCTGAGCTAAAAGTGTCGAGCTCGACTGCGTGTGCAGGATGTAAATCTGGTCTGAGATCAGTGGATGATTGGATGATGAGTGGATTATTTGAGTGAAAATGTTCCTTTTTGGAGGTTTTTCCAAAAGGACAATTCAAAAAAAATATTTACTTAGGCTACAAATAAGCACTGAGAGTTTTATGATTTAATAATAATCATAATGATAATAATGATAATAATGCAGTCCCAGTGCAGCTTTCCTTCCTTCCTTCCTTCCTTCCTTCCCTCTCATGTCATAACTGTTGGTTGAACATTTGGCTTTGTTAACTCTCATTTTGCCTTCAGCCACTATTAACATACATACACTTCACATCTGTCACTCCTCCAGATTCTACACAGGACAGAAAACTGGACCGTGACATGTCAGAGGACATTCAGAGCGTCTCTCTGCAGCGTTCCAGCAGCTCGCTGCTCGGTGCCTCTTTTCTTTTTTTAAGCAGAGAATTAAACAAAATTCTGGCGTTAACGAGCGACCCGGAGCGTGCACGACGCTTCAGCAGCGACACAAACGGGAGGAGACGGTGATGGAGGCTGTAATTACCGAGTTAAATCAGATGAGAGTAATAGAAGATGTGGGCTAACATGTACATGGGCTTCTGGCTGACTGCGTCCAGATGCTGCGCTGCTGGCCGTGTGTCGGTGCAGGTGAGGCCACGTGGATCAGAGCTTCGTCCTGCAGCTCTCTGCTCGCTGACACGAGCTCCACACCGCAGAGATGATGCTAAACCACTGTTTTCTTCATGCACTAAGCAAACTGTTGTCATGGTTATAAAGTCCACACTCTGGAGCGAGCAGGGAAACAGAATAAACAAAACATTATGTAATCTAACTGGATTCGGGCGGCGAGGAGACCTGGATCGCTCACTGATGTCAAACCAAGAGCCCCCGAAATGATTAAAGGCCGGCGGAGCGAGCTGATGGGTGACGAGGTCAGCAGGAACCGGGCCAAGATGATTTAGCTCCAAAAAAAATAATGCAACTCCTCATTTTTAGATGCTTGAAAAGTTGGCATGAGGTATAAATGTCCGGATGTCAGCTGCTGATCCTGATCCTGAAGATGTGAAGGACGTCAATCTGTCACTTCTGTATCCATGAGATTTACACTCACTCGTCCATCACATGTGCTGCCTGCTCGTCCTCACCACTTTACATCACATCTGGTGTGGTACTAAAATAGAGAGCACACCTCCACCACCGTCCAACAGCTCCCTCTTCACCTACTCACAGATCCCGGTCACCTAAATACACCTGAGGTTTTCCACCAAGATCCAAACATTGTTCTAATTAGTGGAAATGTTGGAAAAGGCCCCAGAAAGTGAGAAAACATTCCTGGTTCTGTCCAACCAACCAACGTTTTCTCTATTTTCATTGGAAGACACAAAAAAAACGTTGTTGTTGTGTATGATGTATGTACTCTGTTCACACACACACACACACACACACACACACACACACACACACAGTAAAGCTCATTGTAATCTGCTTTGAACGATTTCCAACTCGTCCTCTGGTCACAAAGGTCAAACACAAACTCGCGGTTCATTTTGTTCAAAAGGAGGAACACGTTGCCGCCACGTGACAGTTTACAGCACGAACCACCTGAAAGCGTGCGACCGCTCCGTGTGGAGGATGAATGATCCGCTCGAGGACTGAATCTGATCCCTCGGTCGTCCCTGACAGCATGAATCAGGAGTCTTCTGCAGGACGATGTTCACGATACTCTGACCTCCAAACACAAGTCCAATCAAACGACCCCGACATTACAAACAACTCGTCTGTTTGACCGGATACACGTCGCCGAGTTAAAGAGAGGCGGTAGCATCAGATAAACTTCAGTAAAATAACCATGATGTGTTTTGTGCTTTAAGTCACAAATAACAGCAACAGAACCGGCTTGACTAAGTGTGAGAACCACAAAAGACTGTGAACGTTCCACTGATTGGTTCAGTGTCGACATTCAGCAGCGTGTCAGAGACGTTACAGACACTTTGTGAAAGCTTCTCGGGTCGCTCGCCAAACCAAAGCATCGGATTCTGACAAGCTGGGAATGAGACTCAACAACCAACTGTCTTAAAGGTCCGAGATGTAAGATTGTTAGTTCAAAACATTTAAAGCAACAAAATGTAACTTCTTGGAGAGAGACAGCTGATTGTTGAGTCTCATCTCTGGATCGTCCACCATGACGCCTAGACTAGGCAGCTCAATACTAGATAGATAGATAGATAGATAGATAGATAGATAGATAGATAGATAGATAGATAGATAGATAGATAGATAGATAGATACTTTATTCATCCCCTCAGGGAAATTCTATGTATCCTATAGCTCACAGTACACATAATACGTACACCATAAAAGACGGATAATACACACAACCATATCGCGATATTTGGGCGGAACAATGACGTCTTATCCAAGTTTGGATATAGACCGAGCCGACCAGGACTAAGTACTTTGTTGCTTTGGTCAACATTATTTTAGTTTCCACTCTGTCGCAAATTACTTTCGTGTAACTGTATTTTCTATAGGAGATGCAGATACGGTGGCCCAGAAGGGTCAACACACTGCAACTTAAGAAAAAACGTACAAACAGGCAAAGAAACTTGAGAAGAATTTAGAAAACATCCTGCAAGATGAGAAAACAAGTAAACTGTTTCCAGGGGACACAAATAAGTGGTGCACACAGTCTGGACACACTTGTTGTTGTCATTGTTTGTGACTCATGAAGTCGGACGTCCAAAACTAAATGATGTCGGTTTTTGGGGATACAATCAGTGTGCACCAGTTTTTAATGTCCCTTGGAAACAGTTTTTGCGTTTCCTTAAGTTGCAGCCAACACGGATGATTTGGCCTTTTATATACTGCAATACTCTGAGGCCTCCATGTCAGTACTGCAACATTATTGTAGGGAAGACTGTTGGTAACTGGACAAAAGAGTTCTGATCAGTAATCATCAGTAATGTGGATGTAAGACGAGCTTTAGAAAATGATGCCACTTTACTGTAATGAGCCTTTAAAACCAGAACAAGACGACGCTGATGTCGCATCAACACATCAGAGCTGCTCCAGTCGTTCTGTCCACCAGAGAGCGCCGACTGTTTCACTTCTACACCGTCAAACCTCGTGATTCTTTAAAAAGCTGATTAAAAGATCTTCATCAAAAACGGTTGTTTAAATAAAAGAGACACGCATCAGGAATGTTTCAGAGTGTCAGAGCTCAGTAACAGTCTCGGCCTCATGGAGTCATTCTCAGTCTGCAGCAGGACGATTTACAGTCGAGGAGCTTCAGAAAGTTCCGACATCGAACTGAGAAACTGTTTCTGAACATCTCTGTGACAATCTGACATCACACAGAGAGGAGGAGAATCTCTCTGCATCTCTTTCCTCATTCACAACCAGTTTTATCTCTTTTCATGTAAACACGAGCAGAAACACACAGAAGACGTCTTTTCAACATCTGTGTTAGACGTCGTTCAGCGTTCACTGGTGTTAGTGACATCACTGCGTCTGAAGAACTTTTTGGAGTTCAAAATTTAAGTTTTAACGACGGACGAATTTGACTTGTGCAGCAAAAACTACAGAGAGGATTCAAACGTCAGCAGCTGAACGCGGCGTGTTCTTTACCTGGAGAGCAATTTACTTTAAAATCCAGTAATTAAGAAGGAAAAGCTGAATATTGTACCAACAGTACACAGATTATATACAACAACGTTGGAAAGACGTATAGAGTGTTCAACTTTTCATCGTTGAAAAGTCGTCTTTCAGAGAAGTTTCATAATCTGGACGTCTTCCAGGAGAGACTGTCCGAGAACGTATATCCGTATATAGAAAAACATATAAACTACTTCTGATCAAGAACAATATAATAATAATACATCAGACATATATTTACATGTATATAAACTGTATTCTGTGGGTGCAGTGTTCAACTTTCTCTGAATTGTTGGACTGGAAGTTGTTAATGAAGCTGATAAGAAGCTCTCCAGGTAAAGAACACCTGCAGCTGCTGACGGTGAGACTCATAAACTTTCATTTTGAACCACGAGAAGTTGTTTACTCGTACGTCAGCAGTGAACGCTGAAACAACGTCATTCTGTCTCTCCACGTTGTCAAAGACGTTGAGAAGTCGTTCTTTCTGAGAAGTTTCTGCTCAGTGAGGGAGGTCGACACTCTGGACGTCTTCCAGCAGAGACGTCTCAGATCGTGTCTCCAGATTTTAAGGTGTATCCACTTCGCCCTCATTAAAGCTGCTATTTGATGTTTGAGTTTCATCCCCAGCTCGTCACATACTGGCGCTCTGCGATGGCGGAGGCCGACTCGTCCTACAACCCCAACGCTTCCGTTCTTGACGAGCTGGGAATGAAACTCAAAAATCAAACAGCAGCTTTAATGCAGAAAAAACACATCATACAAACAAAAGGAAGAATATGGCTTTGCAGTGAATTTTGTCCCTATTGGTCTTCCGTACATGAGGAGCTGTCCCTTCAGCACCACTCGAGACAAAACTGCCATCCAACACATTAGAACCCAGAACCTGCTGAGCCGGACTCACCTGGTGTCGGCGTGTCTGCGGCTCTCCAGATGTCTCGGCTCTGTCCTCGTTCTTGGCTGGTTTACATCCTCCCACATGATGTCCTTTGTTTTTAAAAACAAAAACAAAAAGTTGAAAATGAAAATAATCACAAACAAGGCTGTTCTTCTTCCTCTGAGCGGTTAGAAAAAAGGAAAAGCGTCTCACTCCTCTGACAGAACCTGAGGTGTCTGCATCTCAAAAATAGACTCATTTATTTTATCTTTTATTTTAAATATCTCCCAGATCTACAGAACATGACAGAGAGCCTGCGGGAGTATGTACAGGTGTCAGCGTAAACAGAACCACTAACTGCAGGGAAGGTACGAAAAATAAGATTTGGCTTTTTCTCTGCTGCTCTACTGAACTGCTGCCTGCTTTATGTACAAAGAGTCTGCTTGGTCCCGTTAATCCTCAAGTAATTAATCCAAGTCCTGCTCGCGCCTGATTGTGTGCAGCGTGACGTCACGATGTCGGTTGAGGTGTTCCTACTTTAAAGGGTCGTTGTGTGGCGGAGCTGCGGTTCCGGTTCTCCCTCTCAGCAGATGAGCGGGATTAAAAATGTGCTTTTTTTTTCTTTTTTTTTTAATAAATCAGCCGCTGAAACTTTTCAGGCTGCAGATGTGTTGATCCTCCGACTGCTATGTGCAAAAAGACTTAAGAGCCCATTAACAGGGTTTATTCTACACGACTATGGGCTGTAATAGTTCTGAGAGGGTGAGGAGCTGGACTGGACTCTACAGGTCGGTCTCCCGGGTGTCCAGGCAGAACGCGTAAAGGGATCTCTTGAAGTCCATGCTGCTGTTCGCCTTGATGTTCGCCTTCTCCACCGAGGCGGACGCGTCGTTGTTCTCCGCGTCCTGAGACTTGGTGGAGGATTTGCTCCCCTTGCGCTTCAGTTCGGGGCTCGCTCGGCCGCTGTTGGGCTCGTCCTTCAGGGAGGACTGGTCCTGGTCCGTCTCTCGGTGGTAGAAGTAGTTGAAGTTGGACACGATGACCGGCACCGGCAGCGCGATGGTCAGCACGCCGGCGATGGCGCACAGGGAGCCCACGATCTTCCCGCCCACCGTCACCGGCCTCATGTCGCCGTAGCCCACCGTCGTCATGGTGACCACGGCCCACCAGAAGGCGTCCGGGATGCTGGAGAAGTGAGACTCCGGCTCGTCCGCCTCTGCGAAGAACACGGCGCTGGAGAAGAGGATGACTCCGATGAAGAGGAAGAAGATGAGGAGGCCGAGCTCCCGCATGCTGGCTTTGAGAGTCTGCCCCAGGATCTGGAGCCCCTTGGAGTGTCTGGACAACTTGAAGATCCGGAAGACCCGGACCAGGCGGATGACCCTCAGGATGGCCAGAGACATGGCCTGCTGTCCGTTCTGGTGCTCCTGGCCCTGCTGCTCCGCCAGCTCCGTGCCCACTGTGATGAAGTAAGGCATGATGGACATGATGTCGATGATGTTCATGATGGTCTTGGAGAACTCCGACTTGCTGGGGCACGCGAAGAAGCGCACGAACAGCTCGAAAGTGAACCAGATGACGCATGTGGTCTCGATGATGAAGAAGGGGTCCGTGAAGGTGAGGGACGGCCGGGGCGCGGTGCTGTTGTCCAGCCGGCTGGTCACCGGCAGCTCCCTCTCGTCCCTGAACTCTGGCAGCGTCTCCAGGCAGAAGGTGATGATGGATATGGTGATGACGATCACAGACACGATGGCGATGCCCCGCGCCGGCATGGAGCTCTCCGGGTACTCGAATATGAGCCAGACCTGCTTCTGGAACTCGTTCTGGGGCAGCGGCTTCTCCTCCTCCTTTATAAAGCCCTCATCCTCACGGAACCGCTCCATGGCCTCCTCCCCCAGCTGATAAAACCTAATCTCATCCGCGAACACATCGATGGACACATTGACCGGTCTCCGGATCTTCCCCCCTGACTGATAAAAATACAAAATCCCGTCAAAACTCGGTCTGTTGCGGTCGAAGAAGTACTCGTTCCGGAGCGGGTCGAAGTATTTGATCCTCTTGGCGGGGTCTCCCAGCAAAGTGTCCGGGAACTGGTTCAGGGTGCCCAGCTGGGTCTCGTACCTCAGCCCGGCTATGTTGATGAGCACCCTCTCGTTGCTCTCCGTGTCCATGTCCATGTCCAGCATGTCCTCGTCGAACAGATGGGGACTGTGGTCCGCGCGTAAAAGCGCATCCATGGCGTTCTCGCTGCAGCTCAAAGTGTTGTTCATGTCGTTGATTTTCCAGGAGCTCTGCTGAGGAGGGTGATGATGCTGCTGCTGGGGCTGCTGAGGACTCCCCCGGGTGTTCAGCTCTTTACCGTAGTCCTCTCCGAGTCCACTCTGAACGAAGCCCGACTGAGGGACATCCAGCGCGTTCCGGCAGCTCTCCTCGGCATTGTTGCCTCCACCTCCTCCACCACCGCTCCCTTTAGCGCCGCCGTTCTCAAAACTCACCAAGGCTATCTCCATCCCGCAGCCATCCACAGTTACTGTGTGAAGAATAAGAGAGACTTGTTGAGCTGGAGCGCGAACATCCTCTCCGACGGTTCAGGGACGCAAAAGTTGAAATAATTGAAAAATGAAAAAGCTGCGCGGCGGACTGACGGAGCGGGTCTGGTCGCGGCCGGTCCTCCTCTCAGGAGCGCATCTGTGCTGCTGCTGCTGGGCTGGTTGTCGAGGCTGTAAGCCGCCGCCGCCGCCGCCGCTGCTGCTGTGGATGAAGTAAATATTAAAAGCGGCAGAGAAGAGGAGAAGAAGAAGACCCGGATGAGAGCGGAGGCTGGTGATTATTCCTGACGTCAAAAGTGCTGCTCAGACCGTTTAGCTGCTTCTGAACATGTCTGTGGATGAGAGACAAGCTGTCAGCCTCCCTCCCTCTCTCTCTCTCTCTCTCTCTCTCTCTCTCTCTCTCTCTCTCTCTCTCTGTGTGTGTGTGTGTGTGTGTGTGTGTCTGGGGGCGGGGACGCGCTCACTTCATTTTCCGGGTTTATGGCAACAAAAATGCGCGCGCCGGCTCTGAAGCCTCATTTTAATGTTGAATATTTTATCAGATTAAAAAAAATGAATAAAGAGAAATTACACGTCATAGATGATCAATCACACACTTTACTGAAGTAAAAGTATTATTATCAGTTCATCATCTCCTCCATGATGATGGAACATTCTGATAAACAGCTGCAGCAGCTGGAGGTTGCTTTTAAAACAAAGAAACATCAACAGAAGCAAAAAAATACTTGATTAAATCTTTGCAGAATCAGCTGTTAGCACTTCCTGTTTGCAGTGTTCTCATCGATGCACAGACAGCTATCACTGGATCACGTTTATTTTGAATAAACCTTAAAACGGGATGTTTCTAAGGCAAGTTCTGCACATGTGAGGAGCATCTGTTTTGGGGATTTCTAAGCAGATTTTTGGAGTCCTCATCTCCTCCTGATGATATAAAGTCCTCCTCTCCTCCTCCGGATGATATAAAGTCCTCCTCTCCTCCTCCTGATGATATAAAGTCCTCCTCTCCTCTCCTCCTCCCGATGATATAAAGTCCTCCTCTCCTCCTCCTGAGGATATAAAGTCCTCCTCTCCTCCTCCTGATGATATAAAGACCTCCTCTCCTCCTGATGATAAAAAAGTCCTCCTCTCCTCCTCCCGATGATATAAAGTCCTCCTCTCCTCCTCCTGATGATATAAAGTCCTCCTCTCCTCCTCCTGATGATATAAAGTCCTCCTCTCCTCCTCCTGATGATATAAAGTCCTCCTCTCCTCCTGATGATATAAAGTCCTCCTCTCCTCCTCCTGATGATATAAAGTCCTCCTCTCCTCCTCCTGATGATATAAAGTCCTCCTCTCCTCCTCCTGATGATATAAAGTCCTCCTCTCTCCTCCTGATGATATAAAGTCCTCCTCTCCTCCTCCTGATGATATAAAGTCCTCCTCTCCTCCTCCTGATGATATAAAGTCCTCCTCTCTCCTCCTGATGATATAAAGTCCTCCTCTCCTCCTCCTGATGATATAAAGTCCTCCTCTCCTCCTCCTGATGATATAAAGCCCTCCTCTCCTCCTCCTGATGATATAAAGCTCTCCTCTCCTCCTCCTGATGATATAAAGTCCTCCTCTCCTCCTCCTGATGATATAAAGTCCTCCTCTCCTCCTCCTGATGATATAAAGTCCTCCTCTCTCCTCCTGAGGATATAAAGTCCTCCTCTCCTCCTCCTGATGATATAAAGTCCTCCTCTCCTCCTCCTGATGATATAAAGTCCTCCTCTCCTCCTCCTGAGGATATAAAGTCCTCCTCTCCTCCTCCTGATGATATAAAGTCCTCCTCTCCTCCTCCTGATGATATAAAGTCCTCCTCTCCTCCTCCTGATGATATAAAGTCCTCCTCTCCTCCTCCTGATGATATAAAGTCCTCCTCTCCTCCTCCTGATGATATAAAGTCCTCCTCTCCTCCTGATGATATAAAGTCCTCCTCTCCTCCTGATGATATAAAGTCCTCCTCTCCTCCTCCTGATGATATAAAGTCCTCTCTCCTCCTCCTGATGATATAAAGTCCTCCTCTCCTCCTCCTGATGATATAAAGTCCTCCTCTCCTCCTGATGATATAAAGTCCTCCTCTCCTCCTCCTGATGATATAAAGTCCTCCTCTCCTCCTCCTGATGATATAAAGTCCTCCTCTCCTCCTGAGGATATAAAGTCCTCCTCTCCTCCTCCCGATGATATAAAGTCCTCCTCTCCTCCTCCTGATGATATAAAGTCCTCCTCTCCTCCTCCTGATGATATAAAGTCCTCCTCTCCTCCTGATGATATAAAGTCCTCCTCTCCTCCTCCTGATGATATAAAGTCCTCCTCTCCTCCTCCTGATGATATAAAGTCCTACTCTCCTCCTCCTGATGATATAAAGTCCTCCTCTCCTCCTCCTGATGATATAAAGTCCTCCTCTCCTCCTCCTGATGATATAAAGTCCTCCTCTCCGCCTGATGATATAAAGTCCTCCTCTCCTCCTCCTGAGGATATAAAGTCAGCTGAGGAACAGTTCTGGAGCTTCACAGTAAAACAGAGTTGCAGCATTCTGATGAACAACTGAAGCAGCTGAGACTTGATTTAAAAGAGAGAAACAACCAAAGAAAATAAAAATACTTGATTAAATCTTTGCAGAATCAGCTGTTAGCACTTCCTGTTTGCAGTGTTCTCATGGTTGTACAGACAGCTATCACTGGATTACTTTCATTTTGAATCAACCTTAAAACGTGATGTTTCTAAGGCAAGTTCTGCACATGTGAGGAGCGTGTTTTTTGGTGGGGTTTCTGCAGTAAGTGGTAACTCTCCCTGAGTAGATGTACTCGGTTACATTCCCTCACAGCTCAGTAGACGAAGCTCCCTCACATTACTGATGTATGAATAAGTCCTGCACTGTTCTGATTGGTCCTCTGTTACACTTGACTTGTGTGTTTCTGTGTCATATTCTCTTCTTATATAATCTTATATAACATCGAGCACACAAACATCCTTAATGCACACGGATCCATCTCCTTACAGCCGAGCACAAAGACCTGCCTCCTCCAGCTCGCCTCTCTTTCAGTCCTTCTCTTTTTGTTGTCTTTGTGTCCACGGTGGTTCTGCTCTGAGGACGGCGGGTCGGGCCCCGGGGCCGCACTCTGCTCTCTGACGATTGTCCGGATGTTTCCTCGTCCTGCCGCCTTTGAGCGAGATGGACGGGCCTTTTCTTTACCTCCACACAAAGTCGTGTTCCTCCTCGAAGACGACTCTCGTCTTCCATTATATTTTTATTTTTATCCATACGTTTTTACTCAGAAGACAGAGAACAAAGAGCAGAAACCCAAATCACAGATTCTGATGTTTGGGTCAATGTCACGTTGAACTGTGTAACGTTATATCACTTAATAAATACATGATTATTTAAAGGAACAGTTCGCCTTACAAGTAAAACTCAGTCATCATCTCCTCCCTCCATGCTGATGTTCCATAGTTCACAAAACATTCCTGGAGCAGGAAACAACAGAAAGAATCTCAAAAACTACATTAAATCTTTGCTGAATCAGCTGTTAGCACTTCCTGTTTGCAGTGAACTTCTGGATGTACAGACGACATCACTGGATTACTTTCATTTTTGATAAAACTTTAAAACGTGATGTTTCTAAGGCAAGTTCTGCACATGTGAGGAGCGTCTTTTGGGGGGATTTCTGCTGTAAGTGGATTAAGCGTCACAGTGTAAACCTTCGCTGGAGACTTGTTTTAAAACCGAGAACACCCCAAAAAACACCGACTGTCTGCGTACAGCTCGTCCACAACTAAAACATTTTGTTTACACCATTTTTTTAAAGCTGAATCTTCACTGGAGCTGCTGCAGGAGCTCGACCGCACATTGAGGGTGTAAATCATTTCCAAATGTCTCGTGTCTCTTTATACGTTTATAATAATGAGCGGTGCCTGTTGAAGATGTTGCTAAATGCTAATGCTAGGTGTTTCTCATGCGTTAGCTAGCTGGCTGGTTGTGAAGGTGTTAGCAGTGTTGGCAGTGCGTTCACAGATCAGGAGTGCGGAGATGATGACGGATGTGAACATTCGACTGGTCCAACTCGCTCGCGTTCACTCGGCTGCACGAGCTCGGTCAGCGTTCAGAGAGGCAGAGTGGCTACAGACGCATCCACACTTTAATATCGGGGGGAACTGTTCCTTTAAGAGTTCAGAAACGAGTTTAGATCAGAAACAAAGATCTTCAGAGGATGAAACACTTACAGGAGGGTGAAAGAGGATCAACTTTTTATATTTTTGTGCCACACAAGATCAAAACACACGGACCAACACCTCCAGTCAGAACCAGCCCTTTAACACGAGCTAACAATTACAAGGAAGGATCTCTGAACACAAATCTGTATCTTCACTTCTTCTGTCCACAGCAGAGCGAACGTGTCCACTTGTGTCTGTCAGACGATGTCTTTCCTGGACCAAATACCTGGAGATCAACACTGTGAGAACTCTGCAGAGATTTCCTGTCATTCATCCTTTAAAACCACGAGGAGAGAAACATTTTTATCATCACACCAAAAATCTAAACATCTGACGCCGCGTGCAGCCTCGTGTCACCATAACCGTATGAGATCGTTATATTGCTCAGCCTGACATCCAAACTGCAGCCACTCTGCACATCCTAAACTCTAACTGGCTCGCACAAAGGACAACACACACACACACACTCACACACACACTCACACACACTCACACACACACACACACACTCACACACAGCCAGTGGACACAGAGCCTGAGTGCGTCGGTTTCTAAAAGCAGAGAAGGTGACCTATTTAAAAGGTTAGTTTCTTAGCCCCGTGGGTGGATTAGGAAAACAAAGCACGAGCACTATATTTATCCGTTTCCTTATCTAATGCTGCAGCCTCATCATGATAAGAACTATGTGCATCTCCCCGCCCCTGGATTAGTGCACTGTCCTCAGACTGCAGCCATGAATAATAACTCACCAACATCCATCTCACTGTGCGACTGGCCACTGGCAACGCTGCGATTTCACGCACTGGATACAGCCATTAGGGTGTTTCTACAATAAACTTTGTAATGTTTCGTCACGCGGACGACGACGGCGGCTTTGAAAGCATGAAACAGGAGGAAGAGCAGCACATGTCCTCGCTCCCAGATTACTTCTCGTATTATGCGCGTGAATCCAAAATCTGGACTCTCAAATCGATTTACAAGGATGTTATTTTCCTCCTGCGGTGCGTTCATGAGCGCTGAGCAGCTGAAGCCAGAGACACGTCGCTGAATCTGTATCCTGCAGATCGTGTTTATATTCAGCCATTTTTCAGCAACTAAAAAATGGACGATAAACTTTATTGTCCGTCTCAACAGTGACAGAAATTCTCCTTTGACGGGAACAATCCACATTTATAACACGCAGCACATCAGACTACCACACAGCAAACACACGCAGGGTTTTTTTTCTTTAATGTTGAAATTCTGATCAAAGAAAATCATGTTTTTGGTTGAATATTAAACAAGCGGCTCTGTGAGGCTTTGGAATGCTAACAATGCTAACCAATAGCTGATGCTTCTGTTAGCTTAGCATATTAGCATGCAAACATCAACTGAGTGACTGATCCAAAGTCCCGCCCCCTCCGGAGTTACTGCTGCTGCATCGGACGAGTTTGAGAATAAGAAACATGTCGACAGCGGTCCTGATGATCTGAGCAATGCTGCGTTCAGGTCCAGGAGTCGAGAGGCCGACGAGTCCTGCAGCTCTGTGAGGCTCCACAGTCAAACTTAAAGCTAACGTGCTGATATTTATCTGTGTAATGTTCCTAACGTTTAGTGTTTTAACATCAGCTAATCAGCCCAGCGGTGGTCGGAGGGGCCGTAGGCGCTGAACGGCAGCCACACAAACTAACAAACTAAACTACTCTTTTAAAATACTTACTCCAATAATCAGCCAGGTGGGTAACTGGTCGACCTGGAAGAAACAGAACCCAGAGCTGCTGCTGCAGGAGAGAAATAAATACAATGTTTTATTATGAAGTTCGTCAACGTTTGTGACTTTGACAGCTGACGTCTGGAGAAAAGCTGATGGTTTGACTGCAGCGATTAGCGTTAGCTAACCGTCAGGTTCAACAGGATGCATCTCGAGTCTATGTCTTTATTTTAGGAGATTTTTAAAGTGGTACTAAATAATAGATGATAAATAATAAATAATGCATTTTATGAAAGTCAAACAAATAAATGAGAAAAAGAAATTCACTACAGTTTTTCTGGTTTCTGTTCTGGGATCAAGTTAAGTTAACTGGTGTCAGCCTCACACAGTATCCCTGAAACATACCTGTGTGTGTGTGTGTGTGTGTCTGTGTGTGTGTGTGTGTGTGTGTGTGCGTGTGTGTGTGTGTGTGTGTGTGTGTGTGTGTGTGTGTGTGTGTGTGTGTGTCTGTGTGTGTGTGTGTGTGGGAGCCAGAGGAGCTGAGTCGAGTCCCACTCGTTGGTACTTGAGCTCTTGTTGCCAGTGACAGAGGGATACGGTAACCATAACAACAGGTAACCACTAACAACCAGCAACCAGTAACGACTGCAGCTCACAAATTAGCTCGTCTAATTACAGAGACACAGTTGAGAGCTGATAACAACAGGCTGCTGCAACAACAGCCACATGTCACCGCTGCAGTCTGAAGGTCAGAGAGGGAAACAGGAAGTGATGAGCGTTACTGTCACAGAGAGGAAATCCTCCGTCTGAGCTGCTGTTGTTGTTGTTGTTGTTGTTGTTGTTGTTGTTGTTGTTGTTGTTGTTGTTGTTGTTGTTGTTGTTGTTGTTGTTGTTGTTGTTGTTGTTGTTGTTGTTGTTGTTGTTCCCACCTGTTCCTGCTGGTTCAGTTGAGGTTGTTTTCTGGCATTCAGTAAATCAACATGTCCGCAGCGACACATGAAGCAGCAGCCGGTCGCTCCTCCTGATCAGAGCTGTGTTTGACTGTTTTGAACCTGAAGTGGGTGTTCTGGATCAGGAGCAGCGGACTTTGAGACCGTCACAGCCCACGGCGTCTTTCAACAAGCCAACCGGACTGTTTGGACCGTCCCAGAGAGGAAGAGAGTCAGAATCAGAGCCGTGCTCATCCAGCTTGTTTTAAGGCTGCTGATGGCCAATGTGTGATCGCAGGAAAACACATGAAATCAGAGACTGTTGTGCCCACAGACCCGTCTCCACCGGGCCTGTAAATGGACCCTTCTCCACCGGGCCTGTACACGGACCCGTCTTCACCGGGCCTGTACACGGACCCGTCTCCACCGGGCCTGTACACGGACCCGTCTCCACCGGGCCTGTACACGGACCCGTCTCCACCGGGCCTGTACACGGACCCGTCTCCAGCACAGCCTCAAGCTGTTGCACCCGACAAACGGAGTTCTAAGCGGACTCGGTGCCGGTCTACAGCTGGACGACAGCAGGTGGACTCTGCGTTTACATCACTGATGCTCACACAGTCAGAGTTTCCCTGGATGCTGAGACGTGCCGCACGCTAACACTTCTAGCTCAGCAGCTCAGTGAATCTGGTCTGAGATCAGGTTGTGATGCTGTGATCACAGCAGACGAGCTCTCTGGTTGTTTCTCTGCTTTACTGTGAAGCTCCAGAACTGTTCTGTGGACGACGACGCTTCACCTGACTTTATATCAACATGGAGGATTTACATTTTTAGGAATAATTATCCTTCTGTGTTTCTATAAAACACCTGCAGCCGTCAGACGGGACGGAGCGAGAGAGCTCTGAAACATGGAGGTCGGCTCCTGTTTGTATCTGTGTGTGTTGGTACAGTAGCAGGGAAACGTCAGATTTGGTGCATGTGAGGAGACGAGCGGCGCCGCGGGGCTGACAGTAGGCCTGAGTCAGACTGCAACACCTGAGGGAGCTTCACCAACCTCCCATCACCGTTTATCTGTGTGTGTGTATGTGTGCTTCACACTGTGCGTCGTCCTTCACCGGCTCTGTGTGTTAAATATGTGTGTGTGTGTGTGTTTATGGGCTCAGGGCGGCTGCGTGGAGAGAGTGGCGTGGAGGGGAGAGCGGGAGGAACGCTGCGATGAGTTTAAGAAGTCTTGACAGCAGATGCCTGCATAATAACACACAGAGAGGACATGTGCAAGCAGGAAAATCAAGGACACCACGTCATGCGTGCCAGTCATTTAAAGTAACAGTTTCCTCCCGCAGCTTAAAACATGTTCACAGATTATGTGCAGAGGAGGCTGCAGATGCTGCTAAATGGATTTGCAACTCAGTGCTGTGAAATAGAGCCGGGCCGGATTTAAAACACCATCTATGTATTTGGACGAGGTCGAGGCAGCGTTGCTGGGGAGAGGCCTTTTTTTTTTTTTAAACCACAACAGTGAGATTGGTGATTGGTGGCTGCAGCCAGATTTGTCAGCGAGCGTTTGAGGCAGATGCTGATGTGTAGGAGGAGGAGGAGGAGGAGGAGGAGGAGGAGGAGGAGGAGGCCCAGTTCAGCCTCGACCCAAACATTTACACAACGTCACGCTGCTCGTTAAAGATCCACATTCTGGTCCCGTTCGCAGAGAACGATCCGCAGAAGTTTAAGTCGACGCGTCGTCACATCGTGTCGCCGCTTATCGTCCTGATTCTCGCAGAAAAAGCGTCCGGCGTCGTGCGTGGAAACAATCTGAGCGTGCTCACATCGGACATCAGTGTCAAGATGGCAGCGCTTTAAGCTGAGCTCCTCCTCCACACGGCGTGTCTGCGAGGACCGCTGAGGACGTCTTCTCATGTCAGTCACTTGCTGCAGGGTTAAAGGGTCAGTTCACCCAAATTACAAACAAGCATTTTTTTTCCTTCACTTGATAATTAGTCGTCAGCAGAGCAGGACAAAAAGATTCATAACGAATTCACCAAAAGTCTCAGACTGAACCATCACAGTCACATTAAACATGAAGCACGTCTGGAGTCTTCACCACACAGACCACAAAACCGTGCCGACATCAGACTACAGCCGCGTGGCTCGACTCCGTTCAGGCTAAAATCCAAAAGAACAAAAACTGACAACAAAGCAGAAACACATGAAGACCAGAGAGTGAACACAAGAGACAAACCAACA
Source organism: Diplodus puntazzo (assembly GCA_963678695.2). Lineage (NCBI taxonomy): Eukaryota > Metazoa > Chordata > Actinopteri > Spariformes > Sparidae > Diplodus > Diplodus puntazzo. The sequence continues at coordinate 23,492,565 of OZ023177.1, forward strand.
GATGACGTCTTCCCATCACAGCTACCGGCCCGGTTCTGCTACAGCCGGACTACCTGCTGGAAGGTGAGTCTGAAACCAGAGACGCTCTGGTCTCCCTTCCCGCCTGCTGTCGAAGAATCACCGCTAATCCAGCTACAGACACGTTTCATGTCCTCTAACTTCTTCACAATAAAAGCATTTAGCCATTTAAAAGCTTTTATTGTGAAGCAGCCTCACAGGAAACATTGTGTTTTCAGCAGCAGTCACTGAACATGAAGCAGCTGACAGTGAACACATGAGACACAGCAGATGATTAAAGAACAAACAGGACGAGAGAAACTAAAGACATTCAGTCAGAAGTTTGTTTCGGGTCGGCTGCAGTCGGGAGACGGCACCGCGGCCCGTTTGGAGGCAGACGGGCCGGCGCTGCTCAGCTCAACTCTGGAGCTGATTGGAGCTGACTTCCAATCTAAAGGTGGACGCTCGCTGCAAAGAGATGTTGGTATAAAAAGTCTTTTCAACAGGAGGAGTCGGCTCACAACGACACGACACCGACTGAAGGACGGAGAAATGACACGTACTGAGTCGTGCTACTCACAGAACAAACACTACATGAAGTTCACGTGATGAAGAGGCAGAGAGTTAAACACAAACGGCACTAACGAGGGGGAGGTGCAGGTGGAGCGACAGGTTAACGAGGCTGATGTGAGACAGGAGGAACGAGAGAGAGAGAGAGAGAGAGAGAGAGAGAGAGAGAGAGAGAGAGAGAGAGAGAGAGACAGAGAGAGAGACAGAGAGAGAGAGAGAGAGAGAGACAGAGAGAGCAGAGAGAGAGAGGGAGAGAGAGAGAGAGAGAGAGAGAGGGGTCAGAAACAGGAAG
>OZ023177.1:23495923-23593423 GCA_963678695.2 Diplodus puntazzo
TAATGTAGTCATGTTTTTGACAATGATTAGTTTCATCAAGTTTCTCTGTTTATGAGATTCTCCACCTGCAGCTCCTCCCCTCATCAGCCTCGTTAGCCTATCAGCTCCTCACCTGTGCCTCCACCTGCAGCTCCTCCCCTCATCAGCCTCGTTAGCCTATCAGCTCCTCTCCTGTGTCTCCACCTGCAGCTCCTCCCCTCGTCAGCTGACTTCGTGTCTTTTGTTCAGTCCATCACTCCTCCCGCCTGTTTCATGAAGCATTTTGAAGAATATCACATCAGAAATGTTATTTAAACAACAAAATGCATTAAAAAAAATAAAACTTCTTGAATTAACAGAAAAAAGTGTGAGGACAACAAGCCTTTAAAAGCAGGGAAGACAGCACTGAGGTCAAATCAGGATCTTGATAAGATCTTGATATGATGATATTGATCTGTTCTGATCAGCACTAACAGGCAGGTGTATCTGACACACGTTCACACTGACCCAGCTGTCTGAATGTGATGGTCACGTCATGCTGCTTGATTGATTGTTTGTTTGTTTGTTTGTTTGTTTGTTATTTGCTGCTGTGCATTGTGGGAGAGAAGTGCCCAGCAGGAGGAGGCTGTCCTACTTTGTCTCTCATTAAACCGGTCACACATCGGGGACGTGACTCAGAAATACGCCAATTCAAGGGAAACGGTAGTAAACGTGTCCTGGAGGCTGCGTCGGCCTTATTCTCCAAGACAGGACGAGAGACTCTTCTTTTTTTATTTCATTTTATTATCTGCTCATCTATCAATAGATAAACCCCGGGGCTCCTTGTCTCTCTCTCTCTCTCTCTCCCTGTCTCTCTCTCTGTCTGTCTCTCTCTCTCTCTCTCTCTCTCTCTCTCTCAGTCTGTCTGTCCCTCTGTCTGTCTCTCTCTCTCTGTCTGTCTCTCTGCCTGTCTCTCTCTCTCTCTCTCTCTCTCTGCCTGTCTCTCTCTCAGGCGGCTGGTTGTTGTTTCACTCTCCTTCCTCAGATTTTTGACGTCCTCTCATCCCTTCTCACCAGTTCACAGGTTACCATGGTGACACAGTAGTGTTCGCCTGTTGCCAGGGCTCGTCTCCATGCGAGCGCAGCATCCCTCCCACAGCGATGTGATGGACTGTGTGTCTGTGTGTCTGTGTGTGTGTGTGTGTGTGTGTATCCCATAATGCTTGTTTCTAAGTGTGGTGCTGTGGTGGAGCCACAAGGTGGAGCTGGAGGCCTTCTGGATGACATCAGAGCGGTGGTAGAAGAAGGTGTGTGTGTGTGTGTGTGTGTGTGTGTGTGTGTGTCTACAGATGTTTGTCACCTTCTCAGACAGATGTTGTCCGACTTGTATGGAGCTTCTTCTTCCTCTGTAGTTAAAATCCTGCCGTCCCTGTTCTGGGATTCAAGTTTCCGGTTGTGACCCGTCGACACCAAGCGGCACCCTGGGAGATCACAACGACCCAGAACACTGTGAAGCAGACTGAGGAGAGACTCTTTATTAATCTACAGAGGAAGGAGAAGAAGAAGTTTGGTCTCTGTTAACCTGCCACCATTAGCAGCAGACACACAGCCTGTTTCATTGAACCAGTCACATCAACATCACCAGACTCCATTAACAAATGTGGAGATTTTAAGAGTTGTTGAGTTAAAACAAACTTTCTAACGTAGTGAAACTGTGTCTCTGACAGATTGTAACTCATTGTGTCCTTGTTGTAAATTCAGCATTAAATCTTTCAGCTGCAGTTGTTTGTCTCCTTGTAAAAAGTTTCAGTTTGTGGCAGCATGTCTGTACCAGCCTGTCTGCTTCTGTGTCTAAAGTGCTAAAGTCTTACCTGCCAACATTGATCAGCTGTTTGAACACACTGTTTACACTGATTTCACCATTTACACTCCATTTATGAAAGAAGAAACATGTTATTGATCTAAACATGTCACATGTTACAAAGACACTAAACAGGAACAATATAGGCTCCTTCTTTGTCCCCGTGGAGAAAGTCCCCAGACTCCCTTAACAAATGTGTCAGTTTAGTGAGTTGTTGAGTTGGAGACACTTTATAAACTCTGTGAAACTCTGTCTCTGACTCATTCTGCATTATTTGGACCTTCTTGTTAATTCAGCAAATGTTCTACATGAACTTCTTTCTGTCTTTGAGCAGAAACATGGAGTCTGTTTGTCGCATACAGAGCAGGAAGTGACATCACATCCAGACTCGTGTCAGCTGTGAACTGATGGCTGTGAAGTTGTTCCCTCGTCTGATTTTTATTTTTTGATTTAAACTATCACAAATAACCAAAAGCTCCAGTTCCATTAAAGCTTTGTGAACATTTTAAATTAATGTATTAACCGTCATTCTTCCTTCCTCTCATTTTTCTCCAACTCTTATTTATTTGAATTCATTTGACTCTTTGGTTTTATTTCTCCCTATTTACATCTTTTAGTTTTTGAGCTACAACACTAAATGAAAGTTTATGATGATCATCAGATGATGGTCAGTGTGCAGGATGCTTCCTCCTGCTCAGCCCTCTAAGAACTGCAGCAGCGTCTCCACATCATGACCTTCCTGAGCCGAACACTCTTCGTCCTCGCTGACTGACATTAAGCTGACACCAGTCCGTTCAGCTCGTCCGTCCTCCAAAGACGACTCTCCGAACTGTCCTTTTGTCCTGAAGACTATCGTTTTGACGTATTATTCACAGCTCCTATTTTTAGCGTCCTGTCTCCGGCCTTAAAAGGCAGCCCAATCCTTACAGTATGTGCACTTACACAAGCAGAAAGCCAGTATCCGCTGTCAGTGTGTATTAAAGACACGTCGTCCCGTCCTGTGGAAGGCCTCGCTGCAGGGCAGTGAGCCTGTGTGTGACGAAAGCAATGAAAACAAACCAGAGACAGAACAAACCAACAAAGGGTAAGGGGCAGGGTTATGTAAATGATGCAAAGGCTGTCTGCCCGGAGGACGAGGTGGAAGAGGAGGAAGAGGAAGTTTTCATAACGTGGTCTTTACAACAGAGCCGACGCTCCGGGCGTCAACAGCAGCAGTGTGTTCTGGAATTACTCGCACACCGACTTCACCTTTTATTCATGACTGAAATTACTTTTATTAGCAGCGTGCTGTGGCGTCGCAGCGTCTCAGAGTCTGCCTGCATGTTTGTGTTTCCACCTGCTTTTCACTTCCTCCATACCGACGAGCCACCAGACATCACCCAGAGGTGTCTGAAGAGCCAGAATGAGGCTCAGAGAGAAGGTGGGAGTGGTGGTCGCCATCTTGGCAAAACTCTCTCTGCTCACCTGACTCATGTGAACAAAATACAGGTAGAGGAGCAGAGTTTGGGTGGAGCTGAAGAAGAGAAGAAGAAGAATGAAGCCTGGTTACTGAAACACACCCATGTGACAGGAAGCCACCAAGCTAGCTAAGGCTAACAAGCTAGCTAAGGCTAACAAGCTAGCTAAGGCTAACAAGCTAGAATCAGCTAGATCAGGGTGACGCCATACATTTCAGATTTCATTGAGGGTCAATTAATTTTGTTTCTCGACCAGTTTTAGCTCACGGGCCGCCGTTTTCTGACCCGGCGCTGAGCACCCAGAACCCTGTGGAGCCTGTTGGCACTGTGTGTTGACACCAGAGCTGTGTGAGCTCCGTGTGGTCGTGTGCCCGCCTCAGTAAGTACCTCTTGGGTTTGTTTTCCTGCTTGCTTTAACTGTGGAGTGCCACACACACACACACACACACACACACACACACACACACACACACACACACGTCTCAGGTGACAGAATCAGCTGTTGGGTTTTGCACTTTGCACCTTGTAACTGAAGAGTGTGAGCGGCGGCTTGTGTCAGTGTGTTGACTGCAGCTCTGCATCATCCATCATTTACAGGCTGCTTACAGAGCTTTGTTTGGTATCAATCATTTAGTCCTGTTGTTCCCGTGCCAGCAGAGTGGATCCCTGCTGGGCGGCAGAACCAGACCAACACTGTGAGGTGAGGCTGCCGGCCGCTGCTGGACCGAGCCCATGACAGAAGCTCTTCCTTCCTGCTACAGTTACCTGAGTTACCAGACTGAATGTTAGCTTAACCCAGAACATGTTGGAGGTGATGTGCAACAAAAGTAATGTGTTAAAGTAATATATTACTTTGAGCAGCTACAGAAGGACTAACAGGTCTACACGTGGTCCAACAAGGTACACATGCTAACAGCTAACAAGCTATATGGTTAACATGTAAACAGAACATTTCTGATGAATTCTGTGAAGAAAGACAAATACTAAGCTCTGTTAACGCTGTCACAGTGACTGACCTCCAACCCACAGAGGAGCTGACAGGACTACATTTCCCAGCAGCCATCGGTGGACTCCATCCACGTTCCTGGTGTGTCTGAACCTGAGCGGCCGGTCTTTGGGTCGACACCCCTCCTCCCCATCCTCACATCAGATTAGTGCAGCTGAGAGGGGATTTGGGATGCTACACTTCGTCGAGGCGACCCATTGACAGCCGTCACGCTTATCACCAGCGGTCATGTAAAAATGTGTCATCTGCAAAGCTATTTTAAAGCCGGAACCAGACAAATATTTATCCTGAAGCAAGGCAGGGACATAAGACACGGCTCGATTTAGACAAAATAAAATCAGACCTGACCCGAAGCTTTAAAACAGTTTTGATGTTGCTGCTAAAAATAAAAGAACATAAGAATCATTGTTAGAGGATCCAACAGGCGCTGGTCTGCTTATTGATTCATATTCTGAATATATATTCATTAGTTCAGATGTGTTAATTAGCAGTGCAGATTAAACCAGGTGACTCTCATGTTGAACAGGTGACGGTACCACTGATCCCGCTGTGGATCAGAACCAGACTGCAATGTTTTTATCACTTTGACATCATAGTTTTAGTTTTGTGGAGAGGCTAACATATATAACATTAAACAGAGCGTCACAGCTGCTCTGGAGTTCACTCTGCAGAACATCCGGGAGGTTCTAGCCGCTGACAGAACCGACGCGGCTCCACGTTAGACAACATTTCATCTGGTCGTGTTAAAATGACTGCAGTTAAATTAACAAACCTCGACCTGCAACGCTGCAGGTGTTCGAGACAAAACGTGGAGCTGAAAGAAGCTAAAACGCTTTCTATGAGATCTAAACAGCGCCTGAACCAGCGCCTGTGCGATGGATCCTGTGGTTCTGTACGCTGCTCTCCTCTTACAGACTCGTACAGTAGAGCAGCTCACTCAAGACAGAACACGTGTGAATATTTTATAACTCATATGATACAAGAAGGCAACGGGACACCGGGCTGAGCCGGGCTCCACCTCTCGCAGGGTTTCCTCATTTCAAGAGTCTGTTTAAGTGCAAGTGAAGAGGAGAAACCTGCAGGCCCGGCGGACCAGCGCCTGCTCAGAACTCTGCTCTGAGCCTCAGCATGTGACGCACGTCTCTGCCAGGTGAGGTTGTAAAAGTCAACAGCGATAATTACAAGAAGAAAGTCCAAATAATGAGATCAAAACTCACTGACTGTGAGCTTAAAACGTAAAACTGAGATAAACTGTCATAATTATGACGTCGAAAAGTCCAAACTTTAAATCAAAACAGTCAGATTATCAGATAAAAAATCCTGAAGTCAGATTATTAATCCAGCCGGCCGTCTCCAGACCACAGCCACCTTACTGCGGCTTTAAGACCTTTTTCTACTGTAATTTATATTTTTCAGAATAAAGTCATGTTTGACTCGGTCCAGTTCTGCGGTTCTGTCCTGTAGTGAAGCAGCTGCTGGTCGAGGTCAGTCACTGAAGGTCACTGGAGTTCATGTAAACGTAGATTTCAAGATGTCTGACGATTCATTATCTGTTTGTAATGATGTAAAATGTGCCTGTTTCTCTCCAGCACAGGACATCAGAGAGAACCGGGGCGGTTCAGAGCTGCAGAGATTCTGCTGCTTCTGGTCTCTTCATGCTGTGAGTCCATATGGACGCTGGTGTTGGCGCTCAGAGCTCTGTGTCAGCAGACAGAGGAAGAGACGGCACGAGCCAACTGTCCTCTGCCGCGTGAGGCTGTCTGGAGCTCAGTGTCGCAGGAAAACACCCGCCTGCCTCGGCTCGGCTCGGCTCGGCTCGGCTCGGCCCAGCCTGACCCAGCTTGGCCCATCTCATCTCGGCTCGGTTCGGCCCGGCCTGGCTCACCTCCCTCTCTGCCTGAATAGACTGATGGAGGTTCAGGCACGAGCTGGAAGGCTCCAGTGGAAAATGAAACTCGAGGAGACAGCGGAGCTATTAGGTTAACATGTCTGTCTGTCTGCAGGGGAGAGAGAGAGACGTGTCTATGGATGGATGTGGGTGGGTGTGGGTGGGTGTCAGTGGATGTGGGTGCGTGTGGATGGATGTGGGTGGGTGTCAGTGGATGTGGGTGGATGTGGGTGGATGTGGATGTGGGTGGGTGTGGGTGGATGTCAGTGGATGTGGGTGCGTGTGGATGGATGTGGGTGGGTGTCAGTGGATGTGGGTGGATGTGGGTGGATGTGGATGTGGGTGGGTGTGGGTGGATGTCAGTGGATGTGGGTGGATGTGGGTGGGTGTGGGTGGATGTCAGTGGATGTGGGTGGATGTGGGTGGGTGTGGGTGGATGTCAGTGGATGTGGGTGGATGTGGGTGGGTGTGGGTGGATGTGGATGTGGGTGGGTGTTTGCAGCCTTTACAGATGGTGCTTCCACATCATCCACCAGCTGTCTCTGACTGCTTCACTCCTCTCTACAGCAGCTCTGTGTCTGTTTTAGCTCCTGTCTCTTTAAGGCCCCGCCCCCTCTGCTCTGATTGGTCAGCTCACACACACCTGAGCTAGCACCGCTAACAGCAACAAGGTTCAGGTTTCAGTGATCCAATGGAGACTGAGCAGAGCCCGACCTGCAGCTCAGAACCTTGATCCAGAGGACGGTGTACCATCAGAGAGGAGGGAGAGGTCCATCCATCCATCCATCATCCATCATCCATCCATCATCCATCCATCCATCCATCCATCATCCATCCATCATCCATCCATCCATCATCCATCCATCATCCATCCATCATCCATCATCCATCCATCCATCATCCATCCATCATCCATCCATCATCCATCATCCATCCATCATCCATCCATCCATCCATCATCTATCATCCATCATCCATCATCCATCCATCATCCATCCATCATCCATCCATCATCCATCATCCATCCATCATCCATCCATCCATCCATCATCTATCATCCATCCATCATCCATCCATCATCCATCCATCATCCATCCATCCATCCATCATCCATCATACATCCATCATCCATCCATCCATCCATCATCCATCCATCATCCATCCATCCATCATCCATCATCCATCATCCATCCATCATCCATCCATCCATCCATCCATCCATCTACCATCTATCATCCATCCATCATCCATCCATCATCCATCATCCATCCATCATCCATCATCCATCCATCCATCATCCATCCATCCATCATCCATCCATCCATCTACCATCCATCATCCATCCATCATCCATCCATCATCCATCCATCATCCATCATCCATCCATCATCCATCCATCATCCATCATCCATCCATCATCCATCCATCATCCATCCATCATCCATCATCCATCCATCATCCATCCATCATCCATCATCCATCCATCATCCATCCATCATCCATCCAGTGCTTCAATGTATCCACAGATGATTTTCACCTTCTGGGACTTTAGTTTTCCTAAATTCTTCTAATTTCTTTTTAATAAAATGTGTTTTTGTTTTTTCACATTCTAGTTCACGTGTGACAAAATTAGAAACGCATGTGATAATGTAGGAAAAATATGTAATTTGTATGTGAACAAACAAATGGTCATGTGACACGTTCTGTTTCCACATGTAAACTTCATGATTCATTGTAACATGTAAAAGGTTTAATTTCACATGTAACAAAATCATTTCTCATGTGGAAGATTAAACATCAAAATCTTCATCATGTGTAAAAAATAAAAAAATAAAAAAACAACCACCAACAAAATTTACAGTAAAAAATACGAGAAAATGTGAAATTGTGAAATCACATTTTTGTTTCCACATGTGTAATTATGTGAAACATAAAGACGTCGACGACGTGCGGATCATTTCTACGTTCCTCTCTCTTCCCTCGCTCGTGCTCCTCGTCCTCCTCTTCGTCTCTGTCTCTTCTTCTTCGTTGTTTTTCCTGGCTGTGCGTCCACCCACACTAACCCAGCATGCACTCTGCCCCGGGCTGCCTCTCGTCTCCATACATACAGGAGCAGCTTACTGTATGCTGCAGCGCTCTCCGGCCTCGCTGTGATTCATCAGCTCACAATAAACTGCTTCTTAGAAAAAACGGTGGAGAATTAGTGTCAGAAATAAACAGCAGGATTTACATCCAGAGAGACTAGGAGCTGCAGCCCGTCGTTAAAGGAGCAGTCCGACTGTTCATCAGCGTCATCAGTGAGAGTCTGAGCCGGAGGACGGTCCGCGGCGTGTTTACAGTCCGATATACAGCGCCAGGAATGAAAATGGCCGCCAGTTGGTTATATGTATGTGACTAAAGCCTCTTCAGGAAGACGAGCGGGTCAGAAGTCTTCATCTGCCCTCGCTCAGTTTGAGAAACATCAGTTTAATGTAAGAGCGCTCTTCACCTGTAGAGACGGTGATGACGTCACTCAGGTTAGAACCAGCAGTGAGCTGTGATTGGTCAGTGATCAACACGCAGTCTCTCATGCCGAGTCACGGCGAGACTTTGTGACTCTGCGATGTCCCGATGTGACGCAGCGACCATCATAAACCCACAGCGAGTCTCACGGTCCAAACAGAGGACGCAGTGAGACGCGATCACACGAGCGCTGTTCAGTGAGGATGTGGATTATTTTCAGGGTTACAGCTTCAAACAGAGCGTCTCGCCACGATCTGACTCATCAGAGAGAAAACGCTCTTCACGCCACACGTCCACTTCCCTTCACTTCCTCCACGCCAACATCTGCTGAAGCTGCAGCTAAAGTCGTATATGTTTATTAAAAGAGTGTTTAATATCTCTGTATCTCAGCAGGGATCAATGTTAGAGACTTTACTGTCTCTCTTCATTCACCACCAGACAAAATCAGGTTCCATGGTGCGACACAGGAAGGGGCGTGGCTTCAGCTCTCTGTTATGATGGCGACCTCTATGGCGGCTGATGTCACAGTGTCGATACCTCCCTCCACCTCAGCCCGGTTAAAATATCGCTCAGCGTCACCGGGAGGAAACTGTGATCTATTGGCCGGAGGTTATGAGTCACTGCGTTATGTGACGGCTCAGTGTACATGAGATGTTTGGACGACACCTCCGAGGTTCTAATGCAGCTCTCAGTGTGGTTGTGTTGTGTTGTGTTGTGTTGTGTTGTGTTGTGTTGTGTTGTGTTGTGTTGGAGCCGCTATAGACGCTGCTGAGAGTCGTATTCTTAGCTGGGTAAGAATAGCTCCTCTGTGACTCAGATGGTTCTCTGCAGCCCACAGAGTATCTACAGAGTCTCTACAGTCTGTACTGCAGCAGGACGCCGCCGCCCAAACACACAGCGAGACCATGAAGCAGGACGCCGCATCCAAAATATCTTCTTTGTCCGTCCTCTTACTTTGTTTCCTCTCATCGAACTGAAGGAACCACATGTGAAGAAGCAGCACCATCAGGGCGTCTGTGTGACGTGTTGCCTGTAAACGTTTAAAAACCAGTTGTCAGGTTTAAATGCAGACAGATTCTGCAGCTGCAGAACTTATTTCACATCTTAAACGTCTTCAGAAACACATTTCACTTTCCAAACTAGCCGCCACGTTGGTCCGGCTCGTCCAGTCATGTGCAGCCAGCGCGTGGTTATCAGGGGGTTCAGGTCAAATGACGCTCCTGTGGACATGAACCATGAGGACGACCGCCCTCTGATTGGCTGTCAGCTCAGGGAATGAGAAGGGAAAAGGAAAAAAAAGAGTCAATAAAAACACAATAAATGAGTAAAAATCTAATATGGACACGAGCAAAACAAAACAAGTGAACTTGTGAACATAAACGCTGCTCGGCGGCTCGTCTGACACTCGGAGCTGCTTCACATGCCGGACTATTTTAGAGAGGTCACGTCTGAACAAGCTGCTGTTGGACCGCGACCTGTTTCTGTTTGTTCCTGCAGTCTGACTTTACTCGTGTCCTGGACTGAAAACACCAGGCAGGAGAAACTCTGGGAGAAATAATAACAATAATAATAATAATAAAAATATTAATAATAATAATAATAATAAATATAATAATAAGAGGAGGAAACTAACAAATACAGAAGAAACAGGATTTAATCTTTTAATCATACTTTAAATCAAGTCTAAAGAGAAATAATCACTCATACGTCGATTCAGGGGAGTCAGGAACATTTACATATTGTTATTGTTTTATTCAATCAAGGCTTCAGCTTCATAAAGATGTAAATCTGGTCTGAGATCAGGTTGTGATGTGTTCTCTCCTGCAGACTGTGATCACAGCAGATGAGCTGAACTGTTCTGTGGACCTGACTTTATACATCAGGAGGAGGAGAGGAGGACTCTGGAAATCTGCTCAGAAATCCTCAAATAACACGCTCCTCACATGTGCAGAACTTGCCTTTGAAAGTAATTAAACTATTTTTAAGTTTAATTCAGTATCACAGCAATCCAGTGATGGCTGTCTGTACATTCACAGGTTTACTGCTAACAGAAAATGCTAACAGCTAATTCTACAATGTTTTAATGGATTTTTAGGGTATTTGGGTTCCATCATCAATTGCTCAAACGTTACAATAAAAAACAAACAACACAGTCGTATCTTTCAAAATTTATTGAAACTGTTGTAATATGATGAGATCAGAATGGACATAAATTGTCGACTAACCTTGCATAGGTTACAGACTATGCCTCACCAACGAATGACAAACATTGCATACTGCAGCGAGAACCCAGACGAAACAGAAGCTCAAATTAAAAAAGAACCAACGTGGTGCAATCTGAACGACTGCGGGGTTCAGGGAGGATCTCGACAGCCCAGTGGAGAGTATATTCATCTTTTGATATTTTGTTATGACGTCTCCGGCACCGGGACTTTAAGTCATTGTGGTCGGGATGAGACTTTGGCTTATGACTGTGAGTGAGGACGAGAGGGGACACGAACTACCGCTAATGACAAACCTCGTTAGTCCCAAAGTAACCAGTCATCCATCTGAAAACAGAACATTTTAAATCATGATGAGAGAACAAATGTTGTTATGATGATAATAACAATAATGATAATAATGTTTGTTTGAGTTCAAATATTCCAGAAGCATTGATTCATGTGAGTGATCATGCAGCTCTGTCTCCAGTCTGTCACATGATGATGCTTCATCATCACCATCATCATCATCATCATCATCATCATCATCATCACTCGTGTCATGGCTTTTTAAATCACATCCCTATGAACACAGTCACTGATGCAGAGTTTCTCAACTTGTTTATTTTTAGCTTGACTTTGGTTTGACATGTCTTTGTGGACTGAATTCCTCTGGGATCTCTGAACAGTAAAAATAGTCCTCGGGAACTGATGATGTGTCGTTGTTTTCATTTTAGATCATAAATATCATTTAAATATTCCAGGTTGACGGCAGCTAATTATATAGTGAAGCTGCCTGAAGGATCCAGTTTCCACCAGCCTCCGCTTGTCTTGTCAATATATTTTTTATTTCAAATTGATCCGTTTGCCTTCAATAGTTAACGACAACAACAATGTCCATCATAAAGTCAGCCTGTCGGGGAGAAAACGTACAGGTCGACTGTGAAAGCAGCTTATTACGACCCATATTTACGTTTCCTGTTGGCGGCGACCTCTAGTGGCCGGAGCAATTATTACAGCAGCAAAGGAGGAAGTCAGGTGATGTGGTATAAAGAGTCCGCAGAGGGAGGAGAACGAAGGTGGACAGAGGACTCTCGACCAGGAGGCCGCTGCTCCCGTGTGAACAAAAACATAGGTTTTTGTTTTTATACTTTCACGTACGTTTGTTCATAACTGAAGTAAGATACGTTCACTGTCGATGGTCCGAGGATAATCAGAAAAACAAGCCAATAAATCGTCTGTGCAAGCGAGTTACAATCCAGATTTCCTGGTCTTGTTAGGCGGTGACCTCGAGTGGCCATAGTGGTTCCAACAGCAGCAAAGGAGGAAGTCAAGCAGAGGCAGAACTTGTGTATGTAGTTACTGTAGTTATTTAAACCCAAACCACCAGGTTTTCCAGAACCTAGGAAGTAGTTTTGTTATCTAAAGCGAAACTGCGAGCGTACGATGAAGCTTCAGTACATCTGTTACTGGTACAAGACAACAGCCATGTTGTTTTAGGAGGCTGATATTCGTCCTGTTTCCTCGTTGAGGTATGATGACTAAAAAAAACGACCATAAAGGGTTTTTTGTGTAAGCAGCTTACATCCGGATTTATGTTTCCGGTTTGGCGTTGACCTCTATTGGCCATATTGGTTACTACAGCAGCAAAGGAGGAAGTCAGGAGGTCCCTTTTAACTTATTAATGAAGATAATTAACATTGTTGTTTTCACCCAAACCACAATGTTTACCTGAACCGAACCAAAGAGTGATGACGGTACGATGAAGGTCTGGAACGTTTATCACTGATTTAACTGTTGTCTCTGTGAAACGGTCGCAGTTTGTTTTGGTTTCAGCACCAGAACTACTCGGTTAGGTTCAGGATAAGATCCTGGTTTGGGTAAATAAGTCATTCAGCTGCATAGCGTAAAAACACGTCAATTTCGTCTCACGTCTCGGGGGTAGACGTCCGGTGTTTGACCCACAGAACCATCTCACCCTCCCGCCATTACTGAGTACACTGGAGGGGTATCATCGCCTGTAACGTCGGGCCGCTGCCCGAGCCGGACTCAGTCAATTTAAGAAATCCTCCCACATCTTTAGCAGAACCAGCAAATACTGGGTAGATTTACGTGAAGCTAAGACAGGGAAGCTTCACCTTTTGTTAGCCATGGCGCCCCCTGTGGACAAAAGATGGCGCGGAGCCGTCGGACTACAGAGCAGCTTCCTTCAGCTCGTCCTCGGTGCAATGGATTTTCTAAATTGTCATTAACTTCCTTCTGAACAAATCGATAGACTCTGATTCAGATGATTGATTCATTTTACTGGTCAGTGATCTGTCGTAAAGGGCACAGAGGTTCAGAAGAACAGAAATCATGCAACACTGTCAGTTTAAAGCTGCACATGAGTGACGTGTGACGTGACAGGTGAAAAATATAATTACACAAAAATATGTGAAGGTTGAGAAACTCTGCGTTTGTGGCTTAACTTCAGCAGTCGAAACAGATTACAGGAGAAGCAAACCCAAATATTTCCCAGATATCCTGAAAACAACAGATTAATCAGAACTGGTTGATCAATCACGTGATCGGCAGTAATTAACATTTTGGACTTGGCAGTTGGAAGCTTGAAAACTAAAAATCATATGAACTTTATTTTGGAGGGAAGGCGTCCATCGTCCTCGTTACTGCAGACAGAAACAACGTTTTGTGAAGCAACAATCTAGAAAATGTTCTTTGTTTTCCGTCTGTCGAGCTGCACTGATGATGTGAAAACAACAAACTATAAAACATCTTTTGGTCCCTTCATGGTGCAGATACGTCTCAGACTTTTGGCCTAAAACACGACAGATATGAACAAACAGGAGTTAAAAACCACGACACTACCAAACTACCCTGATGTTGCTTTTAATCACTAATCTTAAACATCTGTCAAGAAAATATAGAATTTCATTTTTTTATGTGATTTCATTCTTTTAAAAAGAAAAAACAAAACAAGTTGTGAGATTTGTAATCGTTGCCTCCGTCGGACCGACTGCATGTTCGACATGAAGCACCTCTGAAGCGTTTGTTTTTGTTTTTCATCTGACTGAAACTTTAATTAAAGGGATTTATTTTGTTCTTCGTTCGACGGCAGTTTTGTTCTACGAGCCTCAGACGAGCGGTCGATGACACACAGAAACCCAGGAAACCTCCAGGAAACACGTCGTCCAGCACAGACAGACGTTTCTTACTTTTGCACTCAAAGATTTTTGTCTTAATTCGTTATTTCAGTGAGCAAATTATAACTTTAACACTCGATAACTCCTGGGAGTAAAGCAGCTGTCACTCGTGTACACAAGTAACAGCAGCTTTACTCCCAGGAGTTGATTTGTTATTTCAGTGAGCAAATTATAACTTTTACACACAATTTCAGTGAGCAAATTATAACTTTAACACTCAAGATAACTCCTGGGAGTAAAGCAGCTGATACTCATGTTCACAAGTATCAGCTGCTTTACTCCCAGGAGTTATCTTGAGTGTAAAAGTTATAATTTGGATAAAAGACACAGCTCAGACTTAAAAGACCACCTGGTGTCTAATTAATCCTAAAGCAGCACAACAAAACTCACAACATGTGGGATCTGTTCATGTCCTGCTGATCTCTGAATAAAAGTAATTAACTGAGGTTTTAGAGGTGCCGTTCACCCAAACAGGTGTTTTGCAGCAGTCCTGACGAGCAGCTCGACCTCTGAGACGAGGTGTGATGTGAAAACACCTGTGTGGGCGGACATGCTCGGCTGCTCAGGTGTTTCATAAGCACAGACATGCACGTCGACTCAGATGAGATTCAGCTCCAAATCTCCAAAGTCGCAGGAAGTCATTTTCAAGTGTGAAATTTGCCGATGAGTCTGCAGAGTTTTCAGCCCAAAAAACCAAATCCCTCCACTGCTGATTTCACTTCTGAGCTGTCGGAAAATAAAACCTGCAGACTCTTACGTAACTAAACCTCCTGACTCAGACGAGGCTGCTGCTGCTGAGCTGCTCGGCACAAGCTGCATATTTAGAGGTGATGGTTTCCTCAAACTGAACGAACGTCACACTGTTCATCACAACTGACCCTTCGACTAAAACACCATCAATGATTGAACACACGAGAGTTTCGTCAAGGTGCCACATTCATTTTGGCCTTTTCCACTGTTTGATTTGACTAAACTAGATACAACAACATGAAGGTTTATTGTTGTAAAAGCTTCACATGTTGCTGTGAAGGAACTGTGTGAATATCAAAGCAGAAATCCAAGAAGTAGTTTACAAAAAAGTGAATTTCAGGGTTGAATTCAGCATCTTTGACCTGAATTTAAAGGTGCAATGTGTAAAAAGAGTAAGCTTAAAACAAATTATCAACAGAATGTGAAAAACTAAATAGTTTTTTAGTTTTGTGTTGCAGAGATATCGACTGCAGTTAGCAGGCTAACCAGCTAGCTCCTAGCCACTTTGTACCTCATAGTCCAACAGTAAACAACAACACTCTGCTAATACAGCTGCTAGCTCCTTGGTTAACTGAGCCAACAAACTAACGGCAGCTACAGTTAGCAGCAGTTAGTGGTTAATCCTATAAGGTACACATTTAAATATGTCAGATCCCAAATCATGAGTTATTTCTTAATAATCTGAGCAGAGTGACGGTCAAAGGTGCTTGGGAATGTAGCGCTACGGAAGCCCTGAGGGGCAAATTGAAAAAATATCAAGGAACTACAAGCTTTGTTATCCTGAGATACCAAGATGAATTAACCTGTTGTCACTAGAAAACAAATGATTATTACTCATAGTTTCCATCCCTGACAGCAGCCATGATGGAAACACCCTCAGATCACACCAACAGGTAAAACATTCAGATGTTCACATGAAGTCGTTTTCGCTCACGTTATCTCGTTATCTCAGGAAAACATTTGTAATTGTGTGACGACGACATAAATAACTTGAGAGAAAAAGAAGAATTGTACTCGTCATCACAGAACAAGATGGAGGACGTCATGTCTGACCCATGTTTGTTCAGGAGAGGAAACAATTCACACGTCTTCCTGCGTCTCAGGGCTTCCGTACGCCACCATTTTCATTTTAACAACAGCAGAAAGGAAACAGTTTGGGCTCTGCGGCTTGTAAGTTACACTCACTATTTGTTTTTAAGTGTCACATAATTTGTTCGAGTGTCGCCTCGCGGTCGAGTCTAAGTGTCAACACTGAGCAAGGAGGGAATGTGTGGGGGTGAGAGCAGATCTGCTGATCGTTACGTGATGATTCATCACTTGCAGCTGTCATTGTGACTGAATTTTGAGAACAAACTGCAGAACAGAACTGAGTCCTGCGTCGTGCACATTGTGTCCAGATCTTTCTGCTCCTCTCCGTCCTTGTTTTTCAATCATTCAGACTCAATAATCGGTCCTCGTGTTGACATTTCCCTCCTGAAAACACCACAGCAGAGACGGCCATGTGCTCCCTCCTCAGAGCAACACTCCAGCAGCAGCAGCAGCAGCAGCAGCAGCAGCCATTTTGCTGGCATGCAGAGTGACTAATGCCTGTGGTTACGTTCAGATGATGCTGAGTTGCTGGCTGCTCTGCGGAGGAAACACCGACTGCTTCCACTGTGGTCAGATTCATCATTATCTCTCTAAATCCACAGCTCCCAGCCGGAGAAAACATTTATTCTGCTCGTAACTTCTCCCCAGTTTCTTCAGCCTCAATTATCCAAACGCTGAGAACACGTTGGATTATTTAAGCCTTAATAAAGCATAAAAAATGGTCCGGTCAGAACTGTGAGGCGACGTGTGAGGCTCATTATTTCCACATTTTCACATAACAGATTGGTTTTAAAATGTGCAGACCTGCTTTATCTTTATTGGCAGTGATTTTTCTTTTCTTTTTGTTTTGGTCCCAGGATCAGAGAGCGGCAGTGTCTTCTGACGATGGCAGTCGATATGAAGTGATAAAGAGCTGCTGGTTTCTGCAGGAGTCCTTAGAAATGTTTCCACTGCAGTCAGAGCCGTAGCTTTAAATACTGACGTCGTGTCTCTGGAGGTTTGTGCAACCTGTCTATATGTCTATATATAAGTGGTAAATCCATGAGGTGATCGTGAGGCTGTTTATTGATCAAACCAGCCTCAAAACACCACTTTGTATCTTGAAAGACACTCGAGGACTCGACCTCAGTGCAGCTGCAGCTCGGTCTGCTAATGTGCTGTATCTGTATCTCTGTAAGAAAGTGAAAATAATGAGCCTCATAATAATGCATCAGATGTGTCTCACTGATATCGGCTTTCTGCTTCTGGTATTTTTTAAGTGTTATTCTCATAATTGTGCTGCTAGCTTTGCAGGCGAAACGAGATCCGGCTACAATATCTGGGACGGCAGCACAAAACTCTTAAAGTCTCCAAATAAACTACATTTTTTAGTTTCACAAAACTCTTAATGTCTCCAAGTCCACAACATGGGTAGGTGCTAAACACCAGAGTTAGCCTTCTGCATTAGCAACTGTTGCTAACTATTCCAATCAGTATGCAGATGAGGAGCTTCATCAAACAGAGGAGGAAATAAGTTCAGCTTGACTTCTGTTGAAGTAGAATCATTATCTTTAAGTTATACATCATAAAACCTAGCAGCTAGCTTGGTTAGCCACCTGGCTGCCTCTGCAGTTAGCTTCAACAGCTAATCCAAGAGAGTAATCTGGATTCACAGACAAACTGTTGAGCAGGTTGTTAGCAGTTAGCTACACAAACAGCCTCCTTCATTAGCTGATGAACTGACGCATCCAATAGTGATCCCTGTGTTAGCTTAGCCAAGAGGCTAATGTGTTTAGCTTCAGATACTTTCATTTGGATTTGGAGACAAGTAGTTTGCTGCCTTCCCTGCTGGAAAAACCAGCATAGACAAAAACCAAAACCAGCACCAGCAAGACCAGCATGTTGTGTTTTGGTGTCAGGGTTGCTAACCAGACAGTTTTGTTAGCCGACAAACTGACTCATCAGTTGAGCCCTATGTAGTTAGCTAACCCAAGAAGCTAACATGTTTAGCCTCCTTTCGTGTGGATTTAGAGACATTTGAATGAGAAGGCTAGTTTGCTGCTTAGCTAACCAGACAGCTAGCTTGGTTAGCCGTCGGGTTGCCCCACGAGTAGATCAGAAAAGAGACAATTTTGAGAATAACACCCAAAATACTGAGGCGTTCTGTGATGGAGGTCAAACTGAAGCACCTGCAGAAGTACGACAGAGGAAACAACACTTGCTTTATCTCCTCTGTCTTTAAAAATATGTAACGCAGCCATGTGTCATCAACCGTCGTCACGCGAGGCCCCAGGAGGAGGAATATATATTCATATCTTTATCGAAGCACATTTGTCTGTAACCCTCTTGTGTCCAGATGTGCAGGGAGCAGTGCATCTTCATGGCAGGAGAAGTTAAGCTGCACATCGTTCAGCTCTTTGCTGTCTTTTTGTAAAGGGAGGCACTTTAATCAATTCTAGAATGAGACGGGGTTCAAGGCACTAGAAACTAATTTTTTAGAATATATCTATGAAATTTGTTAAATATTTCTGCTTTCCTTCTTGAAACTTCTTGTGTTTTTTTTTTAAAGTCAAATGCAAGAAAGAAACAAAAAAATCGGGGGGTCACAAATCACATAAAATGATCCCATGCACTCCGTCGTCAAAGATCAAAGCTTCAGATAAATGAAAAGGACGATGGAATTTCAGAAATGTCTTTTTTTTTTAAAGAGATCGTCGTTTACGTCTCTTCCTCTTTTTTTTCTTGTTTTGTTTTTTTTCAGCAGATTTGTCCCCTTCAGCAGTTAGCGCCTTCATCATGCACCGTATCCTGTCGTTAGCTTGACAACAATGAGGAGAATCATCATCATCATCATCATCCTCATCCCACAGCTCCCGAGGTCCCTCCACAACTGCAAGCAATTTAATACTGTTGTCATGCATTGAGTATACGTAGCTATACCATAGCTAATTAGGCCATAATGCTTTAGTATTTTTGACATGCCATGATCTTCGAAAAAAGAAGAGTTCCTGTTCCCTTAATGCTTTTTTTTAACATTCAACACTTAAATGCTCCAAAATAACTTAAACAATAAATAAATAGCCAGTGCACTTTTGGTGAAAACAAATGAGAGAAAAAATTCCCAGGAGGAGAAAGATGAGAGGTCAAAGAAGGAGAAGATGTAAAAAATAAGAATGAGGTAACGTCTTGTGCATGCCGATATAAGAGAGAAGAGAGTCTCCACATGCTTTTATATAAAGGAGTGTTGCGTGGCGTCGAACAGGGAACCTCCAGCCGGTCTGTAGCAGCAGATAATCCTCCACAAGGCTCGGCACGCTTCCTGTTCGGTTCTGATAAGGTGCCTGGAAAAAAATCCACGTCTGCCGCCCAGTTTTTCCAAAGTGTCCCTGGATGTCCCGCAGAGAAAAAACACGCCAGAACTTCCAACTGTAATCCATCCGAGTGTGATTCTGCAGGAAGCCGTCCGCCGGCCCGATCAAACCTCAGCTGGGTTCTGTAGTTGTTGTTTTTCCCGTAAGTTGAGTCTGTTGCTCAGTCGGAGGTGTCGGGGAGAGTTTTTGATAAATTCCTGTGTCAGATTAATAAATCGTGTCCTTTTATTCCCTTCAGTTTGTTAGTCTTAATCTTTTCTGTTTGTATTTTCTAGTATCTTACACACTTCTGTTTGATTCTTTAGAGAAGATGCTTCAGTCTCAGATAATCTTTCCTCTCACACGTTCCTTTGCTCCCTTCCTTCTCTCTCCTGTTACAAAATAAGCTCCAGAACAAGATTCACTTTATTAATTAGCTCATCTGAGTTCATCCGAGACAAACTGGAGTTTCTAAAATTTGCATTTAAGACACGACGAAGACGACGATACCGAAGCAAAGTAAAGATGACTGCACTGTGAACGGGTTGCACTGCTGAGATATCCAGAAATCACTGTTTCCTACTTTACCCACAATGCAATCCAACAAGAACTACAATAATATCTGTTGTTGGACCCTTTCTTCCAGGTAAAGATTTGCAAATTTGGATTAAGAGATCAAGACACTCTTAACTGCTGCACCAACACCTAATATTTCCCATGATGCAACTCAGCGGTGTCTTTTAATAGACTCTCCCTGCCTGGTGAACGCCCACATCTTTCACACTGAACACCTCCGGTTTGTGACACGGGCTTTTCTGTCGTCTCTGTGCCAAAACTAGAAGAAGAAGATGACGGCTCTGACGATAATCTGGTGCACAGCGAGGAGGAAACATAAACCTGTGAGCTTCATGTGTTGGATTAATAAAGAAAAAGTCTAATATCAGTGAGTTATTTATCAAAAACGCCCCCCGACACCTGCTGATCCGTGAACTATTGCCGAACAACTCCGTCGTTGTGTTTTCATGATGTAACTGAGCCTCTATCTTTTTTATAAAGTGACCATGTGTGCCTCTTTGAGTATTCACACATGTTTGAATGCAAAAGAAGAATAAAATGCACCAATGGAGATAAAGCATCCAGACATTTCTACATATTTACAGCGGTGTGTCGGTCGCTGCCTCACACGTCGGTCAGCAGCTTCGCCTTGTTCACACAGTTCTGGCTGGGCGCCGTGCAGTTGGCAGTCCTGAGGTTCGCCTCCCTAAAGTTGTCGATGCTGTTGTTCATGTCCTCGTCTATCTCCATGTACTCCGACTTGCTGACCACCGAGGAGCTGCGGCGGCTCGAGTTGGTCTCCGACGCCAAGTTCTGGTTGCTGACGTTGAGCAGCTGGGCCTGCTCCTCGCCCTCCGTCTCCCGGTGGTAGAAGTAGTTGAAGTTGGACACGATGACGGGAACGGGGAGCGCGATGGTCAACACTCCGGCGATGGCGCAAAGCGAGCCCACGATCTTCCCCCCGATGGTCACGGGGTACATGTCCCCATAGCCGACGGTCGTCATGGACACCACGGCCCACCAGAAAGCATCCGGGATGCTGGTGAAGAACGACTCCTTTTCCTCGGCCTCGGCGAAGTAGACGGCACTGGAGAACAAAATCACGCCGATGAAGAGGAAGAAGATGAGCAAGCCCAGCTCTCGCATGCTCGCCTTGAGAGTTTGGCCCAAAATCTGGAGCCCCTTCGAATGTCGGGACAGTTTAAAGATCCTGAACACCCTCACCAGGCGGATTACCCTGAGAATCGCCAGAGACGTGGCCTGTTCCCCTCCTCCTTTCCCCTCCTTGTTGTCTTGGTCGTCGGCGAGCTCCGTTCCGAGCGTGATGAAGTACGGGATTATCGCCACGATATCAATCGAGTTCATCATGTTTTTAAAGAACGCCGCCTTGCTGGGACAAGCGAAAAACCGGACTATCAACTCAAAGGAAAACCAGATGATGCAGAGCGTCTCCACCACA
The DNA here is from genome assembly GCA_963678695.2 of Diplodus puntazzo. Classification (NCBI taxonomy): domain Eukaryota; kingdom Metazoa; phylum Chordata; class Actinopteri; order Spariformes; family Sparidae; genus Diplodus; species Diplodus puntazzo. Next base: position 23,517,179 of record OZ023177.1, read on the forward strand.
AAGAAAGGGTCTGTGAGGACGTTCGGTTTGTAATACACCGTGATGTTCCCCACGATCTGCATCCGCTGGCTGGGATCCTCCTTCAGTTCTGGTAAAGTCTCCAAACAAAATATGACTATTGAAATAAGAATAACCATGACGGAGACGATGGCGATCCCCCGGGCTGGCCCCGAGCTCTCCGGGTGCTCGAAGAGGAGCCAGATCTGCCGCTGGAACTCCTTCTCCGGGAGGGGCCGCTCCTCTTCTCGGATAAATCCTTCGTCCTCTCGAAACTTCTCCATGGCCTCCACGCCAAGTTCGTAAAACTTTATCTCCTCTGAGAACATATCCAGCGGCACGTTGACCGGCCTTCTTAGCCGTCCACCGGACTGGTAATAATACAGGATGGCGTCGAAACTGGGGCGATTCCGGTCAAAGAAGTACTCGTTTCGTAAGGGATCGAAGTAGCGCATCCTCTTCTTGGGGTTCCCGAGGAGCGTCTCCGGGAACTGGGCCAGAGTCTTGAGCTGGGTCTCGAAGCGCAGACCCGAGATGTTAATGACCACCCGCTCGCAGCAGTCGTGGTCGTCGTGGTCGTCGTCGGGCGGGTACGGGTCCTGCGGGTGTCCCGGCAGGGTGGAGGTCTCGTCCATGTTTTCTGTCGACACCACGGTCATCCTTCCTGGTGGGACGAGGACAGGAAGAGGAGGCGGCGTGAAGGTGAGGAGCAGCAGGTCGGAGTGAAGAAGCCTCTACTGAGGCCGGTCGCTGTGCAGAGCCTCCGTCTCCATCATCATCTCCACCATCATCCTCCTCCTCTACAGCAAACGCTTCGTCCTTCACCTGCGAGAGGGCGAAACAAGCACAAGATGTCCGTTCACATCGCGTCTCAACACCAAACATGCAGAGAGGATCCGTCATGCAGCACAGAGCAGACGCTGCGCTGCATCTGCTGGATTTTTACCGCATACATCAGTATTCAAGTTTGCAGTCCTGCTGCTTGGTCTCTGCAGCACATCAGGACTCACACTCACACCACAACACCACCTGTCACATGAAGCTGCCACACACTCACATGAACAAAGACTGACTGATTGATTCTGGATCGATATATGAACGTACCTGAGCTGATCTGGAGGCAGCAGATCCGTCCTCACCCTGCAGCGCCTTCTCCTCCCAACTTGGCTTTAATACTGATATCGTTTTACAGGATCTCTGAAAAATTAATAGACTATGTTGTCTTGGTTAACATCCGTATCCTCTTGGTGTAGGTTTTCAGCGTCGAGCGGAGCAGCCCGCTGCAGGAGGAGGAGGAGGAGGTGGAGGAGGAGGTGGAGGAGGAGGAGGCTTCAGTACCGCGGCTCGGCAGCGAAAATCCGGACTGAGTATTTATCAAAATCATGCTGGAAACACGAGAGAAGATGTGAGGAACACACGAGAGAGAGGAGCGACACTGCAGCATCAGCAGAATGAAGACAGGAAGACCAGCGCTGTGTGCGTGTGTGTGTGTGTGTGTGCTGCTGCGGTAAAATAAAAAAATAAAAAAAAGGGAGAGAGACGCAGAAAAACAACGCGGAGGCTTCAGAGGGTGAAGCGGTGCGGTGCGGGATCCCGCGCGGAGAAGAAGCGGGAGGCGGGACGTGCGGGTGATGCGGCTCTCCGCTGATTTGGAGGCATGTTGCGGGATTTTCGTGTAGAAGAAGTGAGAGAGGGAGGAGAGGAGGAGGGAGGAGGAGAGAGGAGGGGAGGGGGGTTCGACGCAATGCAGACAGACTGTAAAACACAGTTGGCACTACAGTGTGTGTGTGTGTGTGTGTGTGTGTGTGTGTGTGTGTGTGTGTGTGTGTGTGTGTGTGTCAATAGATAACAGATGTATCGATCACCGCGCCGCTGCTGTGTTATATAAAGATCTGATCTGAGGTCAGACTGCAGGAATCTGCCGCTCGGTTTGCGACACTCAGCTCCGCGTGCCGGTGTAAATATGCCCGGTGTTGCTATGGTAACAGGGAGAAACCAGCAGGGAGGCGTTTGTTTGTTTGTTTGTTTGTTTGTTTGTTTGTTGGAGTCCTGAGTGAGACTGTGAGGCAGAGAGAGAGACAGGTGAGAGTGTGGGGGACGATCGATAGGTGATCAGTCGATCAGGTATGGAAGCCTGTTGGGGCCAGATCAAGAAACACACACACACACACACACACACACACACACACACACACACACACACACACACACACACACACAAATAATAGATAAAGACGTATTGATTAGAAGTCATTGGAAATGTCAGCAGATTTAAATTTTGATTAAATTGAATTAAATCAGAAAAAAAATGTAGTTGATGAAATTAATCACATTATTTAGATTTTTAGCAACCTTTAGTTTATATTTAGACAAAATATCTTTATATATATAAAGAAAAGTACTAAATATAGAATAAAAAGCAGTTAAATGTAAAAAGTTTTGAAGTGAAAATTATGTTATTTATAAATTTTAACAAAAAAAATCAATAATGAATTTCAAGAGAAATTAACTCAGTTCTGATTAAACTTCTCAGCAATCATGAAAAGTTGGATGTAATGAGATAAAAGTGTGAGATTGTGACTGTAACTGTAAAATATTAAATCAAATATAAAACATTTGAAGTCAAAATGATGACGTCATTTAGAAATGTAATAAAACAACGAGAACATTCTGTAACTGAAAATGTACAAAGTTAAAACGATGCAAAGAGAAACAAGCTGCTGAACAAGTTTACTGTCAAAATATAAAATACTATCACGACTTTTAGAATTAAAAAGTCTCATCATTCTGATTTAATTACTAAAAGTTGTGATTAAGGAAAAACACCAGCTACAAGATAATATATGAATAATTAGACGGCAACAAAGTTAATTTAATGAATGAAACTGAAGTCAAAGTTGTTTAATGATGATAACTAAAAATTCGACTTTAAAAAAGAGATTTGACTTCACCTGAGCAGCCGGCGTTATCTCACCTGCACCGTGGAGGAGGTCAGACGAGCCGGGCGGGTTCTTGATCTGGCTCGTATGAAACCGGAGCTGCTCAGAAAAGATCTTGAGCCGGATTCTTAATAACTCAGTCGAACGTGAGATATGAAAAGAGTTTGACGTCACTGGCTGTGGGAGGAGAAAGAAAAGGCTGACGTCCACGTGTGTGTTTGTGACCCGACTCTCAGGTGTGGAGGTGGAAGGTTCGACTCCCAGCTGCGTCTGTGGTGAGAAACTGGTCCGTTTGTTGGGAGTCGGGATCATTTCCAGCCGTGTTTGTGGAGACAGAGAACAGATAAATGTGACTGGATGTCTCCGGCTGTCTGTGGAGACCAAACCAGGTGTCTCCTGACACTTTGTGACAGTTAAAAGACATAAAACAGACATTTGACAGCAGTCAGAATGTCTTCAGACATGTTTTGAGTTAATTCAAAGCAGTCGGAGGATTTCCAGCCTCGTTTGTGGTGATAAAAAACTAATAATTAGACGAGAACATGTGTTGTGTTCCAGCTGAGAGTAAATCAGGTGTTTAGATTAACAACATGATGGTTGTTGGTTCTAAACCTTCAGCACGGCATGGGCTCAACGTCAGAGTGAAGGTTCGACCCACAGGTTCAACACGTCTGAACGTTTCTGACATTTCTATATGTTTTATATGTTTCCACTGAACACACGTGTGACTTCCTGTCTGTGGCTCTGAGCTCGAAGCTCATTGGTTCCCACTGAAGGTGAGAGCTGAAACACACCTGTCTGATCCAGCTGACCTGTCAGTGTTCACGTCTCCTGACTGCAACAATCACTGAATCTGTAAATAGGTTCAGATCCTCAGAGACGTCTGAGCTTCAGCACCACGGAGAGCTCCGCCCCTCCACGCGTCACCAGCTTCTTCTTCGTTGGTTTTTTGAACATCTTTATTCATCGTTGCTTATTGTTCTATCGTCACGTGTTCGTGTCTCTGCTGTGTTCAGGCCTCCAGCTGATCGGAGGCTGAGTGTGTTGGAGGCAGCAGACGGACGCAGCAGTGAGGCAGGAAGGTGGAGGATCAGCTGGAACCGGTCCCAGAACCACCGAGCCCGGAGACACCAGCACAGAGACGAGGGGATAAAACACACGAGGGAGTCTTTATTTAAAGTCAGCAACGTTTCACTGATGTCGGTTCAAATATTAAACACTGATCACAAAAGTTTTATTTGTCTTTTATTCCTTCACGCTGTGACTGTAATACTTCATTGTGATGTCAGTCGATGTCATTCTGTGTGATTTTTAAATGTCTTTGGTTCTTGTTCAGCTGATCACACGTTCAATCAATAAGTGGTGAGGAGCTGCACAGCCTGACAGGCAAATCTCAGGGCTAAACAATAACCAACATGTTTCAGAATCTATATAATAAATATGTCACATAAACATACAGAAACATGAAGGTCGCTGTGATCTAACATTCAGTCTCAGACAGACGAGGATATAAAACCTGTAACTGAAAATAAAACTGCAGATTGAATGTTGATGTTTTAAGCCCTTCATCATGTCTGCAGCTTCCTGACAGGCAAAACTCAGGGCAGCACAGATCCATAGCATTGGCTACCAACAGTGCACACAACAGTTAAAAGCAAACTATGTGGTTAGGGTTAGGTCAAATCTGAAAGTTTTATAGCACTTCAAAATAAAAGCACATCCCATAGACTCTTGAGTTTTGGGGGGATGTGCAGTGAAAGGAGGCCCGGGTTCTGGTCCTGGTCCTGGTCCTGGTCCTGGTCCTGGTCCTGGTCCTGGTCCTTGAGCTCTGCTGTGGACGGAGGTTAGGGTTAGTGATTCTGTGTGAGCGGCTGAACTCTATTTGCAGTCGCAGTGTGAGTTTGTCGTCTGACAGCTGGAGCAGCTTCTGCAGCAGCGCTGGATTCCTGAATAACTAAATTTAGTCCTGAGAAACATGTCAGTGGTACAAAATCCTGCACAAACAAATCCGATTCATTGGTGACCTCCCGTGTCAGAGACATCCGTGCTTACAGTCCACGAGTGCGTCCTGGACAGTGTGTAAGCTGACCTGAGGTCAGAATGAGACGCGTCCTGCGCCGAACACAGAGGAAGTGTCTTTGTGTTCGCTGGAGCGTCTGCAGCCAATCTGCACACAGGAGAGATTTATGATGAGCTTCAATCCATATGTCAGCGCGACCTCTGACCTCAGAGATTATACTGCAGGATTATAATCCAGTTTGACTTTAGACCAGGAGAATGTCTTTGTGAGGAAACACACAGATACAGGAAACAAGTGAAATCATGTGTGAGTGTGTGTGTGTGTGTGTGTGTGAGTGTGTGTGAGTGTGTGTATCAAGTTGAACGTCTCGTGGTTTGCAGACTCTCGCGGCGCCGTCGTTTTATTTTGGCGACTGGATCTCACGGTGCCTCAGAGTCCAGCAGCATTAATGCAGCAGGACGACACGCGGTCACGTTCCTGGTTCTGATGTGAAACCTCGACAAAGAGGCAGCGAGCGGAGAACTCGGGCCTGACGACGCCGGAGCGGTCGAATACTTCACGTTGTGCTGAACACACACATTCACACACTGACACGAATGCACAGATGCTCGCTCGTGACTTCATCCCTGTTGGCGTTCTGTGTTTTATCTGCTGTCAGATGATACCGGCAGGCTGCTGCGGTACAAAGGAGAGGCTGCTGCCGCCGGACCGGCCCGGTGTCGGGTTTCAGCCGCTCCAGCAGCGCTGAAACTGAAGATGGAAGACAGAGCAGCGCCTGAAATCCCTTCTCAAAGCAAGTGGAAAGTTTAATGCGCACTTGAACTCTTACCCCTCGCCTCCATCTGCTGCTCAGCCAATCAGCAGCTGATGTTTGCGACCGTTAAGCTCCTGTAGGCCCGGTTTCCTCGACTGGGGCGCAGTGATTGGTACACGAGGACGAGGATTAGTTTCTTAATTTACACTCCAAACGTGTTGGTTCCAATCAACCTCGTTAGTCAGCACTGACAGATGACGACTGTGTGACCTTCTCACAGAGCGGCTGCTGTTTGTCAGAACCCATGACCTACAGCACCAGGATCATGAACTGGTTCTGAGCTGGCTCTGAACTTTGCCTTGTGTTTTGGGGCAACATGCAGTAATGGACTCTTGATGTTTTTGGTTGCTTTCCACAGTTTCTACAGACCCGAACACGCCGAGATGTTCTTCTCAAACAACAGGGATCATATCATCATCCGGCTCCTCCTGGCTCTGATGTCACATATACACAGACTGGATCAGACTGGATCAGCGCCGGCCGTCAACATACTGTTGTCATAGAGACAAGACGCACCAGTAACTGATTACTTTTCACATTAAATGTACTTGAATTGCAGAAGTAACAGATTACTTTGTACTGAATGTTTCCTCCACACGAGCTCCTGAACTGACTTCATTCATGATTTCTGAGCACGTTATCAATGGACGGCGTCACATGATGCACAAACCTCCCACACGGCTCACAGAACACTGCCAGCTGTTTGTTTGTTTGGAGCAGGGGATCGACTTCAGGGTTCTGGACCGGTTTGTGTTGGTCAAAACGCTCCGAACAGAACCAGCTAGCATGTGCGCAGAGTCTGAGGAAGCCTGTGTTGTTAAAACTAAGCGGTGACCTGAATGTTTCTGAGCTCAGGTCAGATCGTCCTGTGGTGAAGTCTTCAGGCCTCAGCTGAGCCGAGCCGAGCCGAGCTGAGTGAGAGGCTCTGTGGTGTTCATGTGATGGCAGAGAGGAGGAGGAGGAGGAGGAGGAGGAGGAGGAGGAGGAGGGATGCCTCTGCTTCATGCAGGCCGACGCTGCATCCCCCTTGGCAACACACAGTTCTGTCATCTCCTGCCTCGTGCTCGTGCCCGAATCAGGGGCAACGTACTCATTAAGCCTTCCTCTTTACCACGGGGCTCTTCATCTCTCCCTCCGTCCTCCCCCTCTCCTCTCCTCTCCTCCATCATCTCGTCCTACATCGCTCTCATCTCCGCACTCTCGGCTCAGCCTGCCTCACCCTGAAACCCTCCAGAGACGCTCAGAGAGGGAGGAAGGTGAAGCTGGAGGGAGTCGAATGGAAATGTGAAGCCGGCTCGAGAGACTCTGAACAAGGTCGTCACGCAAACATCATCCGGTGAATTCAGTCTGCGTGGGCGGAAACACGGCGTCCGACAGCAGGAGGAGGTTTTATCATGATGATTATAAAGAACGTCACACCTCAACGCAGCTCCGTACGAACGCAAGTCAACTCCCATCCACCGCGTACACACGGCGGCCATTTTCCTCAGCTGAGAGGATGTCGAAAAAAATCTGGAATCTGACAAAATGTTTTATCATTTAAAGATGATGAGAAAGTTTCTGATAGCCTGTTAGCATTCAACCACCTCTGACTACACTCATGACTGATGACATCACACTGTGACTGATGACATCACACTGTGACTGATGACATCACACTGTGACTGTGACATCACACTGTGACTGTGACATCACAGTGTGTTTCATTCACAGGTCTGAATAAATGTGTTGGAGATGAATGTAATAAATAACGTTTATCCAACAGTCACATGTTACAGTAATACATTACTTTTAGCAGTTACTAATGATATTTCAGTAATATATTACTTTAAAATGAAGGTAACTAGTGGCATGTAATCTATTACCCAACACTGAACGTTAGCTCAGAGGTAGCTGACTGCTAATATAAGCTGTTGCTAACAGGTTAGCAGCCCGTCGTCCCTCCAGACTCTCAGTGTTCGTGGTGCTTCTGGTGCTGACGGTGCTTTCAGACATTCAGAGCTCTGGTTCTGTTTGGTCCCGGTCCAGAATCTGCCTCCGGTACACTGACAGGTGGACAGACTCTCCCTGCGTCTCTGTGAGCACGACGCCTCTTATATTTTCCCTCTGACCTTTTCAAACGCCGCTTCATCGCCGCGTTCGTTCATTGAGCTGATGTGAGTGTGTGGACGTCACGTATGTTCCTGCAGAAGAAGCTGCAGCGATCACGTGAAGCTAATTCATGTAAAATCTCAGCGTGTTCACACGTGGATGGCAGCGAGGGTGTTTACAGCAGCAGCTGCAGCGAGGACTTATGAATGTACCGACCCCCCCCCATTCATAAACACACGGGATGCTTATATAATGCCCATGCAGATCCCCCTCTTTCTCCTGGGCTATTTATAAACCCAGTAGCATGCTGGGAGAAGAGCGTGGCCAATTCATGCCGTGCCCTTCAAGACCAACACATGGCCCCTGGGGGCGGCCGGGCCCGACTTCAGGGAGCTATTATTAGAGTCACGTCATGGGAGAGCCGGAGAGGAGGGAGGAGAAGTGACAGATGGGGGAGGGGAGGGAGGACGGACAGGGAGCATAGCGCTGCTGCTGCTGCTGCTGCTGCTGATGATGATGATGATGATGATGATGATGATGATGATGATGGGGGAATGTAAAGGCTGATGTCATCAGGTTCATGTTTCACCACCAGAGCAGAAAGAAAACGGGTGGATGATCGTTTCAGTGAACACAAAAGAGAGCGCGTTAATACAGAAACTCACTGCGGTGACGCTGAAGATGCTGAGAGTTTCTCATAGAAGGCAGAAATAATGCAAAGCCTGAGAAGAGTTCACCCAACATACAGTTATTCAACTATTTCATCCATTTCAACACACCAGCTCCCTCCTCTTAAAGGAGCAGGTCACCCAGAAATACAAACACACTCGTCCTCTCCTCCTGATCTCAGATCAGTTTTACAGTTAGCTAAGTTAGCTCGCCGTGTTTCTGAGGGCTGCATCCATCAGAGGACGCGGAGCAGGAAGGCCAGATGGTGGAAGTCCCGACATAAGTCACCAGCTGCCCGACTGTATCGTTGTTTTGTTAAATGACTATTTAACTAAATGTATTGGTGTTAATCTAGAAGTGGCTGATATGGTTTTAAACGTGAGCAGCTCGTCGCAGCGACTGTCAGCTGGACGCTCGCTCGTCTGGATCATTTACGCTCCGTCAGTGTAAATAAAGAGAGGTCAGCCGACCACGTCGATGTCCAAATGGCACTTTCATCCTCACAACATCAACCTGAACGGGACAAGCTGTCGATGAGCGGATCAATAGGAGCACTTGTGATGGCAGTGAGTCGCAGTGACACATCGGCGCCGGGGGAGATTCTGCGGGAGCCGAGCCGGGTGAAGGAGAGTCGTGCTGGCAGGTTTGACAGCTGATCAGTGTCTTCTGATAAACTGTGAGGCCCGGAGGAGGGCGGGCAGGGAAAAGGTACAGAGACACTGAGGACGCCACCGTCCTCCAAATCTGAGCGAGCAGACTGTAAGCAGGTTCACAGCCAGCGAAAAGCTCGGCTGCATGAATTAATGACGATGTTGTGATACATGGAGGACGGAGTCGTACAGCAGGACGGACAGTTTCCCTGCTCGACACAGAACCGTCAGGTCGATGTTAGCGGGACGCTACAGAGAGCAGGAACACGGTCGGTTCAGGCTGAAGGAAGAAAATCTAAATTAAACAGGAGGCAGAGATGCATCAAAACCCTCCAGTGGTTTCATCCAGGCCTCAGCACCGCAGCTGATGTATTATTCAAACACGTATACATCGTGTACAAGTCCAGGAGAATGTAAGTGGATCGGATCAGAGCCGGCTGCTCAGACTTCACTCAGAGGACCAGAACTGAAACGTAGCGAGCAACACCGACATAAACACACTGATCCATGTTGTGTCGTTTGTGTTCGGAAATGATTTTTCCTGCTCGAACATCTGGTGGACCTCCTCAAATCACACGGCGGGCCCGCTTTGGTCCACAGGCCGCGCTTTGGGAAACCTTTCACAGCGCTGCTAAATGCCCTAGATGTAATGATGCGTTCACTTACCTTTGGATGTTGTACTTACCAAAGGGAGCTGTAATTGTGATGCGTTCACTTACTCCTAAGTATAGTGCATTTGATCAGTGATGCGTTCACTTACCCAGTGAATCTGAAAGATGATGATGTCGTGCGACCCGCGGGGTTTGGGAGCCGCTCATTCAGCATTTATTAGTCAGAACCACGTGGCGCTCACAGAGTCCAGTCTGGGTTTTCCTCCGTGAAATAAATGAGTGAACTCGCCGTCAGCTGTCAGGAGTCCAAACAGCCACGTTTTTATTTTTTTTGGCGCATCATGTTTGAGGCGGTGGAGCGAGTGAGCAGCGGCGGGTAACGAGGCCCGGCAGCGTCGTCCTGGAGACACGGCTGCTGTGTTCAGGCTCTTCGGGAGAGATGGGATGTTGACCTCCACCCGGCTGGAGGGCAGGAAGGATTAACACCATCAGTAGCTCCTGCAGGGACACCGACACAAACAAGCCAGTGCAGGAAGACAAATTATATGTTAATGGAACAGTTTGTCCTCTGAGTCTAAGGAGGGTGTTATTAGCCTAGCTTAGCACAAAGACTGGAAGCAAAGGGAAACTGTTAGCCTAGCTTCAGCAAAATACAGGAAATCCACCTTCCACTGATTTGTTCAGTTTAAATATTTATTCCTGACTTAACCGCATCTCAAGGTCCATTTAGTCGCGTTCTTTCAGTCTCAGCACATGATCTTCATCGGCAGGTGGATCTACTCCATTATCAGCCAGTCACCATTCAGCTCGCTGCCTGAACCCCTTTTCACCAGGGCGCCCCTGTACACCTGCAGTCCTTTCACATTTCACTTCATCAGGGAATTAAGGCGGTAAAAGAATAAATCTATCTGAGTCGGGATCACAGGGACTCGCTCCGGCTAAAACAAGGAGCACGATCCAGAAATCAGAGCAGGCGAGCAGTTTGTAACCTTGATTCAAGGTGGAGGCAGCAGTGTGTGTGTGTGTGTGTGTGTGTGTGTGTGTGTGTGTGTGGGAGCCATGTTTAAATAATGGCCTCCTGGTGGGAATAGATGATATTAATGAATCCATTTTTTTAGGTGTCGGGATCTGAGATACTACGACTGGTCAGACAGGTAGTCGTGAAGTGTCCTTTCAGTCCCAGTCAGACCGGTAAACCAAACTCCATTCTAAAATCAGTTGTTTTAAGGTCGGGACTTATTTTTTACCAGTAAAAAGTGTAGATACAACCTCACAGAGGCTGTTTTTTGATTCACTTCCATCTACAGACACAATCGGCTCACAGCATTCACTCAGTGACATCATTGATTGACCTGTGACGAGGTGTGTGACTGGCCGGGCGTGGTTGTTCCTGAGCCAGGACCACGACGTGTGGCTGATCTCGTCCATGGCTGTGATTGGTGATCGGTGTGAGGCTGACTGGTAATGATGATTTAATCGGCAGGATGTCAGCTGGTTACAGCCGGGGCTCTGTTATCTGTGTCCAGCAGGAACCAACGCTGAGCCACGTATAATATGTGTTTCACAGCGTTTGGTCTTTACCTCCATCAACATCTCCTCCATCTCCAGATACAACAGTCAGCTCATTAACTTCACACTGACAACATGTGGACATAACTGCACCAATTCCTTTGGACTGCATCTAAAAATAAGAATTATTTTTTTGCTATTACCAAAATTATTTGTTAATCTGTATCATTGTTGCTGCATTTTAAAGTATTTTGAACATCTATGTGTGGATTTATTGGTACATTTTATCTGTAGCTAAAACCAAAAGCAACCTTCAGGGAATCCCTACATGCAGCATGAAGCCTGGGTGTGTGTGTGTGTGTGTGTGTGTGTGTGTGTGTGTGTGTGTGTGTGTGTGTGTGTGTGTGTGGGATCTATTTTTAGAAGCTCCTCTTTCTTGGAGGGGATTCTGTCGTCTATTTCTGCTGAGGGTCCTGATGGTCTGCACCATTTAACATCCAGAGGGGGTGAGCGGCGCTGCTGAAACCAGAAAATGCAGCGGTTTACTCGTCAGTGTGTGACGGCTTACTGCAATTAAACCAGCGCAGGACATGAGCTAATGCTTCTGTGTGTGTGTGTGTGTGTGTGTGTGTGTGCGTGTGTGTGTGTGTGTGTGTGTGTGTGGACGCTCCCCGGGCACAAATGTGCTGCTGCTTCTTCCTGCCTCCCCCCTCAGTGGTTCCTAACTGATGGTACGACCCAAATTATTATAAAAATAAAGAAAAAAAATCCTCCCAGTTTCTGTGAAGAGAGGATTCGACCTTGCGTCGCCCCTCAGCCTGCAGAACAACAACAGATCCACGATGGAATCATGTCTCGCTGCAGATACATCACATCTACGTTACATGTTCTTAATGAGGTTAATCAGATTCTCATTCCTGCAGAAAAACAGAGACACTGTTCTATTAACTTATTTGTAATTAGTAATTAATGCTCAATGAAAAACATGAAACTACACGTTCTCGTCCAACACAGCAGCTCGTTCAGGGGATTTAACATTCAGACTAGAGTCAGTTTTGCACGAAGACGTCCGTAATAAAACATATTCGACACCATCCAGACTTTAAAGACAACGCTCGCTGACAAACGGTTCATATCGTCCAACACGTGATGACATGTGAACTGTTATTAACCGTGTCCAGCGCTCGCAGGTGAACAGGTGTGTGACAAAGATCTTACTGTCCCGGTTTGCTCCTTAAACCCTCCTTATCTCTGAGGTGTCCTGGTTGCTGCTGCACCAGAAGGGCGACTTTAAGACATGACGCTACACTAACTGCAGCGTCAAACTGATGTATTGCTTTTAGACAACCTGGATGGTTGCTGGGGAATGAGGGGGATTGCTGTGTTAGTCAGTCACGGATGACTGTGCTCTGCTCCTGCGAGGATTTCCTGCTCGGAAAGTCGACTAACAAACAGCTTCCTCTGAGGCCAAAGAGAGCAAACGAGCCCTGAACAGGGTGATCTCAGAGTAATGTGGCTGATGTGACCGATGACTCTAACCGCGACCTAGATTAATGACCAGTGGCCACTCGCCATCTTCAAACGGACGGGAGAGTCCTTGGATTACTGAGCTAATCCCAGTTGAGATTTGAGAGATGAGGGAACTTTGATGGCGTGATAAAGCGCAGCAACATCCGACATCTGACTGCCTCTCGTACACGGACGCTTCACACGGAGCCTCTGGTTCACCCGTCGCCGTGGTCGGGCCCTCAGATGATCCTGATTAAACTGATTGTTTAAGTGAAATAAGCTCCTCCTTGACTCTGAAGTCTCTGGACCGGTCACACAAAGACTCCAGACGACTGTGAATGAACTGAGCTGCTCTCACTGGGATCTATCGCGGTCATTCATACTGCACAGATGATGAAACAAAAACACACTCCTATTTTTAGTATTTTTAGTTTTTTCTGTTTGTTTCTCGTTTTAAATCAAGTCTCCAGCTACTTCAGTTGTTTAGCAGAAAGCTCCAGAAAAGTTCTGTGGACCGGGGCATGGGGCTCTCCTCCTAAACGTCTCCGGATCACAGCAGAATCTGATGAGACTCCAGGTCTTTATTTCTCCAGAATTTCTGGATCTACACCGACTCTGCACCGGCTCTGAGCCCACAGTGTGAGAGACTTGTATCCTGACCAGGAAGAACTGACAAAGAAACGTTTATTTATTTTTTATTAAAACATTGATGAATGAAGCAGTCTGAGAAATCTACCCAAGCCCAATGTGACCCAAGTAACCAGTTCTGAGACTCTCTGACAGTAATATTATTCAGCACCTGGAGGTCTTGATAAACACCAGCTTCAACACCTCCTGTGACTGAATGGAAACTATGCAGAATCCTCCATTTTGGAGCTGACAGCACAAACACTTCCACCTTCAATAAGCAGAGCTCGGAGCGGCGCCACAGAACACGGGTCACTGAGCTGCCCTCAGCACTGATTCATGCAGGTCATGAGGAGGACAGTCGGTGGACGCATGAACACACAGATTGCTCCACTCAGACCTTCTGCGTCCTGTTATCGCTGCTCTCATGGGAGAAGAGAAGTGAATCCACCTCGGACAGATCAATTATTAACGTGGAGCCCAGCTTTGTTTCACACACACAAAGGCCGAGCGAGCTCGTCTCTCAGCCGCCCCTTCGGCCCGTCAGACGGGCGCTGATCCAGTGCTGCTGCTGTCCGAAAGTTATGTTAATAAGGCGAGCGCGAGGTAAAACAGAACCCAGCTGGATAGTTTAGGACATGAGCTTTACAGTGGAGCGGGATGAGAAGATCAGTACCACTCTCACATCTATACATTAAACATGAGGCTGTAGCCAGTTAGCTTAGCTTAGCATAAAGACTGTAAACAGAGGAAAACAGCTAGCCTGGTTCTGATCAAGGATAAAGTTTAAAAGGAGTTTGGAGGTTTTTTGGTTCTTTTTTTGTTCTTTGTAAAAAGCTCACCTCCCACCGGTAAACAACTTATTTTACTGGTGGTGCTGTGTGATGTTAAAGAGGTCACAGCAAAGATAACGGGGGTCTTTTATTGTGACGATTTTGTAGGAAATGAAACGTGTTTATCCACCGTGTTAGAGCAGATCTTTAAACACACTACAAGACAAACGTGTTGTCAGTTAAAGATCTCCGACCTGGTCTAGGAACTCCTCTGGACCCTGCAGGAAGCACTGGAGGGGCGACATCTCAGTGAGCTAACTTAGCCTGCTGCCACGATGACCTGGACCCGTAAGCAGCTTTTTTACGGGTCTGCAGAAGAACAGTTCTGACTGCTGATTCAGCAGTCACAGTACTAATGGTTCAGTCGTGGTTTTTTCCATTTGTAGTATCCGCTGACCCCCTCGGAGCAGCTTTCTTATGTAATGGATCTGTTTCCCTGCTGCTCGCAGTCATTACTTTTGAATGAGGCCGGAGTAGCAGTAAAGGAGGCTATCAGCTGATCTACATGACTCTGCAAACAGGAGTCAAGGAGTTCGAAAATGATACGACTTCATTGTTCCCGTGAGGACTCGCGGCGCTACTGAGCCGTCGTAGATCACTGCGAAAAGCAATAAAACAGTCGTTAAGGGACAATCTTCAGCTATAAGAATGTTTTCAATGAAATACAGCTTCAATCAGTCGCTCCAGGAGGCTGCAGCGCTGTGATTACAACAATTAACACAAATTCAGCCAAAAAACGCCTAAAAACTAAATGTGTTGTTGTTTTCAGCCTGTTGTCCTTCCCATTGTGTCAGATCCAGCTGCGTGGCCAAACGTCCATAAAATCAAAAGACAGTTGGGAGGTCTGGATGGTTGGAGGGGTTGTGCACTGGACTCTGGACTTACCTTCTGGAGGCCGAGGTTACAACCACGACTGAGAGTTGAGGTTGATTTGTTTTGGAGTAATGTAACTTTACGTGACTGAACATTTTATTTAGACCCACAGTATGATCTTTCCTAAACCTCAATAAGAGCCTCTTGTGTTGTAGAGTGTTTTTACAACAACACTCCAAACATTTCATCATATGTGAACTGGTTTTCATTGAGCTTCACCTGCAAAACTGACGCTTGAGGGGAAGTTGAAGTGTCAGAGTCTGAGGCTTAAAGGTACAATTTATGAGAATGTAAGTCAGAAGTCATACTCCAAACAAACAGGGGGTAGCGGATCATCAGAGTAACCGCTACCTGCTGCTTACTGTAGCTGCCGTTAACCAGTGAGTTGAGTTCACCGTGCAGATAGCGGTCATATTAGCTAACCTCGCCCGGACTGGATGCCAGAGAAGTGTTGGTACTGTTTAATTTCAGACTGTCACCTCTTGAGGTGCAAAACGGACAGGAGCTAGTTAGTTAGCATGCTAACTTAAGTAGATCTCTGCAGCACAGCGTATTGACGTCTTTGACACAATGTCAAAACAGATGTTTCTTCACACACTCACAACCTTTAAGACCACCGACCGAGCTGCCGTGTTAGACGAGTTGGGAGTGAAGCTGCTGTCAACCTTTCCTAAGATGAAACCTGACCTGATTTAAAACAGAGTTCATGTTATACATTTCAGCACAGTTCATTTATTTATTAAACATAGGTGGTAGAAACATAAAGCCTTGTTAACTTTAATATACATTATATTATATTATACAAATCATTTACAACATTGCAGTACATTAAAGAGAAAGAAAAGGCCACATTAAACGTAGTCACAACTATTATTCAGAATGACTCTGTTGTGCATATACAGGAATATGAACAATCCCAAGCCTGACACATATTATTACATCATGAGGGACTTGTTCTCTTTTTTTTCTGCTATTTAACTTTATACCTGTCGTCATACAGCGAAACACAATTGAGATTTCAAACACTGAAGACACACGTTGTGGTTCTGCAGACAGAGTTTTGTCACTGTAGTTTCAGCTGTTAGCAGGAAACACAAACACAGGTGAGTGGATGAACACAGGACCGACCTCAGGTACACAGAGACAAACTGCAGTTGTTACACTCATGCCGGTAAGTATCTATGACAGTTACAGTTATTTTTTACTACTTTATGCAGTCTCTCTCTCTCTCTCAGTCTTGTTTCACTCCTCTGAATTTGTACAGCATTGCATAAAAAATTAAACAGATAGATGTTGGATTTAACGTACGTGTGAAAATCAAACCACATATCTAATTTGAAATCACCATTTCTGACTTCCTCTGATGAGAATCTATCAATATCATTAACATGCTTTGATCGACAATCAATGTAAGTCAACACAAACACTTCAGATAATTCAAACAATGCTTCAGCTTTTATGGACAATATTTGGTCGGCTGGTAATTTAGCAAAATGATGCACCAGATAAACTCAATTTGAATTTCTTTAACGTCTTTAAATTGCTTTTTTTTCTCTATATCTTCTGTGAAGTCTGAATTTACAATCACAATCTTGATCACATCACAAAGTTTTACATTTGTTTTTATCGCATGAAACAGCATCAGCTCTTTTTCAGACCAGCATTATGAAGAGACGTCGCTCTGACACAGTATGCTGCAATTTTAAAAAACACATTTTCAGTTAAAGACGCAGTATGTAAGAATTGGCTGCTTGTTGAAGTCCTACTAAACACAAATAGGGTGCAGCATTTCACAGTAACTGCTAATTGCAGTTACCTTTCATTAGTTAGCTCAGTTAGCTGTGCAGCTAGCGGTCGAGTCTGAGAGCTCAGAGTGGTATCATAAGGCTGCGGCTTGCTGGTTAGCATGCTAACCTCTTTAGCTAACTCTGCAACACAAAACTTGGATGTCTTCGACTCGTCACATTCAGTCGATGTTTTGAGCTAAAATTCTTACATACTGCATCTTTTAAACATCAGTCGGCTTGTTAAACACAAAATATAACAATACAAGTTGCTGGATATTTGTGATTTCAATGGCTTCAAAAGGAAAAGTTTGTCCTAATTTAGGAAAAAGTAAATTTCCTACTACTTTTACAACAGTTTACAGTATATTTCACTTTCATATGACCTGATTTCAGTGTAGATGAAGACAAAACATTTGTTTCACGTTCATCTTGATTAACTTTTCACATAGTCTCAATAACATCAATGTTCATTACTTCACACCTGAACTGAAATCATTCTTAAAAGTGAAGACTAAAATATCTCCGTCGACAGTTTTTACTCTCACAAGCTGCCAAAGAAGACAGAAAAGGAATGTTTTTAATCTGGAACACAAAATTCAACGAGGGAAACTGAAAGTGGACACGAATGTGAATATTATAGATATTTTTTCAGAACACCACATTTTGTTTTTGTCGTCCAAAATAACAAGAAAACTCCTCACTTATCAGAACGTATTAACTTATTCAAAAAGATTATAGTTTATATTATGTGTATTTTATTATTTATATTAACTCTTGTGTGGCCGGGAAAACAATTGTAACTCACACAAGAAAGCAAAATAATTCTCGTACAAGACAAACAGCCTAAATAATACATGTAGTCTCGTCCACTTTGAGCTTCCATAGAAAGAGATTTATTTTTACTTTCATATTATTTTCCTCTCACAACACCAACCAGGAAGACTACTTACTTTACATTCAATACATTAATTTACAATACATTATTTCTACGCACAACCAGTCGATTGCATCCCTACAGTGCTAATATAGATACACACTTTCTTCTTCTATGGTACTTCAGATGCATCTGACCGCATTTTAACTTAAAGTTATGATTAAGGCACTATTAACTCTTAATGCACAGACATGAACAACCAGACAACTCATCTACGCTGATGATATTGTACTCTTCATGCATTATTGCTTATTGATGAATAACTGTTAATAACGTTACTGCATGTTTTTTTTCTGTCATTTCTTTTCCAGACCCCTGCAGATATTCATGTTGTTATGATTTGCATGTTAAAGAACAGTTTGTTTGTTTTTCACAAAGAAGTTCAAGGCTGACGTTTGGTTTAAAGTCGGAGACGCAACTGAAGACCTGTTGTTTCGTACTTCTGATGACCTCACACTTTATTTCTGTTTGTATTTTACTTCTCTGGTTACAAGTTGTCACATGAAAATCAACAAATTCTTTATTTTAATGTGGATATATAGTTTATATAGGTTTCCGGCTGCGGTGTCTTGACAAGCAGATACACGAACATTTCTTTAACCTACTTTCATATTTTCTCATGACGATATTCCAATAAGAATTATGTGTTTTCCATCTTTCTTTCAGACGACGCCGCCTGTTCCCTTCAGAATACAGAAGTCTCTCTATCTAACTTAGATATCTTTCCTTCAGTTGGCTCCTACTGATGATGTCACATCTCTGGGGGACTTTGTTGTTATGGTTACAAACTGTAGTCGAAGGTGATGACAGGACAAAAACCTACAAATTCTATATTATGGAAATGGAAGAAGGTGATGAGAGAAATGTTTTATCACAATATGACCAGGAGATATGTAGATGGATGCAGACTGCTTCCTGTTTGGAAAGTGAACTTTCCATCTTGAATTGCATTTAGGTATCCATCTTTCAGTCCAAGATGTCAAAATGTTAATAAAAAGTATTGTTAGGAAAGGAAAAGAAGTCTTTGGGAATATAAGAAATGCTCCTTTTTGTCACCACTGCACCGGTTTTACATCGTAGGGAACAACAGTGGCGACGTTCCACCACCAGGAGCGACAGTGTTACACCGTGAGGAGGGAATGAGTGCAGGTGTTGGGTGTGAACAGCAGAGTGAAAAACAGTTTAATTTGAGTTGGACTTTAAAGATCTGTCCCTCCCTCCCAACGGACCGATCCACTGAGGACCCACAGCGATGAAGGTAGCAGAGATGTGATGGCGTTTTTAATCCCAACAACACAAAGAAGAAGCACGCTGTTTGAATCCAGTCGGCCCAAAAAAACCCAACAAGAAAACAGAAATGACACATCTGCATGTGTGTTGATCTGAGACACATGGAGATCCAAACGGAACATGATTAAAGATTTATTTTATCAAAAATAGATCACAATTGAAGATTGTCAAAATGAACAATGGCAACAATAACTGGAAATAAAAATTAAAAAACAGAAAAAAAAAAAAAATCAAAATGCATTTTCCTTCCACACTGATTTTCCCAGAGCTCATTAATCACTCACTCTATTGCTCTTTCTGATTTTTGCATGAAATGAAACAGTTTGGTGATGAGACTGAACCGAACTCTGATGACGGTGAAGCATGAAGATGTCGGAGACGTAACAACGGATGTTACAGTGAAGATCAAGTGATGGTTACATATGTGGAAATCTGAGCAGGCTGACTGTAAGTCACAGGTTTGGTGATGGAGGACGGCGCTGCACTCACAGGGGGAATATTATGTCATTATTGTTGCACATGCAGAATGCAGAATACATTAATCACCACAGCTAATGTGGAGTCACAGCTCATCAGCGCCTCTGTCACACAGAAATCACCCTCGGCTGTTTTTACGTCCGAGCCGAGCAGAATCACAGCGAGACGGAGCTGCAGAGTCGATGCTAGCAGACGAGTGCTCACAGACGCAGTCACGCTTTGTGATTATGAAATATGTTTCTGCGATCTTCACGAGTGTCGGATGAGAGGAGGGTCGTTCAGGATGTGTTTAGCATCCGGGTGAAAACTGCTAGCTTAGCTCTACCACGAGGAAAATAAAAGGAAATGACTGCCGCGCACACCGGACATGTTCCTGAGCTGAATATCATGATGTCACAGTGAAGCCGACCTTTGACCTTTTGGATATGAAGCATCATAACTTCATCATTTTCCCGTGAAGCATTTGTGTTAATTATCATATGACATGTTGAATAATCGAGTAACACATTCAACAAACTCACAGACTTTGGGACGAGGGGTAGCAGGTGTGCTAGCATGCTAGCATGCTAACTGATTTCTGGGTTTTGGGACTACAGACTTCACCTCTCTTGTTTCTCCTTCTGGTTTTTGTTTTAAGCTAGAAAAGAAACGTCCCGACCCAAACTCTCATGACACTTTTCTGTATCACAGTCGCAGCTCCGGTGCTAACGGCTCCTAAAACCACGTCCAGCAGGCAGCTTTTAATCATTGAAACCTATGTTTTAGGCTAGCAGTTTCCCTCTGCTTTCAGTCTTTGTGCTAAGCTAGGCTCAACACATCTTAACTGGACCCTGCGTGGAGATTTAACTGATCTCCATCTTCTCATCTGAGGTCGATGAAGCTCTGACTGCAGGATTTCCCAGATTTACAGACTCCGATAACTTAACTTTCAGGGACCGGATTATTGTGTTGGTATGAAAAACCTCGTAAAAAACATGAAAAACATTTTTCCATTAAAACTTCAAACTAATAAATGTTTTAGGTTGAACAGTTTTTAAGACCAGCTCCACTTCTTCTCTAGCAGGAACCCTCTGCAGAACATTATTGCCCTTAAATCAACATTTAATCAAACACAGTCACACAAACGTCTGAACAATTTCACAAATAAATTAAAATGTGCAAAGAAAGTCGTGATGTCAGGCTCTGAGCTGCTTCGCTGCCGTCCGGCTGGATGACATCTGATATTTAATTAAAAGGCCGATATTGGCTTCATATGTATTCCTCCCTCGTTAACACGCTTTACATTTCTCCTCGGATGTTTTGCTTTATTTTCTGACTTCTCCGAGTTATTAAATGGCAGTTTATAGAGCGTTTGGGTTTCTGTAATCGCACCAGATAATTAGAGAGGCATTAAAAAAACTCAACCCAGGTCTGATGACAGCGTTCAGATGATGGAGACTCACCGGCGTCATTCAGGTGTTAAAGCTTCTGTCGTCAATGAGCGGACACTGAGGTAGATGTTCTCACTATAACAGATATACAGCATTGTGATCAAAAAACCCAAAACACAATCAGAAACATTCAAAATCATTCGAAGAAAACTCAGATGTCACACGACTGTGATGAATGACTTCCAGCCGACTCTCTGCTGTTTCCACGCGTTCGTCTCTCAGGAGTTACTTTCTCTTTGTAAAGTGTTTCTCGGCAGGCGGACATGTTTCCTCGAGCTGCACGCGGGAGCTGCTCTGTTTTTACAAAGGCAAAAAAATGAAAAAATGAAAAAAACAAAACAAAAGGAAAACAAATAATTACAACACATTAGCAAAAATGTTAAAAATCTACAAAATAATTCACCGATCCCTCTCCATATAAAACATATGGTACTTTAAAAAATATAGATTTAGCAACTTATTCCACCAGTCGAACAGAATCATTGTAATTAACGTGATATCGATGAGCGGTCGTCGCTGTTGTTCCCTCGGTGCAGATTAGCGTGCTGGGTCGAGCCGTCTTCTGTTCACATGCTCTACGTTCCAGGCATGCAATAATATGTTTTGGTTTGAATATGATATGCAACGTACAGACGGGACGCACAGGTTCTGTTTCTCTGCAGCTCCCCAACAAACATCCACTGGTGATTATCTGCTGCACTCCGTCACAGCAGACACGTCGTCGATACACGAAGCGGATGATTCAAGTAGCGTTTGTCGTACCTCAGAGTCCCGCTGCAAAGCAATCAGTCAGGATGTCCTCGTGTAATGGAAAGGCGTCTCATAGCTCCGTGTTTCCTATGAGTGTCAGTGTTTTTATCCAGAGTTTGTTTCACCTTAATCGGAGGAGGAAGAAGAAGAAGAGGAGGAGGATGAGGAGGAGCGGGGGAAGCAGGGACGTCTTACTCTTTTGGTTTGACGAGGTGCAGCGAGGAGGAAGCGAGGTGGAGGAGCTCGTCCCTGGAAACACACACAGAGACAGTGTTGGTCGGTACAGAGTAAAACCTGAACCTGCAGGACTCACGATCACATTCATGAAGAAGAAGAAGAAGAAGAAGATCCTCAGTGTGAGGTTCAAACGACCCAGTGGTTCTGTCTGATAAAGGAGCAGGTCACACAAAACTTAAAACTCAGTCAACAGCTCCATCTGACGGGAAGCATGCTAACACTGTTAGCTTAGCAGCTGCCGGGAAGACTTCATGTTAATAAAGGTGTAAATCTGGTCTCAGATCAGTTTGTCGGACTGTTCTCACAGCAGAAGAGCTGTATGGAAAGATCTGATGTTTTAAATCAAGTCTACAGCCACGAGACTTTGTGATTCTCATAACATCCGCACACTTTTCTGCTTAAATGTAAAGCTATGAAACTACATGAGCAAATGAGACTGTCAGTTAGAAGTCTCGCTATTTCCAAATAATTAAAGTAGTTGGAATAAGTGAGAGATTTACTTGAAAACATTCAAAAATTAACCAACATTATCAACAGAATGTGAACAAATAACAGTGCGGATGTGAAATTAGCATGCTAACCAGCTAGCCCGAAAAACCGTCCAACGCTCCTGTGTTAGCATTGTTAGCGGTGTTAGCGCCAACGCTCCCCTTGTGCTCTGGATAGCTGCACAGCTAGCTGAGCTGACAGTAGCTACAGTCATGGATGCATGAAAGCAGCACAGTTAGCAGCAGTTAGCAGGTGCTCTGGTGACATGCGCTCATATTCCTGATATTTGTCGGGAGTTTGAACGCAACATTCTTACATATATCACGTTTAACAAAAGTTCTGCAAAGTAGACAAATTTTGTGTTTTTGTTTTGTTGTCCATCTGTTCTGAGACGCACAGACGGCAGCGCGACGTATTTTAATCTAAGATGTGAAACACAAATGTGTGATGATTGTTTCCACGACTGCGACGTCATCCGTGACGTAAAAACTGTCAGTGTTTCATCTGGAAACTTCAGAGAGTCAATATGTGGAGATGACTGGACTCACAATCTGAACACTGACATCTAAATACTCCTCCACACACACACACACACACACACTCCAGGCCATCTCCAGCGGTCACATGCTGAGGAAGCAGAGCCAAGGACGGGACGAACCAGCAGCCATCACTTCCTGTTCACTCTGAGCTGACGGCGCCGACCACAGAGTCGCTGCGGCCACAGCAATATAAAATGTACATTTTCCAAACGACTGAATCTGAATCCGTCAGTTTATTGATCCCGCCTCGTCTCAGGCCGACACACAGCGCAGCTCTTTGTGTTTCACAGTGATGATCAGCACAGTTCACCTGAGAACCAGCCGGGCCTCTGAGATCAAACCTCCGGGGGCCGCAGGAGGTTTGAACCCAGTCAGAAACTTTATTGACCCAGTTTAATCGCTGCCGCTGGTGGGGAAGTGTTCAGCGCAGAAACTCTGGTGCAGACGGACGTGATGAGTCGGAACACGACGAGCGGGCAGACGGTGAGTCGGAGCGTAAACGGCAGCGGTCGGATCAGCTGTGCGCCGCACGGCGTTCGTAAGAGAATCCGGTGAAGACGCTCGCTGCGGTTTGTCGAGCTTCACTTCGCTCCAGCGGACTCAAGGTATTATCAGCTGGCTTCTGTGAGCCTGGCTGCACATTCTCCGTGTAGTAACGGCTAAAAATAGACCGTCCTCCAGGAAGAGGGAGAAAAGAGGCATCAAGTGATAATCAATGAGGTTTAATCTGCCCGCTGCACGAGGTGCTGCCGGTAATTAGGTCCGTCCGTCAGTCTGCTGCCACGAGGGAGGAGCAGGTTTTAAATCAGGAGGGTTTCACTGCGCGCTAACATTAGCTTAAAAACACTCCAGCTCACACCACAGCAAGCTCAGCCTGACCCGAACCTCAACCTGAGTCTGAACCGGTCCGAACCAGAGCTCACAAACACACTGCAGCCTCGTGATTATCACCAGTGCAACCAGTAGCCTCCGAGCTTTCTGCTATTGAAGTCTATGAGAGATGATGGAGAAACACAGTGAAACCCAACAGACACCTTTAACTTTCGGACCTTTTATGGATGAAAGGAAAAATCTCAATAATTATTTTTCAGTCTCAGGTTAAATAAAAGTCTCCAGAAGGTGTGAAACTAATGATGATTTATTCTTTTATCCATAAAACGTCAGATTAAAGTGAAAAGTGTTGTGGAGTAAATCATCACAACAGTTCAACATTTGTGCTTCAGTCAGTTTTGTGATTCTGACTACAATCTTGGTCTGTGACCGGACTGATGGATGTTCTGAGGAGTTTCTCACGGGTCTCAGCTGTCGGTGACACATTACAGCTGCGACTCTGATCGATGTGTTTAAAAACCTTCGGCCGTCACTTCAGCGTCTTCATCGGCTTCCTGTGACATTCGGGTCGAGGGTCGGCGTTATTTAAAGACTCGTCCTGTGTCACTTACACTTGATGGACGACGGTCACGAGACCTCGAACCGGCACGACAATAAACCATCGGTGACAGCTGCTGCTGCTGCCCGCGGTCGCCACGGTGACGGCGTCACAACATCCACACAACATCACGCAGGAGAGATTTAATGCCGTTCACACGGCCGGGATCCAGAACAGGAGCCCGGCTGAGAGGACTCGTATTTATAGTGACAGGAAAATGTGTTTCTGTGACAGATTTCATTTTCACTGCATGTTCACAGATAAAGTATTGATCCGGTCTGAAGCGGGTCAGAATCTCACACAGGATGTTTGTCAGTTTGTTGTAATTAAAGTCAAAAACATGTAGTTTTGTGTTAGAGCTCAGTGAACTGCATCTCATCAACACGGCACCAGAACCAACATGGAGCTAACCGGGTCAGAAATGGTTGTAAACAAGATGAACATCACAATAAATCTGCTCATGCTGATGACTGCAGTTCTGGTTCTGGTTCAGTTCTGTGAGAGTTCTCCTCTACAGTGTTTAACCTTTACAGTTGTTCTGTGAGCAGCCAATGAGAACAGAGAAGAAGAACAACAACCATGATGTCACGCTCAGAACGTGGAGCTGCTGCAGCTGTAGAGCCGCGCGACGTAGACGAACACGACACGAGCTGGAGGGTCAAATATCCCATGATGCTCTCTGTTTCTGAGCATGAAAAAGCATCAGAATGTTGGTTTCTATTATCAGTTATTTTATCTGACAGTCGGTGATAATCAGTCGTCTCGTCGTGCGTCCTGAGTTTACGTTACAAGTTTTGGTGGTGATCAACGAGATGATGTCACTGATGACGCTGTGTCGTCTTTAGAATTACGTGTTTTAGTGAAGCTGCAGATCAGAACCATCGACGACGAGCACGGTTTTAGTTTCAGGTGATTAGACACCAATCAGAACATCATCATCACCTTTAAATACGAACCAAACGTAATTCTGTGTTGTGTGTTCACCTCCACCTTCACCTCTTCACGTGGTCTGGGCCTGTTTGTCTCGGGTGCAGTGGAAAAAGGAGTGGGTTGGGTGGAGGCTGGACGGGTGCTGGTGCTGGTGGAGGTGGTGTAACTCACTGCAGGCCACTTGGAGCTTCAGGACAGATTCCCTCAGCGGTGACAAAGACGCTAACAATAGCTGTCAGAGTGTAACTCTGCCCCGTCAACAGCAGCAGTGTCATCCAAGGGGAAACCTGTTTACCTCCACCCGCACCGGCTGCATATGTTCAGAGAGGACATGCAGGGCAGGAGGGGGAGGTGGAGGGGGAGGTGGAGGGAGAGGGGAGGAGGTGGAGGGGGAGGGAGGAGGGGAGGAGGTGGGGAGGCTTGGTGACTTTACAGGAAGAGATTCTGACCAAAAAGCGTCCCGGGGGGACGACGGTCAGTTCTCTGAGAGCTGCTCTCAGTCTGACATGAGCTGCTGTGTTATGTAAGTGTAACATGGTGGAGGAGAGGTGGAGGAGAGGTGGAGGAGAGGTGGAGGAGCGGCGTGCTTCATACAACACGCTCTGAACATGATGCCTTCTCCTCCACGTGTCACCTTCACGCTCTCTTATAACGGACAAACAGCTGACGGACCAGCATGGCACTCAGAACGTCCTGCTGTGTGCAGATACACAGACGTCTCCGGGACAAACACGAGGTTTTTACTCAAAGACAATCATGTCGTCATGTTTAACATTTGCTGAATTATAAAGAAGGCTCAAATAATGAAGAATCTGTCGGAGACAGAGTTTCACAACATTAGAAAGTTTGTTTTAACTCAACAACTCTTAAAATCGCCACATTTGTTAATGGAGTCTGGTGTGTGTTCACAAACATCAGCTGCTAACAGAGAGCTAACATGTCATTTACATCACAGTGAAGCACAATACAGACTTTCTTTGTCTGCAGACTCCATTAACAACCGTCTCAGTGTGGCGGCGTCCTGATGAAGCTGATCGAGGATCAGCCTCCTGTGTTCGTCCTCGTCAGTGCGACGGGCAGCAGCTGGTCTGAGGGAGGTTATAAAACCTGCAGCATGTCAGAGAACACAGAACACGAGTGTGTCGGTACCTGTGTGAACGGGCCTTAAACACGATTCATGTTATCTTTACAAACAGACAGAGTTCTCTTTCAGACATGATTAAATCAGGATTGTCTGAGAAACCCAAACTAAAACTGGTTTAACCGTTCCTGTAAGCTTTCTGGACGCGTTAATGTGGACCCAACACATCCAGGTCTGGCCCGGTCCACACGTACCGTGCTTTAGTAAACAGGGTGTTTCACATCACAGCCTGAGCCACAAAGATCTGACAGTCTGGATTAAAACACAAATCAACCCGTATATTGTTCTCTGCTTTATCCAGATAAAAGGAACCAGAATACAAGGAAACTCTTGTAGGGCAGAACCTCCAGAACCTCCAGAACCTCCAGAACCTCGCTGGATTGTCCCATCCACACTTTTAATGCTTCGTACGCTCACGTACAGACGGAACATTTAATCACAAACTCCTCATTAAGTGCATCGAACTCATCAGTCAGAATCCTCCACAAATCCAACCAGAACTGTTTCTGGACTCTGAGCAAGAATTAAATGATTTCTGTCCAAACGAGACACAAAAGAACTTCTCTGTGGTTCTGTCTGGAATGGTGCGTTCACAGGTCTGAGTAAAGAATCAGACAGACAGCTGCTCTTCCTCGCCAACACCTCACACCTTTAATCGCTGCGCTGACCTCCATCCACGACTTACATACATCTCAGTGACGTTCACTGCGAGTGAGCTTAAAGCTGCAGCCGGACCAGAACCACCAGAACCAGCTGAGATGCTCAGTCCTCACCATCAACAGACTTTTGTCCAAATCTCTCAGGTCTTTCTGCTGCTCAGCACAAATGAAACAGGAAGTGTTTTATTCTCAGTGAATCTGGAGTTCTGAGCTGAGAGAGAACCGTCTGCAGCGAGAGGACGGATCAGAGCCGGCCCACTGAGGGGACCATCCAGCTGTGGTGGTGACAGCTGCACAGAACTGACTTCCTGCGGCAGCTGCTGCCACCTGCAGGCCGACAGGTGAGCTGCTGCTGCTGCTGCTTCCTGATTCTGACGTGGAGGAGTGGACGAGTTCGTCTGTAACACCGGCTGGATATTTGGATCAGAAATAATCTGGGATTGTTATTTATCTATAAGAAACTGAGGATGGTTGTTTGTATGTTAGTTGTAAATAAATGTGAGTATTTGTTGAAATAATCTGAGTTTAAAGAGGAAAAGTGATACAGAACTGTAACTTCTACGTCCTCCTGTTCAGACTCTGTTGCTTCTGTTTTGTTTTAGTTTTTTTTTTAATATCTTTACAGTTTATTTCCTTTAAAAGTGAAGCGAGAAGCTTCAGGTCGTTTTATCTCATCTGGAGTCAAACTGTCGCTTCATGTCGAGTCACACGGTTCTGATGATGTTCTGGAGCACAGAGGCGGTTTGGATCAATCAATCGTTTGTTCACACTGAGTCACTGCGGAGCATTTAAAGGAGCAGTCTGTAGTATTTGTGGAAGATGTTAACGAGCAGAGGAAGAAGATCCTCATTGGCTGATTTTGAATAAACAAACTCTCTTTGTTTCTCACCACTGAATAAACAAACAGTTTATACTGTTTTACTGTGTTTATATGTGGCGGACCCCGCCACCTGTCTATCTTCAGACAGTGTTCTGGGCTCACATGTCGCTCTGCTGCCTCCTGGTGGTCAACGATCAACGACTGCAGCTTTAAATTCACATCTTCTCTGATTAATGTCTTTATACGTCTCACTGCTGATTGGTCCAGTTAACTAACTGACGTCACATGATGACGCGGTTCTGCTCAGTAACACGACAGAACAGAATAAGTTCTGTATCAGCGCTCTGGATCTGAGGAGAAGTCTTCAGGTTATATGAATCTTAAACGAAGATTGATTTAAAGCTGATTAAGACATGAAATCTCAACGACTCATTTATATTCTGTGTATCTCCTCTTGTTCTCATGAGACGCCTCGTACAGGGAGGAGAGTAAAGGTTCTGTGGGCCTGCTGGACGGGTCGGTCCCAGAACTTTTCCACTAATTGTTGCAGCTGTTTTTAAGATGATTTTAAGTTTCTGTGTTTTGTGTTGCTGCAGGAGGAACGTGAGATTTAAAACACACATGAATCAGTCGAGCTGATTCCCTGAAACAACCACACAACAATACATTCAATAATGTGAACATGAGCTCAAGAGACCAGGGTCTGGATCTCAGGTTCTGGATCTCAGGTTCTGGATCTCAGGTTGTGCACAGAGTTAACATGATGGTGTGTTGCGATGGATAAACTCACCTGTGTGTCCGGCTGTCAGTCGTCCGTCTGCGTCGATGACTCAGCAGTTCGGCTCCGTCAGGTCCGAGATAATAATCCAGCAGGTGACGAGCGTCCGCTGGTTTTATTCCCTCGGTTAGTTAAAAATCCACGTTTCTTCAGTCCAGATGAGTCCGGATGAGGGAGGAGCTTCAGATCAGCAGGTGACCTCACAGAGCTCCCGTCTGACGAGGACCGATCAATCGATCAATCGATCAATCGATCGATCCAGACTAATTAGCTGTTGTCTCATGTTGAATCGTCACATTAGAGCTCGACTGATCGGTACGGAGGCAGAAATGTGCCAAAATATCTTCACGATTAAATCTAATGTTGAAATGATTTGAGTTCTTGTGGTTCTGATTTTTTTACTTTTCTTTTTTGGATCACGTGACTCACAGAACTTCACCTGATCAATCAATTCCTCTCAGCCTCCCGTGATTATTAGAAGAAAAAAAGGTCAATTTCACTTTTTTTTATTCTTCGATAGTTAAAGTTTGTGGTGGATTTTTTTCGTCCATTTTGGTTTGAAATATAAGATTTAAAGTTCCCTCTCGTCTCGGTCAGTTACTGTTTCTTCATTCTGGATCTTCAGAATCAACGCTGTAAACTTTAAAATGTGACTTCACCTTTAAAAACAACGTCTGGACAGTGATGACATCACAGTTACCGGGCAAAGTAGACGAATCAGAGTTGTGCCTTCAGATTATTAATCTGCTTTATTGATCGTGTGATTCAGATGATTTTTAAACGTTTGATATTTCAACATTTAAGAAGCTGAATTCAGAATAAAATTGTGAAATTTGATCAGAATTGAATTTTTAAGAGATTCAGATTTTGACTCTTCTCTGCTGCCGTAGCTGAAGATCAAACATCCTGATTGGAAACATTTAAACGTATTGATGATTAAATATTTGATTTGTTTGTTTGTTTACAGTTTCAGTGAAGTTTCATGATTAAAACATAATTCTGCCTGACGACAGTTGGTCAATATATTGATTATTGCCGATACAAATATTTCTATCAGTGATATTTTTCAGCCGATGATTCAGAAGAAAACGTTTGGAATCTCTGAAATGTGACTTCTGAGCGTTTGATGTTCAAATTTGGGGGATAATCACAAAGACTGTGACCATGAGCCGATCATCAGAACCATCAGAACATTTAAATGAACGAGTTCCAGCTGAGATCTGGATCAGAACCATCAGTCGAGCTCTAAACATCCAGAATATTGTTGTTTTTTTTGTACAAACTATCGAATGTGAACGTTTCTTTTGCCGCTTTGTGTTTTTCTTCCTGATGATCGACAGTTTTTAACCCTCAGGTTTTCCTCTGTGATCTGAATGAGCAGGTGACCAGAGAGCGACCCGGCTGCAGGTCGGGCTCCTGTGGTTCTGCTCCTCCGATCGGACTGAAACGGGCTCGGCTGCTGAAATGGAGGCTTCCCACCACAACATGGTGGAGAGGTGGCCTCGGCATCCTCTCATCCCTGTGGCAGACAAAAGGAAAAGTCTGGAAGGTTGCTATAGAAACTGCCTCCCTGCAGCAGCTGCAGGGCCGCGGGTCGGCCGCGCGGTGCCGCTGCCGGTCCGGTGGAAACAGCTGATTTCATAACGACGGTTTAACGTCCCGGTGTTTAACAACAGGGTGCACGTGGCCTTCAGTCCGGACCGGAAGTGAAAATCAAATCTGGACTCGAAGAGGTTTTAATTAGAGGATGATTGATTCCATCAGCTGATCCACCGAGCTGTGTGAGCGCGAGACAGGTGTGTGTGTGTGTGTGTGTGTGTGTGGATCATAATAAGAGCAGCCACGTGCCTCCTGCATCACTGTATAAAGTTAGATGCCATTGGTCCTGTGTGTGTGTGTGTGTGTGTGTGTGTGTGTGTGTGTGTGTGTGTGTGTGTCAGAGGAGCGGATGTAAACTTTAAACCTGCATCTTGTGGCAATAAATTACTGAGAATCACAAACAACAACAACAAACAAACAAACAAACAGACAGACAGACAGACAGACAGACAGACTGACTGACAGACTGACAGCAGCTACAGTATAACAGTTACATGATGGTGATAAAGTGCTTCAGCTGCTGCAGCTGCTGCAGGCGGACATGGAGCTCCTCCGTCTCTGGCGCGTAATGGAAGATAAAGTGATTGTTATAATCCAGGTGTGGCGGGAGCTTCGCTCCGCGCGCCCCCGGTGCGTCGCTGGTCTCCGGGTCAGACGTCGGTGAGCTTCCCGGTGTAGGCTTTGTGCGGGCTGCAGTTGGTGTACTTGATGGAGTCCGCGTCCTCGCTGTCCAGGTAGTCGGACTTGGACAGAGACGGTCTGCTGTCGCTCTTCTTGAACTCTCCGAACTGCTGCTGGCCGCAGGTCACGTGCGTGTACTGGAACTGCTCCTCGTGCTCCGTCTCCCGGTGGTAGAAGTAGTTGAAGTTGGACACGATGACCGGAACCGGCAGCGCGATGGTCAGCACGCCGGCGATGGCGCACAGGGAGCCCACGATCTTCCCCCCGATGGTGACCGGACACATGTCGCCGTAGCCCACCGTGGTCATCGACACCACGGCCCACCAGAACGCGTCCGGGATGCTGCTGAAGCCCGACTCCGGGTCGTCCGTCTCCGCGAAGTACACGGCGCTGGAGAAGAGGATGACTCCGATGAAGAGGAAGAAGATGAGCAGTCCCAGCTCCCTCATGCTGGCCTGCAGGGTCTTCCCGAGGATCTGCAGCCCCTTGGAGTGCCTGGAGAGCTTGAAGATCCGGAAGACCCGGACCAGGCGGATGACCCTGAGTATGGCCAGAGACATGGCCTGCTGTCCGTTCCCCTGGTGCTCCGCCAGCTCCAGACCCAGCGTGATGAAGTAGGGCATGATGGCCACGATGTCGATGGTGTTCATGATGTTCTTGAAGAACGCGGGTTTGCTCGGGCAGGCGAGGAACCTGACGAGCAGCTCGAAGGAGAACCAGATGATGCAGAGCGTCTCCACGATGAAGAACGGGTCCGTGAACGGGTTTGGCTTCTTTGCGCGCGCGGTTCCGTTCCCCGGCGGCTGCTCGTCAAACGTCCTGCCCTCCTCTCTGAACTCAGGTAAAGTCTCCAGGCAGAAAATCACGATGGAGATGAGGATCACCAGCACGGACACGATGGCGATCCCCCGGGCGGGTCCGGAGCTCTCCGGGTACTCGAACAGGAGCCAGACCTGCCGCTGGAACTCGTTCTCCGGCAGCGGCCGCTCCTCCTCCTTAATGAACCCCTCGTCCTCCTTGAAATTCTCGATCACCTCCTCCCCCAGTTCGTAAAATTTAATCTCCTCCATGAAAATGTCCACCGGCACGTTGACGGGTCTCCGGAGCCTCCCCCCGGACTGGTAGTAGTAGAGGATGGCATCGAAGCTGGGTCTGTTCCTGTCGAAGAAGTACTCGTTCCTCAGCGGGTCGAAGAAGCGCATCCTCTTGCGCGGGTCCCCCAGCAGCGTGGAGGGGAACTGGGCGAGCGTCTTCAGCTGCGTCTCGAAGCGCAGCCCGGAGATGTTGATGACGACCCGCTCGCAGCACTCCTGGTTCTCCACTCGCTCCGGGTCGTACACATCCTGGGCTGACAGCGCGGCCAGTGCCACAGTCTCATCCAGGTTCTCTCCGGGCACCACTGTCATCTTTCCCCCCCAGACAAGGGCGACGCTCCCCGCACCTCAGTCCTCTCTGTTCCCCCTCCGACTCCCCCGCGCGTATTTGGAAACCAGCTGAGCGTCTCCGGTGCGCGTCTCTCTGTCGCTGCTGTGTCGGCGTCACGTCTGCGGGTGAGCTGGATCCGCTGGCATTGTTGTGCCCCCCCACCAGCACGCTCACCTCTCCCGTCCAGGCGCTGCTGTAGTCTGGACTCTCGGCTGGCTGTCACATTCACTGCATCTTAAGCAGGCTTTGCCCTCCCCGAGCTGACGTGTCCGTGCACGCTCTCTCACTGAGGGGGGAAATAAAAACACACACGCACGCACGTATGATCATCACGAAGCTGAACCACACACTCAGGAACAAACACGCTGCACATGAGACCGACTCTGAGCTGAAAACACGGATCTCATGTGAATCTGGAGACAGACAGAGTCGTGCGTAATGAACCTGTTGTCTCCACGGCGGCGCGGGCTCAAGGTTATCACTTGTTGTTGTTTCTGCTGAATTATGACGTGATGTTTGCGCGTGTGAGCGTGCTTTTTATGAATGAGAGCACTTTAGAGGTGGATGTGGAGGAGAAACATGCGATTTTCATGCAAAAGAAGAAAAAAAAACACCACGCATGATTGTCGGCTGAATGAATACCTGTGGCTCCGTGCAGCCTGCTGGCGTCCACATGTCACACACATGCAGGAGCTCCGCAGTGTCGCGCCGCCGCCGCTTCAGCACCAAACCCCGCTGACGTCTCCGCCGCCGCCGCCGAGCTGCTCCACAAGTTGTGCACGACCTGCAGGATCCGTCATTTCTCCGCTCTGCCTGCACTGTGCACGGAAACACGCACACACACACACACACACACACACACAGAGCCGCGTTCAGTCCGCTGCACTGTGAAATGTGAGCAGAGTTGGAAGCGACGTGTCTGTGAATGGAAGGTAAACACTGCCGCGCTGTGCAACAAGTACAGAGAGAGAGAGGAAGAAAAGCTGGATGATGGAAAGAAGGGAGAGTTTCTGGGCTGCAGCTCAAAGCAGTGACGTGTTTTCCTAAAATAGCTGGATTTCTCCCAGGGCCGCAGGAAAAGTTTCTTTTCCCATGGAATGGCCCGAGGGAGCTGCGGGGGAAAAAGAAAGAGCGAGATGACATGAGGAGGAAAAAACAGATTTGCATCTTCAGGCTGCAGCAGAGAGTCAGAGAGAGTCACTGAGGAACCAGAGCAGCAGCAGGTCCAGTGTGACCTCTGACCTCCGGCTGTGAACAGAACCAGGCAACAAACAGCCAGAACTTCATTCCTGAGGAGGTTCTGCTGTTGTTCTACAGAACTGGAGTCCAACATGTTGATTAAATCACAGCGTCTGTTGGAAAATATGAAATAACGTCACATGTGAAGCTGAACATTTCCACATAAACACATGTTGTCTAATGTAGATCCAAATCACATGTGAACAGACACATGAACTGTAACATGTGATAGAAAATGTCACATGTGAAACTGGATTTGTTCACATGAAACATTCATATTCAAATCACAAGAAACTTCATCGTTCAAATTTCTTTTTCACACATTTCACAGTTCGACTTTTTCACATGTGAAATAAAATTATTATGTGCAAAAAAACACAACGTCACCTGTGAATTTACACATTTTCTAATGCGTCTGGCTTTTTTTCAACATGTGAACAAAACTTCTAACGTGCAATTGAATTAACGTCACGTGAACTCGACATGTTCATGTGTTATTGACGTGTTCACATGTACATTAAAATTCACAAATGTGAAAACAAAGAGTCACATGTGAAACTGGAATAATCATAAAACACATGTTCTAATTAAAATTCTAATTAAAATTAAAATTTGCACATGTGAAAACAAACACATGACATCACGTTTACACACTTCACATGTGAACTAAAATGTCACATGTGAAATCAACATTTCTTTTTACATATGATTGACTAAAGAAATGTACGTTTTCTCATGTGAATTAAATGTTTATGTGTTAAATACAATTCCTCCACATGTGGAAACACCCTGTGAGTGTTTCATGTGTCTGAATCTGTTCTGTCGTCTTATTCTGTTTTATTAAAGCTCATCATGAAACTCAAAACATGTTAAAACAGCTGCAGGTGACAGACGAGTTTAATGTCGTTGAGTTTATCTTTTACTCTGCAGAGTTTATTCACACAGTAAAAAGATAAGAGAGAAACTCTCAGAGTCACTTTGGACGGAGAGAGAAACCACAAGACTTAATGTGAAAATAAACTGTCAAAGTTGCTGAAATGTAAACTGGAGTCCAAACGTCTCCCGGCTGAAACCTGAACACTGACTGTGTGTTTGTCTCTGTCAGATAACAATGACACGAAGCGGTTTGTGGTCAGAAGGTCCGTCACCTCTTGTTCTGAGGGATTATCATCCAATCAGAGAGCAGCCGGGGCAGCGAGAGGGCAGAGCGCCGACGTCCCATGATGCAACATCTCCAGACTTATTTAAAACATCTCGTCCTCTCGCTCCAGCAGGCTGACTCATGCTCCAACACCGACTTCAGC
This sequence comes from Diplodus puntazzo, assembly GCA_963678695.2. Classification (NCBI taxonomy): domain Eukaryota; kingdom Metazoa; phylum Chordata; class Actinopteri; order Spariformes; family Sparidae; genus Diplodus; species Diplodus puntazzo. The sequence goes on from OZ023177.1 coordinate 23,552,259, forward strand.
CGCCTGCAGACGACCTCTGCAGTCTGCCACTACCTCATTTCCTGTATGCTGTGATCTCATCGCCTCTGACACACACACACACACACACACACACACACACACACCAGTTGCTCGCTTCATTCTTGTGTCCACATGTTGCTGAAATGTCACCGGGCTCTCTGGTGGATTCTCTGGCAGCCCGTCGTCTCTGTTTCTGTCCAGGTTTTTTCTGCTTCCTGTTGGCCTGCAGGACGCCGGCGAGGCCTCGAGCACTGAGCCGCTCCGGTGATGAGGTCACCTCGTGCGGTCCCCGTTAAACCTTTAAATGTCGCATTCACCCGACAAAAGTCTGCTTTTTAAGAGACGCTCGGTTAAAGGGCAGGCTGGAGTTTCTGCACTGATGTGATTTAAAGTGTGTTTCTCTGGAACATGTCGTGCAGATCGTTCAGGTTTTCTTCTCCCACATCTTAAAATAAATGGAAGTCGCCCCTCAGGAGGCAGATATACTCTTATCTCTGATATATCGCGTCTGCGTCATAAAACATCAGCGCAGGAATGCGTAAGAAATCTCTGAGGTCATTCAGAGGCAGCGGTTCACGTTTTAACACCATCTTTAACGTGCCGAGTTTCATCGTCTGTTTTACGGTTACGGTACGAGAATCTGAAGCTCTGTGATTGGTTTGTTGGTGAAATGCATGCTGGGAGTCGTAGTTGACTTCCTTCCTTCCCTCTTTGTGTCCACGGGCTTCCTGACTTTCTAACAAAGGAGCAGATATTTTCGTCACAGTAGCTGGTCTGAGGTCGTCTCTGAGAACGTGAACTCTTCCTGCTCGTGACTCGGCCCGCGGGTTGTTTTTGGACGGTTCTGTTTGTTGTGAATGGTTCACTGGGAGCTGACATGCGAGCACCGCTGGGATCTACTGAGTCCCATTAACCGCTGACCGTTACACTCTGTCATCCACTTTAAACATACAGAAAGGGGGACTTTTCCCACCCTCTGAAGCTTCTCACTGGCATCATGATTAATGTCAGCGGACGTCGTGTTTTTAACTCCACAGCTCTGGAACATTTACAAGAGGCTGACAAGAAAAATGGCTGAAGTCCTGAAGGCTGCCGGGTCGCCGACATCACAGTGAAAACATGTCAGCTGTTATATAAGATCACTGACTCAGAGAAAACGTATCTGCTGATTTATACAAGATCGTTTGATTCACTGAGTCGTGAAGCTCAACCTGTTGGCAGAAAGACGAATGTGTAATACCAGCGACGACCACGAGGGGGCGACTGAGGGAAGTTACTCAGGTAAGTTTAATTGCAGGATTATTTGTGTTTATTCACTCCAGATCTCTGCACATTAGTCATAAACTAGCTTATAGCTTATTCAGGTCAGCCTCTGAGTGAAGTCAGCACTCAGCAGAGACTCTGGTTCTGGTTCTGGTTCTCTGTCTCCTCTCTGTAACGTTACGCTCATGAAGTAAAGTCCATTTCCCCTCCAGCTCCAGTCAGCAGTCAGCAGAACAGAACCTGGAGGTCCGCTCCGGATCACTGCTGCAGTCAGGCTGATCAACAGGAGTGAAGATGAATCACTTTTTAATCCCACAAGTTACAAACTAATCTCTGAGCTCTGCTCCGTCGGATCAGAACAGAACCTGATGAGACTCCAGGAGTGTTCCTCCAGAGCTGGCCCAAAACACAAACCCAGTCCTCCTCTCCTCCTCCTGGTGACCAACAACAAAATCATATCCGATGTAAAACAACATCAGTGTAACAGACTCAACATATCGAGCTTTCTGCCAACAACAAGTGACTGAATTTTGACCGACACTGTTTGTTGAATTTCTCGACAACAAAGCAGCACAGTCGTCTCTGATTCATCGTGTTTGTAAAATCTTCTTGACTCATCACCGGCCAGATTTCTGACGTGTTCTTCCAGCTGTGAGCAGCTCCTCCTCCTCCTCCTCCTCCTCCTCCTCCTCCTCCTCCTCCTCCTCCTCCTCTCCTCCTCCTCCTCCACCTCCTCCTCCTCCTCCACCTCCTCCCCTCCTCCACCTCCTCCTCCACCTCCTCCTCCTCTGTGTGTTGTACTCTGAAACAAAGGTTTCCATCAGCAAACAGCTGAAATAAAGCAGATATAATTTACATACTGACATCTCTGAGTTTACTGAATTTGCTGTACGTTAGTCTGAAGTTTGTTTGTCAGGTTTCAGACGCGTCGACGCCTCCTGCAGCCGCGTCTCCAAACTGATCCAGGATCTGTGACTCGCCTCCTCTGTGCAGCGAGGAGCCGCTCGTCTTTAACATCACATGTCCTGTGTAATTAAATGAATGTAGTTCGATGAAATGACAGTGTGCGCTGTGACAGCTGACTGTGTGGATGACAGTGAGAGCTGTAAGTGGGCCGAGAGACGAACGCAGTGAGTTTCATCAGGACGTGAGGAAAAACTGAGCCAATGACTGAAACCTTCAGATGTGGTGGAGTAGAACTGTCTCTGAGATGAGGTGGAGTAGAAGCAGAACGTCATATAAAACGGAAATACTGAAGCAAACCGGGCTTTAAAACTCGAGTCTAATAAAATGAAGCTGTTTGTAAGATTTAGAATACGTTGAAAAGTCTCAAGATGAAGGAAACGAGTCATTCTAGACTATAAAAAAACACCTGTGTTCATCAGCAGATCAGCCATCAGGCGCTCCACTTCGACCCAACAAGCCTGGGCTGGTTCTGGGCTGGTGCTGGTGCTGGTGCTGGATTGGAGTTGGTTGCAAACCTTTTAAGCACCGGTTTGTTTTTCCGCGGGCCTGAGAGTCACCAGTCACAACGTTAGTCACTGGATACGTCGGCCCACAACTGTGGCGGACGACATCGGGTGTTTTTAAAATGGCGTCAGAACCAGTTTTAGTCAGCACTTGGTCACGATAGCTCCGCCCACAGGCCCTGACGTAAGCGGTTCTTTGTTCTGTACCAGCAAAGTGTTGGTGACACTCTAGAACCGGTCTGTGTTCTGACTGTCACAGTGCAAATAACTGGTTCCAGAGTAGGCACCGGCTCTGAACCAGCACCTGAACCGCTCTTGCTCAAAACAGCCTAAGAGCGTGCTGACGCAGACACGGAGCCGCGTGGCCGGCCTCGCCATCTGTGGTTTCAGAATCTGTCAGGAAAACACACTGATGATGTCATAGAAACGGAGTCACTGTTGTTCAGAGACACACAAACAGGATGAATAGGATGCAGAGAGCTGGACAGACTCTGAGGAGTCCTGCGAGCGTGGCGATGTAGCGCGGAGGGGACGCTAACTGCAGAGCGGAGGTTAGCTAACACGTGGCTAACAGCAGCTTTTAGTCCTCCGAGCTGTTCGATGTTGAAGTTAATAACGGCCCTAAAGAGTCTCGCAGGAACAAACCTCATAATGAAGCTCCGTGTCCTCTGAAACCTTCAAACAGACTGATTGAAGGTCAAACTGGTTCCAGCTCCTGACGGGGAAATCTACAGAAACTGGGTTAATGTTTCAGGGAGCTGACGGAGTCTCGGGAGGGATCCTGTCAGGAGGGAGTTCACAAGACGCTTCTGTCAAATCTCAAACAAACCGAGGAGGTTTCATGTTAAAACGTCGGAGGAGATTCTGCTCTTCAGCTACGATCTGTGAGCGAAACGCCTCCGTTGTTATATTTCTGAGGGCGGTCTTCAGATGCAGAGGACGGTTCAGGGTTTTGTGTCGAAGCGTCAGCGGCAGTTTAAAGTCGCTGGTATCTCTGAGGAGAGTAATTGGTTCAGTGCATCAGGAGGATTCTGTTATCTCAGCAGGAGAGAAAAACCCCGTCCCCTCCTGACATTAATCTTTAATGGAAGTCAATGACATGTCTGGGTTCGTTAAAGACCTCCGTACCGGAGGCCTCGTTATAATTATTAACTGCACGGCAATAACAAAAGCAAAGACTCAGAGACGGAAAGAAAGAGAAAGTGTTTCTGCTCATCAGATTCAGGAGCAGAGGCTGAACTGGAGATGACTCATTCTGAGGGAATCTAAAGTCATAAAAAATGTCTTCACGGTGCTGTAATATTTTATTTTCAAAAGAAAGCGTGTCCAGTTAAGATACATAGACAGGTATGAGTTTAAAGCACAGCCCTTCAAAATAAAACGCCTCACCAGGATGTGAATGAAACACGTCCTGCTCAGTTCCAGACGCACCATCACATCCTGACGTTTGTTCGTCTGTTTGTATGTTTCTTTGCTTGTTTGTGTGTTTGCTCTGCGCGGCGGCCGGCGGGGTCAAGGTGACTGCTGGGTAATGTGAGCGAGTCTCCGGCTGCAGAGCGGCGGAGGACACGACGGTCTTCAGATAAATGTCAGGATTCGCTGGTCTCCCGGGACGCATTAGGGAGATTACACGGTTCACCAGCAGAGTCTCAGCATGCAGAGAGATGAAGTCATGTCCTGCTGCTGCTCCTCCACAGCACACCGCTGCACTTATCCACTCTAAATGTCACCTGACCACATCAGACTTCACCTCTGGCAAATATTTGGACTCCAGCAGGTGACTGAACGGGTGGAGCTCCACACGGTGGATGTCTGCTCCACCCTGATAAAACCCACCAGCCATTATGCCATAAAGTCACATGAGCTCGGGGTGAGAAGGCTGTTAACATCAGCTGTTACCGTTTACTGTGCACCAGTTTCACCCACGGAGCAGAAACACCAATCAGATTATTGTTTTATTGTTTTATTTCACATTTTGGACAAACGATGGTGAAAACACTCAACATGAACACGTGGAGCTGTTGGTTCACACTGTCTGGTACAAACGACTCATTAACACACAAACTGACTCAGTAATGACACAAAACAACGTGTCGTCCTTGTTTCTGTCTCTGTCGGGCCGTTACCTCGACGAAACCTTCAGGTCCGTTTGTGTTCTGATCTCCTGAAAAGCCAAACAGCAGCTTCACATACTGTTATTCTCATCTGCAGACATGTGCAGCCGTGACCTCTCTGCAGACACTATTAGCATGGCTGATTAAACACACAGACACACACACACTCACACACACACACACACACACACACAGACGGAGAATAGCGATGAGTACATTAGAGCTGGTGGGGACAGAAACATAATTACACAGTCGATGCAGAATCCATCACATCAGCTCAGTTTATGATGTAGACTCGTCGATCAATAACGGTCGTCTACGTAGATCCATAAATAAATATGTAACTGTGCAAGTATGTAAGAAAATATGCAAGTTCACGTGTTGATAAATGAAGCTCTCCTCTGTGTTGGCGTGCAGACGTCGGCTGGTTCCTGCCTGCAGAGATAAAGACAGTAAAGACGCCTGAGAGGAGAAGTGAACTTCAGGAACCGAAAGGTTCAGTTGTTTCATTATTATCTTTGTTCCTCGTGCTTTATTAGTTTTGTTCCTGTATTTTCAGCAGTTTACTGGTTTGCTAAGTGCAATAAAAACACATTTATTATCGACATGAACTCAAATCAAATGTCACAGCCTCAAAACCTTCCTGTCACCAAACGACAGACCTTCAACACGCAGCCGAGCTCGTGCACGCTAACACTGTTAGCTTAGCAGCTACAGTGAAGCTTCAGCTGAATGAAAGGTTTGAATAACGTCTCCGATCAGTTTGTGATCTCGGAGCTCAGTTGTTCAGTTGGAGGGAGGAGATGATGACTCCATGAATCCAATTAGAAATCCCCCAAACAGACGTTCCTCACATGTGTAGAACTTGACATAGAAAAATCATGTTTTAAGGTTTATTCAGTGTCACAGTGATCCAGTGATAGTCGTCTGTTCATACATGAGTACACTGCAAACAGGAAGTGCTAACAGCTGATTCAGCAAAGTTTTAATGGAGTTTTGAAATGTGTTTTGGTTGTTTTAAATCAAGTCTCCAGCTACTTCAGTTGTTTAGCAGGAGGACCGAGTTTTACATTTTTGGGTGAACTGTTCCTTTAAAAGATGACTTCAGTTTTAATCCCACATTTAAACGTCTACGTGACAAGTGTGTATTCAAATGAAACCTGTGTCACACATGAGCAACATAAGAACTGTTCCTCTTGGTGTGAACCAGATGATCCAGGTCCTGATGAACCAGGTCCCTCTGACCCACCACATCATCTGGTCCACGTGGGAGAGGATCCAGATACAAACCTCCTCCAGCAGGACTGTTTGTGTTTCCTGGAAAACTCCCTTCTTCTATTTCTGTGATATGTTCATATATTTGGTGTTTTTGTGTTTGGAGAGCAGAGCTGATGAGTCCCCATCCCCCATCCAGCCTCCCCCGTCCCCCATCCAGCCTCCCCCATCCCCCATCCTCCATCCAGCCTCCCCCATCCCCCATCCAGCCTCCACGGTCCCCCATCCAGCCTCCCCGGTCCCCCATCCCCCATCCAGCCTCCACGGTCCCCCATCCAGCCTCCCTGGTCCCCTGTCCCCCATCCAGCCTCCCCCGTCCCCCATCCAGCCTCCCCCATCCCCCATCCAGCGTCCCCTGTCCCCCGTCCCCCATCCAGCCTCCCCCGTCCCCCATCCAGCCTCCCCTGTCCCCCGTCCCCCATCCAGCCTCCCCCGTCCCCCATCCAGCCTCCCCTGTCCCCCGTCCCCCATCCAGCCTCCCGTGTCCCCCATCCAGCCTCCCTGGTCCACTGTCCCCCATCCAGCCTCCCCTGTCCCCCGTCCCCCATCCAGCCTCCCCTGTCCCCCATCCAGCCTCCCCTGTCCCCCATCCCCCATCCAGCCTCCCCTGTCCCCCATCCAGCCTCCCCTGTCCCCCATCCCCCATCCAGCCTCCCCGGTCCCCCATCCAGCCTCCACGGTCCCCCATCCAGCCTCCCCTGTCCCCCGTCCCCCATCCAGCCTCCCCTGTCCCCCGTCCCCCATCCAGCCTCCCCATCCCCCATCCAGCCTCCCCTGTCCCCCGTCCCCCATCCAGCCTCCCCATCCCCCATCCAGCCTCCCCATCCCCCATCCAGCCTCCCCTGTCCCCTGTCCCCCATCCAGCCTCTCCCGTCCCCCATCCAGCCTCCCCTGTCCCCCATCCAGCCTCCCCTGTCCCCCGTCCCCATCCAGCCTCCCCTGTCCCCCCGTCCCCCATCCAGCCTTTCCCGCCCCCCATCCAGACTTCCCTGTCCCCCGTCCCCCATCCAGCCTCCCCCGTCCCCCATCCAGCCTCCCCTGTCCCCCATCCAGCCTCCCCTGTCCCCCGTCCCCCATCCAGCCTCCCAGTCCCCCATCCAGCCCCCCTCATCCCCCATCCAGCCTCCCTGTCCCCCATCCAGCCTCCCCCGTCCCCCATCCAGCCTCCCCTGTCCCCCATCCAGCCTCCCCCATCCCCCATCCAGCCTCCCCTGTCCCCCATCCAGCCTCCCCTGTCCCCCGTCCCCCATCCAGCCTCTCCCGTCCCCCATACAGCCCCCCTCATCCCCCATCCAGCCTCCCTGTCCCCCATCCAGCCTCCCCCATCCCCCATCCAGCCTCCCCTGTCCCCCATCCAGCCTCCCCTGTCCCCCGTCCCCCATCCAGCCTCCCCCGTCCCCCGCTCCGTCCCCCCATCGACTGCTTCACACAACATCAATAACTTTTACTCACAGCTGCACGAGGCTAATGTGACTAATTTGTCGGGGGGAGGGCGGTGAGTGATGGGTCCAGATTCCTGCTCCTGTACTAAAGCAAACAATGCTTGTCCTGAAAAGCCTGCTCGTATTTTTAGGGCCTGACTGTGTTTTTACGTAACGGGTCACAGTCATAAGAATAGCTCCATCAATCACTGGGCCAGCGCCGTCCAAACGTTCTGGGAACGCTGGGATCAGAAAACAGCTCATTGTGCCAGAGAGGCCCGACGTTTCCACTCCGACTGTCCAAAAAACACTTGGTAGAACCTGAGGAGTACATTTACTGTACTGCAGTCCTCATTACCGGATCTACTGTTTCACTTTGAAGACTTTCTACGTTCCCTGCAGAGAGACTCTTTCCTGGACTCTGTGGTGACTTTACAGATCCAGTTTTTCTATTCAGCTCACTGTTGGATCAAATCGTGTTTCTCCAGAATGACATGAAAACATGCAGCTGTACATCGGCCCGTTCTCTCACTGTGTTCACAGATGTTTCAGGGCTGGTTCCAGATGTGGAAGGTTCTAAACAAAAAAGTGAACCTGAGCAACACAATCCAACTCCACTGTGATAAAAAAAGTTGCTAATTACAAGTTGGAAACAGACAAACGACGTGTTTCATGTTTTTCTGTCTCATCAACTGGGATTCTTGACGAACTAAAACCCGGTTCCCTTAAGACACATTTCATTAGCATCACTGGTTATTTGTGGTATTAATACTTTTATTTTGGCAGCGAGCGGTTCTTCCTGGCGGGGAGTCTGCCGGGTCGTTCGGATCAGGTCCTCCTCCTCAGTAATGGACCCGCAGACTCACAGTAGCAGAGGTCCGGTTCGTCCTCACCTCCTCCGTTAATCGCCGCTCTGCAGGTCGCTCGTTAATCTCTCTGGTAACGAGCTCACACGGCGTCACGACCAGTTTGTGCTCCTCACACGGTCGTGAGTTTTCTGTCCACAGCAAAGAGGAACGAGACTAATTACCTTCTGATGTCAGGGTGGTTTATCAGGTCATTGAGACTTGAATAATTGATGTTGTGTGAAAATATAAATTCACATTCGTTTCACACTTCCAGTCTTTGTCTTCTTCCCACCTTTTTTTCCTGCTCACCTGTTTTTAATTAGTTAATTGGTCCCTTGTGTATTAAGTCCCTGTGACTTTGAGTCTTTGTGTTTTCTTTATTTTCTCTTGGTTTCCCATCAGCCTCCGTTTGTTTCCTGCCGTCAGTGCCTGTCTTTCTGTCAACTCAAATGTTTGTGTTTGTTCAGTTTGCATCATAAATGAATAAAACTATCAGAAATAAGAAGTCACAGATCTTCTGTCTGACGTCTGGAACAGAACCATGAACCCGACACGTCGGTGTGAAACATTATTCAGACGTGTGACAGTGCGAGCAGGCGGCAGGCAGCTTGTTGTGGTCGGGCCTCAGACTCTGTGATGGAGCTGATTACATAACGGATGGACGAACACACGGTGCACGGCGGCGGCCCGCGGACCGGTGCCAGCTCAGGGCCATGTGGTGAGGACGGGCTGGTCCGCACACAGGAAGTGAGTGCGGACAGAACGATGAGACTGCTGATTCAGGACTGACTCAGTTCTGCTCACAAACAGAACATCTCTTCTGTTATTCAGCGAAACAGCACGACGTGAAATATTTCACAGTTTATGGTCGTTCCACTGAGTGCAGGCGACATGCTGTCAGACCGGGTCGGAACACGTGCATCGTCATCGACTCGCAGCTCCGTGAGATTCATCCAGTTTTATTTCTCCTTAAGCTCGTTAATAATGTGACGACGTCTGTGTGCTGTTTGATGGACGACAGTCGCTGATCCCTTTACCTTTAGTTTCCATGTGATGAACATCAGCGTCTTTAGATTAAATGAAAGGTGTGTGTGTGTGTGTGTGTGTGTGTGTCATAAATAACATGGAACTTGAACTTTGCTAATCTGCTCAATATTGACTGAAAACTTGAGATGCTGTTATTTTGTTTAAGCCACAATTCTGCTACTTCATACTTCTATAATATAACGTAGAAAACATAACGTAAAAAAATATTATGTAAAAAATATTATTATCACAATAAAATCTCCTCCTTCTTCTTTTAAACTGGCCAACATACTAATACTGTGACTAGTATCACTCGTACTAGTTGGCATCACCGGCGTCGTGGTTGTAACCGAGCTGAGGTCAAGAGAAAACACTGCAGGTCACTGATTGGTCAGAGAGAATCGTCACTTCCTGCTCACCGACTGCAAATAGCAAAATATAAAATATGAATAATAATTTAAATATGGCAGCCAGCAGCACCAGTGCAGATATCCTCTGTTGTGTCCTTGAACAGGACGGAGGTGTTTAATGTCACGTACACAAACGAAGCTCAGATCTGTCGCCATTACTCTCCTCAGCGGTCGTTGGTGGAGGTTGTTGCTCCTTCATCACCTCGTCGACCAACCACAGAGCTCGCAGCTTCACATTAACACGGCCGTTAACCTCCACAATCTGCAGAGTCTCTCATGTAACTCCAGCCTCGCCTGAGAGGATCGCTGTGGACGCTTATCGCTCCATCTCCAGCTGCGGTGGAGGAAGCAGGAGAAACAAGGAGGGGGGCACCTGCCATGTTGGTAGCCGTGGCAACCTGGGACGGGCCTCTGTGTGAGACTGACCCGTCACATCCATCACACAGAGCTGCAGAGTGTGTGTGTGTGTTCTCAGGTCCGATCAGAGAGAGGCGGGCTCACAACATGATACCATGATAACTGAACAGAGAGGAGGCAGAACAGCACCGGTCCATCCTGACGTCCGTCTGTACACTGACGATCCAGTTCTGTTCGTGAGTTCAGACAGAGAAAACTTCTCTACCAGTAAGAAGTGAAACATGAATGAACAGACAGACATTCACTGGATGGAGACGCTCCGGTGTTGATGGGTCTCCTCTCACCAGACGGATCAGAACCAGCATTCTTTCTACAAAACCTGCTGATTTATTTATACAACCGGCTGTTTTACTCTGACATTTCACAGCACTCAGATCAGGATTTCTAGATCAAACTGAGATTCTTACTGTTGTTTTTGCTTTGGATATTAGTCAAGCTGCTTGCTGTAGCCAGGCTGCTAACTGTAGCCAGGCTGCTAACTGTAGCCAGGTTGCTAACTGTAGCCAGGCAGCTTACTGTAGCCAGGCTGCTAACTGTAGTCAAGCTGCTAACTGTAGTCAAACTGCTTACTGTAGTCAAACTGCTTGCTGTAGCCAGGCTGCTAACTGTAGTCAAGCTGCTAACTGTAGTCAAGCTGCTTACTGTAGCCAGGCTGCTAGTTGTAGCCTGGCTACAGTAAGCAGCCAGGCTGTTACACATAGTAAAGCTGCTAACTGTAGCCAAGCTGCTAACTGTAGCCAGGCTGCTTACTGTAGCCAGGCTGCTAACTGTAGTCAAGCTGCTAACTGTAGTCAAGCTGCTTACTGTAGCCTGGCTGCTAACTGTAGCCAGGCTGCTTACTGTAGCCAGGCTGCTACCTGTAGCCAGGCTGCTTACTGTAGCCAGGCTGCTAACTGTAGTCAAGCTGCTAACTGTAGTCAAGCTGCTTACTGTAGCCTGGCTGCTAACTGTAGTCAAGCTGCTAACTGTAGTCAAGCTGCTTACTGTAGCCAGGCTGCTAGTTGTAGCCTGGCTGCTTACTGTAGCCAGGCTGTTACACATAGTAAAGCTGCTAGCTGAAGCCAGGCTGCTAACGCTGGTTTTACAGCAACAGTGCTGACAGTGATAACAGGGAAACACGAGGAGGGGGTAGAGTTGAGGGTTTAAAAAGAGTTTATTTAGCTTCAGGAGGTGAATTCTGTCGACACATGACGAGTTCTTCATCCTTCAGTTCATCGCAACATTCAGCACCTGCAGAGTTTTCACTTGACAGGAGGAGGATGAAAACATGTAGTCTTGTAATCCAGACAGTCTTTGTTTTGCTGGATGAATCTATATATTTACATTAAACAGCGACTGTGTCAGGTTTGTGTTTGTCACCAGAAATCGAGACTGAGTGAAATGAAAATGTTCTTCTCTCCTCTTCAGTTGAAGCAGCAGCACAGAAAGCTGTTATTGAATGTTCAGTTGAATGTGTCTGGCAGCTCATTTTAATTGCTTCTGTTGAATGGCTTGATTGGGGTCATCTCACTGTGGGTAATTGCAATAATTGTATTCTCGGCTGCTAATTATGCAAAGCAGAGAGGTGAGAGAGCGGCCGTCAGCAGAAGAAAGAAAGCGCTGTGGTCAGTCGTTTATCCTGCCGCTGAACACCTGAACACACAGGAAGTGAACACGGCTTTTATGTGTTTATACTGATTTATGAAACTGTTGGGATGGAAGGTCAGCGTGGTGGAAAAGTGTCCAGCGCTCACAGGAAGAACATTTATATTGAAACGATGAATATGACAGGTTGTCTGCTGGTTTTCAACCCGTCGGCCAGACTCAGTGTTGGCAGTGTTCCTTCTGCAAACCACTGATATGTTTCACCGTCACCGTCTTGAATTCAATGTTATATTTTGTGTACTGTAATTGTAATCACACTCTGTATCCCATTTGGGTGCCAGAAAACACAGCTGGATGTCCCAATGTCTCGTTAACGATGTCCACAATCATGGCTGAAAACATCAGTCAGTCTCGTCAGAATTATTTCAGTTTTGTTGCCACGAACACGGCTGGAAAATGATTTCTGATTCTGCTGTTGATCTCTTCTAATCCGTCCTCTGAGCTGTGAACACAGCAACACAGTCGGTGATGGAGTCTCTGCAGGGGGGATTTGACCCCTACAAATAAATATCAGACAGGGTGACCTTCAGCTGCTCATCTGAATACTAAACAGATGAAACCTGGTGGAGCTGAACTGCTGCGAGGACACAGCGGCTCGCTCAGCTCCATCAGCTCTGACACACTCAACATTTACTCAAACGTTATTGTGTCAGGAGAGACGACAGTGTTTCTGTCTGCTGCTCGGTTCTTCCTGTCAGGATGCTGCTGAAGACTCGACACGACTCCAGATTCACCAACACGACGTGTGACGGACTCTAAAGCTGCGATCTCTTGGGACGACTTACTTTAATGTTAATTAGTGAACGGATAATGAAATCAGCTGAAATGTGCGGCAGGTGCAGAATGAAGGTGATCGAGGTCAAAAGATTTGGGAGCAAACTGAACGTCGCCTCGCTGCTCGTTAACTTTAACTCCCGTCTTTTAAATAACCTCATTAAACTGCACTGAAATTAAAAATCTAAATATCTGCTGACACTCTGTAGCGCCACCATCAGGTCAGTATTTCACAGACTCTCTCTCCGCCTGCTGCCTCACTGACACACTGATGAAGCTGTAACTGTCTCCGGCCTCGTTAACGGCTCAGAGGTCAGAGGTCAGAGGTCAGGCGTCTGGCTCGTAGAAACCAACAGCTGCAGACAAACAGAGACGAGATGATGCAGCAGATTTCACGAGGTGGCGGAGGAGTCGTCATGTTCAGCTGTGGAGCCTCTAACAAGCATGTGGGTGTGACGCAAGATTCATCACAAGTCCTGAAAATTTGAAGTTCAAGTTGTGACCTCCGACACAGAGCTGTGTGAGCTAGCACGCCTGTGATTGGTGGACAGCTAGAGAGGCTGGTTGTTGTAGTTCCTGCCTGGAAACGAGTGTGACAGCCGAGGCTAGCTGCCTGAGCAGAGGTGGGGCTGTCACGATGTCCAGGCAGGTTTGCTGTCTTGGCGTTGGCTACATTGGCATGAAAAACTGTCAAACATCTAGAAGCTTCATCACCGAGGTCTGCTACAATATGAAGCCGTCTTAACTAATTTAAGCTTCATCGCACTGGACAAACACAATCCAGCGTTGTGCTGAAACATAAGCAGTACGAGGTGAAGAGAGCCTGAAGGCATCAGCAGCACTGCAGCACTAAAGTCAGGAAACCCTCTAACAGCTCCTCGTTCACTCCGCTGACGGACCGTCGACCTCTGGCTTCAATTCCTGACCCTCCTGTCGTCGTTTCAGGAGTATCACGGCTCTGTGATCAGCCTCCACGTATCCATGAACGCCACATCAATCACAGCAGGTCGCTGCTGGCAGGCTGTTATAGCCTCCATTACCCATCACACAGCGACCTCATCACAGCTCCTATCATCTATCTGAGACGAGCGGTCGCTGCTGCGGTGAACTCGGCCATGTGACGAAACAAACGCACACTTTAGCAGTCATGTTGAGGTTACAGGGACGAGAGGAGGCGAGGCCGAGGCTGCCGGTCAGCAATGATTCATCCTCTGCTGATAGTAAAAGCACTCCAGCGCTGATGAACACACGTGTGGATGAGAACACGCCACAGAACAGAGGCTGTTATCAGTATCAGGTCCAGAGGAACCATCATGAAGACGGACCTCTGAGGAGCCGAGCCGGGAAAAAGACCAACGCAGGCACATTTCTTCATTAATCCAGCTCATATTCACAAGACGGTCGTTTTAATTATATCAGTGTTCTCACCAGAACAATTGGAAGAATTCTTGATACTTAACACTCACATAACCCACTAAAATACACCTGATTTTATTATTATTATCCCCCGAGAAATTAACCAAAATGTTGAAAAAAAGGTTAATTAAATCATAATCACGTCATGGATGTTATTGAAAATGCAGGTATAAGATAAATTAGTCCTGACAAGCTGAAACTGTGAAATAATTTGTGTATTGATGAAATAAGATTAACATTCTTTACAAACACACAGAACTAGATCAACATCTATTGATTAAATAAAACCACTGAATGTGATTTTACTTGATGGATCCTGAGGAACTCCCACCGATCAACATACAGTGCACACAGTACATATACATATAGTACAGATATACACAGTACATGTACACACAGTACATGTACACACAGTACATGTACACACAGTACATGTACACACAGTACACATATACACTGTGTATCTGTGTTTCGTCCTGCGGAGCGACAACAACAGCTTCATCTCAGTTCCTCAGCAGACTGTTGTGACAGCAGCTTCGCTCCATGATCGATGACGACTTCCAGAACTATTCTGTGGAAGTTTTATGATTTGTCTTCTTCTTCAGCCCCCTGATGTGCACACACACACACACACACACACACACACACACACACACACACACACACACGCACACACACACTCATGATTTATGTCAGTCCTCTCAGACGGCGGTCTGAAGTTATAATTCATAAGTTTTGCCGTCCAGCTGTTTGAATCACCTCCATCAGACTCAGCCGAGGTGTTTTTTAGTTTATCACTAATGTTTCTTTGTGAAGACAAACCAGAAACATTCCTGTACCCGTTTAGATGAATTAAAGCTTTAACACCATGTTCTTATTAAAAGCGTGCAGCGGTTTCAGCCTCCACCATCGTCCTCTTCATGCTAACTGCTCGGCTGTGTTCGCCAGCGAGTCTCTGACCACGACTGTCTGCTGTTTACCAGAACCAGAGTCCTGCTGAGACCGAACCAGACGGGAAGTGAAACAAAACCAAACAAAACCAGGAGCTAAAATAGGCTGAAAATCTCAGTAGAGCGACGGAGACGGTGAGAAAGTTCTTTGGGTTTTTTTTGTCATTTTAAAAATAAATGCAGCTCAACCTAAACATCACACAATATGTGGAAGTGAAGTGCATTAAACTCAGAAGCTCTGCATCAAGGTCTTCCTGGGAGGAAGCAGCACGACTGCTGACTGCTCCAGAAATATCCTCCATATCCTGATTACAGTTTATTGACCGGCTCTGAGATAATGTATTGAACGGATCACTCTGCATCAAGCAGCGGCTCCGCAGAGGTCGCAGAATATATCTCAACTTGTCTTTTCTCTGCTTCTCAGACGTCCTCGGTCTCAGGTTTGTCTTTCAGCTCCTCGCTCGTGTCCTCGTTGTGGTCTCCAGCAGGACATGGACTGACACCAGGAGCTCTTTGTCCTCCAGCAGCTCACGAGTCGCCACATGAAACCGCCGCCACTCGCTGGAAGAAGCATTGGAAGATTTTTCATCCAGACACAAAACCTTCCTGGTCTGACCTCCTGCTGAGACGAAACTTCCCTCAGACATTTGTTTCAGAACATCTCAGATCTCAGAGCTGCAGAGGTGACGTGACATGTTTCATCTGCAATCAGCAGAGTTCAATACTGAGTCCAACGGGTCAACACAATGGACTCAATAAATGTCAAGAAAGGAAATATTTTGACATCTTTTTCCTTAGATACAGAAAATAACAACCGTCCAGCATCTGAACTCAAGTTTCTGTCTCTGACTGAACTCAGGCCAGTTGAATATCCTCGTTACTCATCATCAAACTCACTTCATTCAAACTGGACCCAAACTGAGTCAAAGTCACCAGAACAGTGTTGGTTTGTCTCCAGTCAGCTTGGTACGGTCCAAATCGATCTTCAGTTCACAGTAACATGCGAAGATGGAACGTAAGTCATCGTTCCTGATGTTATTATACTGGAGGTGAGTTATTCTGACAGCTCTGATCGATGTGAGGTCGTTCGGCGCTCGTTAGATTGATCGTTTGGGTTTTTTGTTTCAGTCATTTCCTGCTTTATTTTGTAGGTTTCCTCCTCATTTGTTTTACACTTCCTGTCTTTGTCTTTTTCCCGCCGGTTGTCCTGCTCACCTGTGTTTCATGTGTCAATAACTCCCTCGTGTTCCTGCTTTTGTTCCCTGTGGATTTAGTTCTTCTCGTCCTCTCGTCCGCCTGGTTTTTGTCACCTGCCTCCCTCGGTGTGAGGCGTTCAGGTCATTTTAATTAAAACGTTATTTCCCAGATTCAACAGCTGAGTCTGAACAGTTGCATTCATGAGCTCTGTGGCTTTTAAAAGACAAATGTATTTGAATCAAGACAACAGCCGTGAAGAACAATCTGCTGGTAGATTTAAAGTGTAACTGAACCACTGTGGCTGTTTGACCCAATCAGGTGATTTCCCATCATGCACTCCTGTCAACAGGATTGGCTCATATGAAGCCGCCCTGTGAACACTGAGCGCCTCCAGTTCCTCATAATACTTTGTTTTCCCATCATTATACCAAATAAAGTGAATAAAGGCTTTTATTCGTGGATCACTCAGTCTGTAGAGCCTAGGGCTGAAACAAAGTTAGATCCACAGACGTTCCTTTAAACATAAAGTCTTAATTGTTATAATTATGAATAATTCAGCGAGAAATTGTCGTAACGTTGCTAAAACACTGAGGTTTGGGTCCGTTTTCACTGCTAGCTTGCAGCAGTCTGACAGCACAGGGGGTTGAACCAGCAACCCTTCATCTGCTGCTCCACTTCTTTACCTTCAAGCCTCCTTTAGTCTGAATTCCTCTGATTTCTCTTGTGTTCAGGCAGCAGAAGTTAACGATTAAGCAGCCCGAGCTCGAGCTTCCTGTCCAGAGGACGATAATTATCTGAGGCAGGGAGTCGCTGTGCAGCTGATCAGCTGTGAGAGGAGGCTGATGGGAAATAACACTGGACGGAGGCTGACGGAGGGTTTGTCAGAGGTGGGGAGGTGTCCTGAAGGTGGAGATGATGGCCGTCTGTCAGCAGCGTTATGTAATTTTCTGGACATCAGGAGCCGACAGCGAACGTGTCGGCCGGAGGTGAAGCCCCGTCTGTCGGCGCCTCGACTCCGGAGACGCCCCTCAACAGTTTCAGGCCCGCGTGAGGTTTGGGTTTCCCTCGTCTGAAAATAGCACCGATGAATATGTGTGGAGCTCCGTCACATCGTCCTGCTGCTCCGGGTCATTAGTATGGAGACACAATGATGTGGACCTCGAGTCCAAACGGATCGCAGCTGAGGGAAAGATCCATTTTTTATTTCTTCTGATACATTTGAATCTGATATCAACACGCTGTTTAATCCTCACGCTGTTTACTTTCATTCATCTTCAGCTTCCTCTCAAGGGCATTCTGGGTAATGTAGGAACACTGCAGCGGCAGCATGGAGGGCAGCCGGGTGGAGAGGGGAGCGGTGTGGGAACTGAACCAACACTTGATCAGCGGAGTGAATAACTGCATCATGATGACGGACAGCTGACGGCGCCGCCCTCTGCGGGGCGCTGACAGACGTGACAGATGTGATCGATGGTTCATGATTAACTGCACTCCAGTCTGTTGCTAACAAACGCCGAAGGTTTCTGTTTTTATTGTCAGGCAGGAAAAAAGGCTGGTGTCATACAGGAGGAGGGGGAGACGCCATGTCCTTGTCAAGGACCTAATTACCTGCAGCAGGAGGCGAGGGGAGGCGTCGGCTCATATTCTTATTTCCTGAATCGATCTGCTGTGACAGCTCGCCGTTTCCCTTTTTAATGCCTGTTTATTTCTGAGATGCAGGTTTCAAACTGTCCTCAGGCCAGTTCAGACCTTTTCCTCCCAGTTACAGTCCCATTCAAACCATCGCTCTGATATAAATTACACAAAGTATTTATGTTGACACAGCTCAAATTAGGTACGAATCCAATAAGAAATCAGCTTTTTTTCTGTAAAGTTAGTCCATATTTATCTCTGTTTAATTTCTCTAAGCTGCACAAACTGTATTCTTTGCTATTTTCATCTCTGCAGACGGACTGAATCCACTCGTCCCCTCTAAGATGTGAACTGCTGGGTTTGTTGGGTTTGATCTGCAAAATGCAGCACAGAATTTGTGTTCATCACCGTCACTCTCAACACTTGGTTTAATCCAGAGGAGAGAGGAGGTCACACTGAACTGCAGACGTATTATTATTTATGTGCTTTTTCTTTTCTTTGAAACGATGGAGTTTAATGTTTATTTATTTCATTTTAATGTTCTGACAAGTTTCTCATATTGATCAGTGATCACTGCTCAGTGGTTCCTCCTCTCTACATGTCAGGAGATCAATTCAGTTGAACAGCCACATTTTGTCATCAATACACTGATTTACTGAATGAGTCATCACAGCCCGGAGCGATGAAAAGAGTCTGAGTGTGAAGACGAAATTGGAAGATAATTGTTGTGCTGAAAGCCTCCCGTCATACATCTGCTGTTCATTAACCCCCCGTCTGTCTCAACAGGCCGTGTCACTGTGAATTACTGCAGCGCTAACAGGTCTGTGAACTCAGCAGCAGTCAGTCCCTGAACGCCTCAGGGCTGCAGCTACCGGTGTCATCACTTCACCTCCAGCCGTGCCTGCACAGCCGGCCAGGCAGGGAGGAGATGTGGAGTGGATTTCATTCTAAGGTGAACTGCTCCTTTAAACATAAGTTGCAGAAAGGCTGGAGATCAGGTCACACTGGGCAGGAGCTCTCCTCTGAACATGTGTCTGATTCAGGGATGATCCAATAAACAGACGTCACAGCTCCGTTTGCAGATTCGTGGAGAAAACCAGCTTCAGCAGATTTTCCTCTCGGTTTGTTCCTCGGAGGCGTGAGCGACGTGCTGACGGGTGGAGGACAGGTGCAGCATGCAGTCAATCCTCTAAGTATAGACTCCCCCCTCCTCCTCCTCCTCCTCCTCCTCCTCCTCCTCCTCCGCGACCACCACCAGCACCACCAGCTGAGCATTCCTGCCGGGCCTCTCGCTGCAGGAACAACAATACAGCGGCTCGGATGACGGACGCTGAAAAGCCTCCTGCTGTCAGGCCGCCAAGCGACCCACGTGTCTCTGCTGCCCTCCTCCACCATGACAGGATAAAAAGCTTCACACTCTTGTTGGTCGTCATCAATCAGACGAAACTGTGGAGCTCATAATGTTCAGTGTTCATCACTTATGAAACATTTCAGTAAGTTCTGGTCCAGAGGTTCAAACATCTCGGTCCAGACTCCCTGAACAGATCAGCTCAGGCGACTTCTGGTGTCTTCCTCTGGTTTCTTGCACCAAACCACACCTTCTATCACCCAAGCTTAAACTTTTATTAAGGTTTAATGTAGTTTATTTTATTTAACTGAGTCAACATGTATCTACAGAGTCTGTTCACAGCATCCTGAGGGATCCGATCACAAGTGTGAGACGCACCTGAGATCCAGTCAACAACATCACCAGACTCCCTGAACAAATGTCTCAATTTAGAGAGTTAATTATTTGTTTCTTCTTGTAAATTCAGCAAATGTTCCTCATGAACTTCTTTCCGTCTTTGTGTCGGTCTCTCTCAGTGACGGACGGGTTTATTTGCATATAGAGCAGGAAGTGAGATCCGATCAGAAGCGGTTGGATCTCTCAGGATGGATTCTGATCTCAGGTCCAATATGTGATCCGACATGTTCTGTCCCTGCAGATTCTTTGCAGGACGAAGCTGTCGGCCGTCTGCTGCTTTCAGACAGGATTTTATCTCCAGAGTTGAGTCACATCTTTGATCTGAAGCGTTTGTCGCATCCTTTCAGTCACTCAGTGACTTCAGCAGACGGATCAGAACCGTCATGCACGGTGGCCATTACTGTCTGTGAATGTGTGGAGTGGAGTGATGGCTGATCATCTGTTTCTGTGCTGTTGGTTGGATAAATGCTTCATGGATCAATCTGCCATCCTCCAGTTTTAGTAATGTTGAAGGATTCTGGAAAAACCTTCAGAACAGAGTCGAAACATCAGAACATTTATTCTGGATTGCTCATTTTTATATTCAAATCTAGATTTGATTGGACCCTTGATTATCTGCAGCGTGGACAGAACTCGTCCCTCTGCAGCTCACAGGATCAGTACTGAATGATCTCCAGTCGATGGGAGCTGCAGGTAGAAATCATTCTTCTGCATCAGAACCGCTGACTGGAAACGGAGCGTTGCTGGAGGTGCTACAGATTAATTGGGCGATGTGGTTTCCTCGCAGTGCTGAGACCTGCTGAAGTTAACACCTGGTTAACTCTTTGATCGGGCCGTCGTCCCCTGAGAAAACTGTGTACAGGAGCTGGAATCAGAAGAATAAAGCCCGACAGAAGCTGTGACCCAGTTCAGCATACGACCCGGTACTGTGCAGCTTTCGTGTGATTGTAAGCAGGTGGATGATGACGTGGTGCCACAACAACTGTACAGTTAGAGCATCTCTTCTCTCAATGGCAACGTGAGAAATCATTCACACTCAGACACACTAGTCGAACCTTTTCCACCTGTTTTTAAAGTGACCAGAACCAGCTATTCATCACAGGAAGTCAGAACCACATCCATCCACCACCAGAACTACTATTCTAAGCTTAAACAAACATGTTCTCTAACTCTAGCCCAGGGGTTTTTGTGTCTAAACCTGACCAGAGCTCCAACACAGCGCTGTGAGAAGAAGAGAGAGAAGAAGATAAATCCAAATTATAATCCTGTGTGTGACATCAGGGTTGTGATGTCGTTCATTTAGCGGAAACCTCTCCGATTTTATTGATTAATAGCTAATGTGATCATCCAACAAACTTCCAGTTAATCTAAAGACGTGGTTCCGCATTCAGGCAAGAATTCGGGAGGTAAAGAAGTCTTTTATTCTAACGGGCTGTCTTTATTAGAACTGTAGAATCTGCTTGAGGAAGCTGCTGTTCTCTGTATAAGTCACTCATTACCAGTGACTCTCAGTGTGATCATAAGGTCCCTAATTTCCTTCCCCGCATTCAGAAGCCGTAACGAATCATAAACAGTGATCCCACCTCGTGATGAAGCTGAGCTGAAGAGCTTCAGACTGACAGCAGCTGGTTTCTCTGTGTTGTGTTATTGATCTGCAGCAGAAAATGCAGCGAGCAGAAACCGGTTGCGGAGCGAAGCTGCTGTTCATGACGTGATTTATGGGCATTTAGATTGAAAGTGAGGCTCTGAGGCCCCCACAGCCCCCCGCCTGCACACTGCACATACATGTACATGATGACACACATGAACACACACACACACACGCACACGCACACACACACACACATGCATTCAGTGTGATTGCAATGATGCAGTGGAGCGTTGAGGAGGTCGTCCTCGCCTCTCTGCAGCCTCTGACTTCATGATCTCGGCTCTGTGAGGAGGACGCCGCCGTCAGAGTCGATTTACCACGAGATCTCACGGCAAATGATGCAAATCTGAAACAATGGCCTGATGCTAGATGCAGACAGACGTCGGTGCTCCCAGAATGCTGATGATGATGTGGACTGGAGGGATGCTCCTGAATTAAATACAATCTTTTGTACAAACTGTTTGTTCTCAGCACATTTGTTCAGTGTTATTACCTCTGCCACGCGGGAGGTTCACAGCTTGTTTGTGTTGTAGCAGGATTTCTGAAGTGTTAACAGATTTAATGATGTCTGATGAGCAAAGTATCAAGAGCTCACCCAGGAACAAGATCGTGATGTTTTCATCATTTTATCATTGTGTAATGCTCTCACAAGAATACAGAAAATCTGTTCAGACCTGATACCAACATCCATCCTGAGTGATCCGATCACGAGTGGACAGCTCAAATGAAACAAGTCAGTTAGTTTCACAACGTTATAACGTTTGTTTTAACTCAACAACTCTTAAAATCATTACATTTGTTAATGGAGTCTGGTGATGTTGAGGTTCCTTTATTCACTGATCTCTCCTCAGCTCGTCACATCACTGCAGGTGATCTGGAGTGAAGGCCGAACTCGTCCTGCTCCTCTCTGATGTGTTGGATGGTGGCGCTGTCATTGGCTGTCACAGTAATGTAAGTGTCTCTGACCCTGTGAGCAGGTCTAACGGCTCGCTGCCTCCATAAACTCGTCTGTCTGATTGAAGTGCTGCTTTTATTGACAGGAGACTTTATTTTGATCTCAACTCTGACTGACCTGTCCAATACTGACATCACTGTTTGTACCTGAACAGCGAAGAAATGTCTTCTTTGTTTTTACATGAAGCTCTCACAGTGTCAGGTATCGACCCGGCTCACACACACTTCTGTAGGTATCGCCAGGCGTGTTCAGGACGCTATCTAAACCATTTTATGAGCCGCCATTAAAGGGCTGGTCTCCTTATCAGACACACGAGATGAGTAACGTTCATTTTACTGACGCTGGACTGTTATAAAGTAACCCGTTGAACAAACACAGAGCAGGAAGTGAAGACACTCCTCTGTGGATCCTGTTCAACATTTGAATATTCAGAGGAACCGTCATCTGATAATCCCGTCAATGATCAGCTCGTTTATTGATCCATCGACAGACGGGACTCTGTTCACCCTCAGAATGTAGAAGTTGGTTATTGATCTTGTCACATTTTCATAGATGAATCATTGAAGGCCCATGATGGAGCTCTTTGATGAAGTTTAATCATTAAACATTGAGATATGTTCCAGTCGGAAGTACAGAATTAAAGGAGCAGTCTGTAGTTTCACAGAAGTAAAGTAAATAATCAAACTCTCTCTGTGTTCATCACTGAATCATCAAACTGACCTTAAAGAACACAGTTTATAGAGTTTTACTTTGTTTATATGTGGCGGACCCTGCCACCTCTCCACCTCCACACAGTGTTCTGGGGGAATTCGAAGTTACGTAGTGACACTTTAAGGCCTAAAAAATAAATGTACAAACACAAATTCACTCTGATTTTTATTCAATATTCTCCATTAATGTGTTTAAAATTACATTTTGGTCAAATAAGGAAAGTGATTTTGAATTTACAGCACACAAACTGACTCACATGAATGTTGTGTCATATGTAGCTCATGTTTGTTTCATTGTGAATGAACTTGTTGTGTGACTTCCTCTGCACTCACTGTTCATGTAAACATGATGTTTGTTAATATACATATGAGAATATAGAGAATATACGGGTCAGTCTTTCAGGTTCATCAGACAAACACTGGTTGGTTTATATGTTTATACATATTTTCAATTTTTTTTATTTATATATATATGTGTTAATTTTTTATCTCTTCACAGTTAACTGAGCTTCATCTGTTGGACTGACTGATCTTCAGAGTTCAATCAAGAGCAAACAGACTCACCTGAGCCCGAAGTTCAAGGTCGTCAGGTAGAACTGAGCTCACCTGGTCCAATTGGCTGCTAAGATATAAAAGCTGCTGTCAGGCATTATCTTGGTTTGCCCGTCCTGAGATCCAACAGCATCACCAGACTCCATTAACAAATGTGATGATTTTCAGAGTTGTTGAGTTAAAACAAACTTTCTAACGTAGTAAAACTGTGTCTGTGACAGATTGTAACTCATTGTGTCCTTGTTGTAAATTCAGCATTAAATCTTTCAGCTGCAGTTGTTTGTCTCCTTGTAAAAAGTGTCAGTTTGTGGCAGCATGTCTGTACCAGCCTGTCTGCTTCTGTGTCTAAAGTGCTAAAGTCTTACCTGCCAACATTGATCAGCTGTTTGAACACACTGTTTACACTGATTTCACCATTTACACTCCATTTATGAAAGAAGAAACATGTTATTGATCTAAACATGTCACATGTTACAAAGACACTAAACAGGAACAATATAGGCTCCTTCTTTGTCCCCGTGGAGAAAGTCCCCAGACTCCCTTAACAAATGTGTCAGTTTAGTGAGTTGTTGAGTTGGAGACACTTTATAAACTCTGTGAAACTCTGTCTCTGACTCATTCTGCATTATTTGGACCTTCTTGTTAATTCAGCAAATGTTCTACATGAACTTCTTTCTGTCTTTGAGTAAAAACATGGAGTCTGTTTGTCCCGTAAAGAGCAGGAAGTGACGCAGGTTAACATCAGGTTTGAACTGACAGAATTAAAGATGTCTTCTCTGAACTCTGGTCCAATAATTTGTAGTTTTCGCTTTCTGAATCATAAGCGCGTCCCATCAGACTCGCTGTGGTTAAATAAAGACGTACAGACACACTTGTCGTTTCCTTCGCTGCGTATATTCATGAGGCGTTTCTGTCTCTCCTGCTTGTTATCTTCTTTGCTACACCGCAGAGAAACATGTTTTACTCCTCACAGATTTCTGAATCCTCATCAAAGCATTGAGAGAAAAGCCGGTGAGTTTTGGGAGAAGAGCCTCGGTAACGACTCGCTCGTCCCTGTTGAGGTTTTCTTTGAGGTTTTAGAGAATGAATCTCTCCAGGTGATTCCAGAGGCCCACTCATACGTACGGGAGGGAAATACGTCTGGAAGTAATTAGTGCCAAGCTGAAAATTCCCCTCAGATTACTAATACGTGTGTCTAATATCAGGCAAATATGCATATTTTTCCAGTATTTGTGCTTACACAATGCTGATTGTCTTCTGATGGTCCACTGAACTCCGTCCACCGGCAGATATTCACTGCAGGACATCTTTCCTTTGTCTTAAAACGAGTGGAAAATCTAAGTCAGATGTTTCGAGCTGATTCCAACACAAACAGAATCAAAGTTTCCTAAAAACTGTGAAACAATGACGGATAAGTGAAGCTGAGGTGGCCACAATTATATGGACGCCTGTCAACAAACTGTCTCAGGGTTTCTGATTTGGATTCAGTCCTGTAGTTACGGTGCGTTCAAGTGCTGTCAGAAAAATGTTTTTTCGGACTGGTAAAGTTCACCCAGATGTTCCCGACAACTCAGAGAAAGTGTTTGTCCGTGAGATGCAGAGTTCAGTTAGTTTAACGCTGAAACACGGTGAGCGAAGCAGCTGTCGACGTGTTGTTTAAACGCTCTCAGCCATAAAATGACAAAACAACAGTGAACACGAGCAGGAAGAACGACTTCCTCGAGCGCATACATGCAGCTTTTAACACACAGTGCTGTGTCTCAGTTCAGGTCTGCATCCTTCAGAGGAGCATTTGAAGGCCAATCACATCACAGCGCTGTGTGAAGGCTGTCCAATCAGAAGGCTCCTCCAGATGCTCCTTCTTCTCCCTGTTTTTGGAGGATGCACCGCTACGATCCTTCGTGGCCTCACATATCCCAAGATTCATGGATCGCCTGAAAAAGCAGAAAGAAAGAGAGAAAATGGCGACATCGCGTGACGTAGATCGTCACTGTCGCGGGCCTGGGCAGCAGAAATCGTGACGTAAGGGTAAAACATCTGGTGACGCAACCAGGAAATGCTCCAAAGGCGAGACCGTCCCATTTAACAACGGCTGACGAGGTTAACAAGGTCTCTCTGAAGGACTCGCCTTCAAAGACCACAAAGGCCGAGTCCTTCACAGGATGCAGACCCTGAACTGAGACCCAGCATGGCATCATGGGAGATGTTGTTTTCATTGTTAAGCAACTAATGAAAATCTATCTGACGGGACTCATGTTTAGTCTGGTTCTCCAGCTGCCTTCCTCACTCTGACTCTCCTGTAGACAGACTAGAAAATACATATTTTGATCAGATTAAAGCAGCTTTACTTTAAATGGTACCGACCGAATGATGCCGGTGATCACACACAGTGAGTGGCTGCATGAAAACCCAGAATATGTTGTGCTGGAGCTGAAACAGATTTCCTCCTCACTTCTTTCAGCTGCTGATTCAAACCCTGCACGTCGTCTTTATTCTGCAGGTCAGAAGTTTAGCGCTCATCTTTCTGCTTGTCCGTTTTCATTTTGCTCACGCGCTTCCTGCTCGGGCTGACGAGGCTCGCCGGTGTTTCTGGGTCAGCGCTCAGCTCTGCGGCCACATGTTTCTGCGGGACTCTCGGTGATTAGCCTCCTGCTTCCTCACGGCGTCACCGCCTCGCACTCAGAGCTCCGCCCAGGAAGTGAAACAAAAACAAACAAACGGCATCTTTAAATCAGACTGTGTGTGAGTGGGACTGCTATTAGTAGGAGTAACTCTTTGAGTCCAGAGTATATATTCATCCATTTTCCTATTTTCTTTTGTGAATGTTGGTTGTCAGCTTGAAGCAGTTTGTAACCGGGTCACAAAGTTCTTCACAAACGTAGAAGCAGAGCCCGAGGGTGCTGACATCACTTCCTGTCCGACCTCTGCTCCTCTGAAGCTTCTGCTGCTGGAAGGATCTCTGACAGGATTCATGGATATCCACTCGCCCCCTTTTTAAAGAAGGTAAACAAGACGATCCTCTCCTCGCCGTCACACCGAAGCATCCAGCCCGCTGACGGAGGGAACGCTGGTTGCCAGGCAACGCACACTCACAAACCGGAGGGGCGAGCAGGTGCCGAGCACGTCTGCTGGTGGGCGGCGGGCGGCGGTTGGCACAGGCATCACTTCCATTGGTCAGCGTGGTTTATTTTTATCGGCGAGCCCATCCAGTGCAGAAAAACACGTCCTGAGAAAGTTCCACACTGATGACAGACGGAGGCCCGGTTCAGTGCTGACCCGGGAGCTTCACCGAGCCGCTAAAGGGCACGAAGAGGCTGAAACACCTCAGAGCCCGAATGTGATAATGTGTGAGGATCGACGCTCTGACAGCTGGAGAATTACAGCACATCAAAAGTAAAAATATACGTGGATGTGTGATATCTGGCTCCTCGTTTAGATACAGCAGAGATCCTGACCGGGGAGGACCGGTGTCGACTGGGCCCGGAGGGGCGAGGAGCAGAACATCACAACAACACAGACAATACCAGCTGGTAGAATTAGCTTTCCTGAGGTTATGAACACATGATCAAATCTGATATTTCAGCTTTGCTGTAGGTGAGAGTGGAAACCTCCAGAGAGAGTTAATAAGGTGTGTGTGCTTCAGCTGCTGGACGATCTGAGCTCATCACACGCGAGCGGTCGCTGAGGTTCTGCCCGCCCAAACTGCCAGGTGGAGCGTCGGAGTAAATATAGTCGAGCCAGAGCACAGACGGAAAATAAAGAAAACACTTTTCACAGTTTTCCAAAAAAGCTTTCAGGAGGAAATGATTCGACACAGACCTGAGGGTACAGCGGGTCAGTCAGGAGTCTGGCTCGAGGTTTAGAGCAGAATTAAAGTGAAGAGGTCGGATCAGAACCACATGAGGAGCCCGTCTGAGGCAGATGGACTCAGTTAGGATGATTACAAGAAGCTTTTCCACACCTCCAACATGTGATTCAAATGGTTTTTCCAGTGAAACAGACAGAATATGCTCGGCTCGTTTCAGAGTGACACTTGTTTTCTAAATCTAGATCAACATCTCCTCGTGTTGTTGGATGTGAAATGTTCATTTCTGTGGAGGGTTACATTTCACTGTACTGTAGCTCTTTGATGTGATAATGTATTTTCATGGCACGCAGCTCGACGTGTATTGTGCTGCAGATGAAAAGGATGCAGAGCTCGTGAGGTTCAGAGACACGACGGCTCGACAGCGAGCGTCATGTTACCAACACAAACACAAACCTCACAGAGACTCACTGAGGGAACATTCAACCAGCTGACGGAAACATTAAACAAGGATTCATTAATCTGACACCTTTTTGGCCCTTTTAGCACAAGCTAAGGTGAGCATGCTAATGACTCTTAAAGGAACAGTTCACCCAAAATATAAACCCACTCAACCTCTCCTCCTCCTGATGATATAAAGTCCTCCTCTCCTCCTCCTGATGATATAAAGTCCTCCTCTCCTCCTCCTGAGGATATAAAGTCCTCCTCTCCTCCTCCTGATGATATAAAGTCCTCCTCTCCTCCTCCTGATGATATAAAGTCCTCCTCTCCTCCTCCTGAGGATATAAAGTCCTCCTCTCCTCCTCCTGATGATATAAAGTCCTCCTCTCCTCCTCCTGATGATATAAAGTCCTCCTCTCCTCCTCCTGATGATATAAAGTCCTCCTCTCCTCCTCCTGATGATATAAAGTCCTCCTCTCCTCCTCCTGATGATATTAAGTCCTCCTCTCCTCCTCCTGATGATATAAAGTCCTCCTCTCCTCCTCCTGATGATATAAAGTCCTCCTCTCCTCCTCCTGATGATATAAAGTCCTCCTCTCCTCCTCCCGATGATATAAAGTCCTCCTCTCCTCCTCCTGATGATATAAAGTCCTCCTCTCCTCCTCCTGATGATATAAAGTCCTCCTCTCCTCCTCCTGATCATATAAAGTCCTCCTCTCCTCCTCCTGATGATATAAAGTCCTCCTCTCCTCCTCCTGAGGATATAAAGTCCTCCTTTCCTCCTCCAGAGGATATAAAGTCCTCCTCTCCTCCTCCTGATGATATAAAGTCCTCCTCTCCTCCTCCTGAGGATATAAAGTCCTCCTTTCCTCCTCCAGAGGATATAAAGTCCTCCTCTCCTCCTCCCGATGATATAAAGTCCTCCTCTCCTCCTGATGATATAAAGTCCTCCTCTCCTCCTCCTGATGATGTAAAGTCCTCCTCTCCTCCTCCTGATGATATAAAGTCCTCCTCTCCTCCTCCCGATGATATAAAGTCCTCCTCTCCTCCTCCCGATGATATAAAGTCATCCTCTCCTCCTCCTGATGATATAAAGTCCTCCTCTCCTCCTCCTGAGGATGTAAAGTCCTCCTCTCCTCCTCCTGATGATATAAAGTCCTCCTCTCCTCCTGATGATATAAAGTCCTCCTCTCCTCCTCCTACCGATGATATAAAGTCCTCCTCTCCTCCTACCGATGATATAAAGTCCTCCTCTCCTCCTACCGATGATATAAAGTCCTCCTCTCCTCCTCCTGATGATATAAAGTCCTCCTCTCCTCCTCCTGATGATATAAAGTCCTCCTCTCCTCCTCCTGATGATATAAAGTCCTCCTCTCCTCCTCCCGATGATATAAAGTCCTCCTCTCCTCCTCCCGATGATATAAAGTCCTCCTCTCCTCCTCCTGATGATATAAAGTCCTCCTCTCCTCCTCCTGATGATGTAAAGTCCTCCTCTCCTCCTCCTGATCATATAAAGTCCTCCTCTCCTCCTCCTGATGATGTAAAGTCCTCCTCTCCTCCTGATGATATAAAGTCCTCCTCTCCTCCTCCTGATGATGTAAAGTCCTCCTCTCCTCCTCCTGATGATATAAAGTCAGGTAAAGTTTCAGAACATTTCTGGAGCTTCACAGTAAAACAGAGTTAAGCTGCGAGATCCCAAACTGAATTTAAAAAGACTTTTTAATTGTATTTTGATGAGTTATTTGCCTGACTTGTGATGATGACCTAATCTGTGCTTGACATAGCGACAGCTCTGGTAATGCTAATGTGGTGAACTCACCGACCTCTTCAGCTCCCTGAGCAGAGGTCACTGTGTTTACTGGGACAAAACATTTCTGGAGATTCACAGCAAAACAGCATCGCAGCATTCTGCTAAACAACTGAAGACTTGTTTCAAAACCGTAAAACTTCCAACTACCAGCTCCGTACAGCTGCAGTGGAGAGGTCGTCTAAAAAAAGTGTGTAAATAAAACTACAGGAGCATTTTTTGTTAATGACAGCTGAATGTTATATGAGTATCTTCAACGTCTCAGTTTGTGTTTCTGCTCTGATGTCTACAGTTTGAACTTTTCACCACCAACATATTTGCTCCGGCTCGTCACTTTATGAGTAATCGATTATAAGTCAAGCGACACATTATCCTCTTCAGGGCTCCTAGTTTACATAAGTAAATCCTGCGCAGCCACAATTTCTCCTGCAGGTAAGAACAAGGCTGTACTGTCCTGTCGGGGCTGACAGGTGCACTGTGTACATTGGACCGCGGCCTGAGAGGCGCTGCCAACTGCAACTAGGGCACACATTTGGCAGGAGGACCGCAGCTCTACAGCCGCCCTCAGACCGGGATGGAAAAACATAATGAGCAGAAATAAGCAGGCGAGCGCTCTGCAGACTCAGAGGGCAAACATGGCTGTTATTTCCTGACACAAGCAGGCGAGCGGCTGCCTCTCCAGAGCGTCCTCTTCCTGAGTAAACAACAGCAGGCCAGACACACCCTACAGTTTGTTTCCCGTCAATTAGTTGAGGTAAAATTATGTGTAATTAGGTGAGCCTAAAAATGAACCTTTGAGGCTGAAGTCAGGACAAAGTGCAGCTTTGTGTCCAGCAGCTGAGAGGACACAGAGGTCACGTCCTCACAGATATTCCTGACATTAGGGTTTATTTAGAAGAACCTAATGAACGTGTTTGTTTTTTTTAACTCCAGTTGAAATAAAGGTTATATAAAGTTGACTGTATTAAATCGAATGGTTGAGGGAGGTCAGTAGGTCCATATCTAATATATCCACACATCAGCATCCAAAGTCAAAACAAAACCCTGACGACGTTCAGAGGCTCTGAAACAAACTGAGTACTGAACCCAGGACGGAGCGAAGAAGCTTCTGGATCTCACGTTACATTTCTCCATTAGCTTCCGCACATAAATTAGCC
Source organism: Diplodus puntazzo (assembly GCA_963678695.2). Taxonomy (NCBI): domain Eukaryota; kingdom Metazoa; phylum Chordata; class Actinopteri; order Spariformes; family Sparidae; genus Diplodus; species Diplodus puntazzo. The sequence goes on from OZ023177.1 coordinate 23,582,937, forward strand.
GAGCAAGCTGCTGAAAGGGTTCTGACCCGGAGTTTTTACTGACGCGACCACGTGGAGAATCCTGCAGTGAGTGAATGTGGACTCACGGCTCTGACAGACAGCTGTTAGTGTGGGAGGATTACGTTTTACTGGATGTGATGAGGAGCTCGCTTTGAAGTGCGAGCTGCAGGAACATTTAAGGGAAACTGGAAGCTTAATGTAAGACAGACCTCATGCTAATACTCAGCAGACAGCACAAGCTGTTAACATGCACAACACCTGGCTGCAGATTATCTCACTGTGGCAGCAGAAGGTCAGAAAAGTGCAAATCCTCAAACCTACAGGGGAAATAAATGGGAGGGAAAATGATTCGCTCAAGGGAACATCAGCAGTTTATCTGGATTATAAGTATTTTATATCAAAATATAACACAGAGTCAATCATTCTTTTTCAGTCTGAGATCAATATTCTCCCTCTTTTGGCCCGAGGAGTGAAGCTGCTGTGTAGTCTGCAGGTACGGCAGCAGATACTTCAGTATCTCAAATGGCAGCAGAGCGAACAGACTATGTTGTACAACAGAATGCTAACAGGCTATCAGGCTAACATGCTAACGACAGACTGAAATACTAACAAAATGTGTGAACAGCTGCTGTGTGTGTACAGTAAAAATGTATATTTACAATAACTCACTACAGTATCATAATGCAATATTACATCAAAATACTGTAGAAGCACAATATAATACTGTGATTTTCATATATTTTACCGTTAAACAATTACAATGTACTAATGTGAATTTACTGCGACTTGCTGTTTAATTACCATAGTATTTTCTTTACAGACTGATTAACGTTATGCTACTTTGCTTGTGATTACATGATCATGCCATTTTGTGTTTTTTTTTATGTTTTTTATGAGACTTTCAATTGCAGAAACAAACCAGCCTTGAACATGTCTCCAGCTGCAGTGACGGGAGCAGCTGGGATTGTTTGCAGTTGGATGCTTAATAATGTTGCCTAGCTTTAACTGTAACTGTTGTTCGCGAGTGGATTAAAGTCAGCTTATTGATTAATATGTAACCCTGATCATGAGGTTTTAGGTTAGGAGTCTGCTATTCTGGAATATGAATAATAATAATAAAAAGTCAAACAGAAATACCGGCTGTGCATCTTCTCCAGCAGCTTCACATGCTGTCAGCGCCGTAACAACAAAATAATTCACCGTTTCTCAGAAAGGTTGGCAGCCGTGGCAGCAGCGGTCTCATGAATCACTGAATACATAATACATGTGCAGTTTATCTAATACATAAACATTTGGTGGCGGTGACTTCCCATGTGGAGAAATACAACACAGCATTTCCATTTCAATATTTTAAAATCCACACACTGTCTTTTTATGTTGCTCTCGGCAGCAGAGAGAAAAAGTCACATTCAGAAAACAACCAATAATTCGCTCCATTTCAGCTGTTTGACTTCAATATTCATACAAATAATGGCGTCGTTTTAAATCTGATAAAAGTAACTGTGGTTCTGCTCAGAGGCCCGGCTCGACCCGACAGCTGTACTGGAGGTGAGAGAGAGTAAATGAAAACCGGATCCGTCTCATCTGCTTCATTTTTATTTTGTCTAATAGCTTTAGCAACACATCCACCTCCAGTCAGTGAGTGCATAGGTAGGCAGACAGGTAGACAGACAGGTAGACAGACAGGTAGGCAGACAGGTAGACAGACAGGTAGACAGACAGGTAGGCAGACAGGTAGACAGACAGGTAGGCCGACAGGTAGACAGACAGGTAGGCAGACAGGTAGACAGACAGGTAGACAGTTCAATGAGATGACAGGACGGGTTTATCAGAGGCCTTTGACGGTCTGATTGCTGTTTGGGTTACTGTCAAAACACATCACATCACAGTAATATCACTGTACGTTTACAGTGATATTACTGTATCATGATGTAATGATGTTATTTCACTGTAAAACTGAGTCTGTCACTGTAGAAACACAACATGTTACTGCTGAATAATTACAGTATGTTACTGTGAATTCACTGCAGAGATTAGAGAGCAGTGCGCTATAAAACTACTGTGATTTTACAGGAGGTAACGCTACGCTACTTACAATTAAATAGTAGTGTGTGTGTGTGTGTGTGTGTGTGTGTGTGTGTGTGTGTGTGTGTGTGTGTGTGTGTGTGTGTGCGCAGCCTTCAGTTGTCTGTTGTCTGTTTCTGTTTCCTGCTCTCAGATATAAGCCTCTCAGCTCAGCAACAGTCCAGCTCCCTGCAGGCTTCATGTGCATAATCTCCCCACTATGGTGTGTGTGTGTGTGTGTGTGTGTGTGTGTGTGTGTGTGTGTGTGTGTGTGTGTGTGTGCCACATTTTCTCTGCTTGTGAAAGAAGCAGTTTAAATGTTCCGAGCGTCACACGCTGATGTTTCAGCAGAACAACATCTCCTCCGGCTGCTGCAGACTTAATGAGACTCGTCACTGTTTACATCTTTTGTCTGTGCGCTGAAGCAGCACGCTGATAAGCAGCTGCACGCTGCGAACACTTAACGATCGTTTCAGCGCCTGTTGCTGCTCCACGAGCCCACGTTTTATAAACTCAGCTGTAATGTGTGAGAGTCACTCGACACGACTCAGGAGACAGAGATCCTGCCAGAGTCAATTCGCTGAAGACGATCGTGTAACGATATAGTTCATCTGTGCGAGCGAAGAGAAAACACACTTTAGTTTTGTCCCATCAATGTTGTAAAAGCCAAAGTTATGAAGTATCTCCATATTAGTCCCCAGCGGTGCTCAGATAATCGTATTGTGAGAGGAAGCATGACAATATATCTCCATGTTGATATTTTGCTCCATTTCCTTGTTGTGCAGAAGTAGATTGATCTGTTTCCCGTGATGTAATGTCACCGCCCTCGTACGTCCACACACCTTCAGATCTCACCTGGACCTCCACTTCTCCTTCACCACCGTCCGATCTCGTCCCAGCTGTTCAGCAGTCAGTTTGTCTCTATGCTCAACATCACATAGATGTGCTGCCAGTTTTAAAACGTCTTCCTCTCGTCCCGTCGTCGTGTCGGGATGGAACTACGCTGTCACACAAGACTGTTGACATAAAGTTCTTGGGTCGGAGGAGATAAACCTTTTTTTCACTCCGTCTAAAGTGGGTCCAGATCTCGGGGCTTCTGGCAGGAGGTCAGTGGAAATGTAGATGACTTTTCAGTTTGAGTGTACTGTTCCTTTAAAGCACGGTGATGGTGCAGGTGGAGAGGACAGTGTGGCTCTGTATAAAAGGTTCAGAGGACGGTCAGAGTGTCAGAGGTCTTCCTTCAGGGATCGAGGATGTTCACATTGAATTCTGTGTCGAGCTGCCCTGTTTTTTTTTACCCATGTTGCATCAGTGACTAAATATATCCTCGTTGTTTGGACCTGCTGATCAGCTGCTCTCCTTCATCGCTCCCTTCTTGAGCGTTAACCTAAAAACCAGAGTGCCTGCGGACTCTGCGGCCGTGATGGAGGCGGTGCAGGAGCTTTGGCATCTCGCTGCAGCCGCGCATGTTGTTGTGGGAAGTCGGCCATCTGTCGTCCTGCGTGGCAGGAGGGGTGAGGAGGGCCCGGGGGGGCCGGGGGCCAGGAGGCGGCACACCAGAGAGGCCCCCAGCTCTGGCTCGGCCCCCCTGATCCCTGCGTGAGACCACCTGAGCGCCCGGCTGACGGGCTGCAGGCGGAGCAGAGGGGATCGACGGTGTAGCGGGCGGATGGTGGTGTATAATCACGGCGCCATCAGTCTTGTTTTCTCTCTTTAATCGCAGTGATTCCTCACCTGTCGTTATAATCAAAGCACCTGATTTAATTAGAATCCAGCTGAACTGGTTCTGTCTCAGATTACTTTTGATTGATTTTAGGAGGGAGTTTTTAACCTCAGAGCTCAAAGTGAAGACTGTGAAACGTATTATCTGGCTTTTATTCGATGTTCTGGGCTTTAAAACTACTGGGAACAAGTTTCTACTACAGACAAAATGGAGGCAGCTTGTTCACCCCGATCCTCAGAAACAGGGAAGTGGACTCTCTCATGACAACCAGCTCACTTCACACAGATACAGCTGAATATCTAGCGCAGCTCAGGACCGATCTCAACCTGAATGGATCGATATCAATGTGATCAATCGTCTCTTCTAGACTTTACAGGTGTTATTGGACCAAATGGATCAAATCATGATCGTGAAACATTTCACAGAGGTTGTGACGCTCAAAGAGAAAAGTTCAGTTTGTATTTAAGTCCAGTCTTTGGTTCAGTCTTGGTCCAGTCATCTGTGGTTCTGATGATCCGTTGCGTTTGCTCGCCTCTTCATCCTCTGTAGCCTCGATCAGCAACCAGCTGTAAATGTTCTTAATTCAGTCGTCGGGTGTTTTAATGTTACGTTGTAGAACAAAATGTGAAGATAACTAAAGCTTCGAGACGAGAACAGCTCTAACTCATCACCAGGTGTTTGTACGTGTCCCTGCAGCGTTCTGAGGATCCGTGTCCAGGCGGTCCTGGTTCTGATGAGGCAGAACAGACATATTTCACATCAGACGGAGCGAGAGGGGAAAGTCCTCCATGTCCTTCATAAATCATCCTCGCTGCGACCTTCAGAGTGCGAGCGGTCCGCCGTCCTTCACTCAGGAACATACAGCACGCGCTGCCGGGCCCGTCAGGACTCGGACATGCGATCCATCACGGCCGACAGTCATTGGCTGCTGTATCATGTGTTGTCACCGATGAGATGAGTAGAGCAGCTTTATGGAGCCTCTGCAGGGACGAGCGGCGCAGGAGTGATGTTAAATCTTCCCGATCAATAAGGTGAAGTCTTGGACTTAACTCCCAATGCTCAGGAGGGACATTAACCTGCTGCGGCCCGCAGAATCAATCTTTACATTAAGTGGCCCTGTCACTGGCTGCCATGGTAAACTACCCTCTTTACAATCAGACGACTCGGCCGCGTGACGGCTGCTCACCGACTCACATCGCTGACGAGGAAGTCGTGCAAATGTCCTCCGAGCTGCGTTTGTTTTCCCAAAACAATGCAGGAATTCACGGCGCCCTCGTGAGTCGTCAGCCTGCGATGATTCGGACACGTGATCTCTGAATGAGGCCTGAGACGGTCCTGCTGATCTACACATGAACAGAGTTATCAGAGCGAGCAGGTCGGTCCAGATCGGTTCAGGAGCAGAACGAACTGGATCTGATGCTGAAGAAACAAGTCAGTCATCACAAAAATGACCCAAACAGTGTTAAATCACAATGCTGCATTCAGGGTCCTTGAGACATGTGGGATGTTTCTGTTAGTCTGTTAGTCTGGGCCGACTGAGCTCAGACACCAGGTGAGCAGGTCCACCTGTAGACCAGGATCCTCTGGAAGCCTCTGCTCCAGCGTCTTTTCATGAACGCCTAGTTTTGTTGCTTCAGACGTGGCAGAAATATCCCTGAAACCTTCCTGACGTCTCATCGATAATATCCACAAACACGGCTGAACGTGTCCTGACGTCGTGTTGGAGGCTGTGTACGTGGAGATGACGAGGGGCGTCCTGCAGAAACGTCTCTGACAGCTGCAGTGTCCGACCCAAGGCGTGGGCCCACTGGAGCCTCGGTGCCGCTGGAGGCGCGGGCCCACTGGAGCCTCGGTGCCACTGGAGGCGCGGGCCCACTGGAGGCTCGGCGCCGCTGGAGGCGCGGGCCCACTGGAGGCTCGGTGCCGCTGGAGCCTCGGTGCCGCTGTAGCCTCGGTGCCGCTGGAGGTTTCCCCACAGTGTTGTATAAGACGTGCAAAGAGGCAGATTAGAGTCTCTGTGGTTCTGAAGGAAGCTGCTCCGCTTTGAAGTCCCGGAACTGAAACAGCTTAACAGCACATTAAAGAGAGCGGCAGGACAGGATCTGTGAAAACACCGACTGAGTGTTGTGTTTCAGTTTGTTGTCTCAGTCCTGTCGAGGCCCGTCTCTGGCACGGCCGGCTGTGTCTGGATGACGAACAGTTGGACGCGTTGTACCGATCCGGGAGACTGTCCAAACAAAAAAAACCCACAAGAAAATCCGGTTCCACGAGCGGAGCGCCCCGCAGCAGGAGTATATTTAGTGTGAGCTCAGTAACGTCTGACTGCCTCCACTGCTTTAAATGTGAATGTCTTATTAAGCAGTTAGCGACCGAGCTAACATGAGCACTAAACTCACCGTCGTCACTTCCTGTCTGGCTTCTGTAGCTTCATGTCGTCTCTGATACCAAACGCAGAGCGAATCATCTGCCAGCATCAGTTCTGTTGTAACATCTGAAACAGTCACAATGTCTCGCCCAAAATATTAAGATTTGGTCGCCAACGACACGTCTGGAAATGTCCTGCTGTCTCATCAGAACATCCGGTTTTTCTTGTCACACAAATGGACAGAAATGTCCCGACGTCAGCCGGTTCTGTGACCACAAATCTGTCTGGAGATTCTGTGCTGTGCCGTCAAACACGACTGGAGATCCGAGCGTCTCATCAGATCTGTCGGTTTTCTGAGGCCACAAAAACAACTCAAACAGTCACAATGTCTCGTCCAAAATATTCAGTTTTAGGCACCAAAAACATCTACAATGTATATTTTCTATCAAACCAAACACAGCTGGAAGCGTCCCGGCGTCTGGTCCAAAACGATGTCGGTCGCCACAGATCTCGTCCTTCGTTGTTTGGGGAAGTAAATAAAATCATCGGCGTCTCGCTGTGGTCGTCCTGGTGACGGGACAGAGACGTATCGCTGCTCGTCTGTCGGTGATGGTCGTGGATCAACAGGAAGACTTTCTCCTGAATGACTTTGTCATGAATACATCCCTCCATCACGTCCTGGAGTCCTCGCTGTCGGCCCGGACACTATTTAACGCCGAGCTGAACGAGGCCAGCGTGCTGCCAGGCTGCTGCAGAGATCAGGTGACAGTGGACCAGCGTCTGGAGGAGAGGTTTGCACAGAGCGCAGTGAGAGTCGTGGTGACATAATGCAGACAGAGATCTGACTGCAGCCCTCAGTCGGCTTCATGTGGTCTCTTCAACCCTTCAGGGCTCACAGACGTCCGTCAGACGTCAGTGATAAAAGAACAACAGACAGACGGAGCTGCAGCGTCAGCGCCGCCGTCACTGTGTGTTGCAGGTTGAGATGAAGGAAGCTGGAGAAACAGAACCGGTCCCCGCGGGCCCATCTGTCCCTTTCACCTTCTGTCAAGAGTTGTGCACAAAACTTTCCACGTCTGCGAGGATGCAAAACGAAACCAGAGGAAACCCGGCAGGACGGGCTGAGAGGGTTCTGATGCTCCGGCTCACGGTGACCTTCGTCAGACCCGATCCTGACGAGCTGATATTTCAGATCGTCCCGCCGGCCTCAGAGGAAAAACCTCATCCTGGAACACGAAAAGGACCAAATAAGAAACAAAGGTCAGAAAGTTTGTGTCGAACACGTTTCTGGTTCTGGTTCTGGTTCTGTCTCATCATGTCAGGTTCTCTGAAGATTAAAGTTTTTCTCATCATGGTTTTGTTGCAGCTCTTTCAATTCTTTAAACCAGAGTTTGTTCATGAATCTTAATATCTGAAGAAGAAGAAGAAGAAGATGTAATTTGGCGCCTTCCTTCAGATTTCCTCTGGACGGGTCGGAGCAGCTATGAGTCTGCCGGTCCGGACACGTTGTTGACATAAAATAAAAAGTAATGATCATCAAACAAAGCGTGACAGCGTGCCGGGAGCCGTCAGCCAATCAGAGAGGGAGGGAAGAGAGCAGCAGAGAAACAACATGGTGGCGGCGAGGACGCTCCTGACTGACGGATGAGTTTCCTGCCTGGCTGAAGCGAGCAGGAGACCAGCCGACAGAATCCTTCTTAGTTTTGCCAGAATATCTGTCAGAACATCGTCTTCATCATCTGTTTATTTGATCATATTTATATTGTTGTGCTTCAGCTGCTCTGATGAAGACGAGGGTGATGAAGAGGAGGGTGATGAAGATGAGGGTGATGAAGATGAGGGTGATGAAGATGAGGGTGATGAAGAGGAGGGTGATGAAGATGAGGGTGATGAAGAGGAGGGTGATGAAGAGGAGGGTGATGAAGATGAGGGTGATGAAGAGGAGGGTGATGAAGATGAGGGTGATGAAGATGAGGGTGATGAAGAGGAGGGTGATGAAGATGAGGGTGATGAAGATGAGGGTGATGAAGAGGAGGGTGATGAAGATGAGGGTGATGAAGATGAGGGTGATGAAGACGAGGCTGTCGACAGCAGCAGTAGCCGTTCACACGTTCACAGACTGAAGTGTGTCTGTTTGTTTGTTGAGTCTGCCGCCGTGCAGCGTGGGTAATGGTTTCCTCCTCCAGGAGGCTCCGACAGCCGCTCAGCGTGCGACTCGTGGGACGTGTTGTTGGAAACTCCCTGATCGTTTCCTCCACAGCGCCACCGTCAGGCCCAGATATTATCTGCGACACAAGAACGATAGAAACAAACTGCTGGTGCTGCTCAGAGGACGAAGCTCAGGACCGAGTTAACATCAAACCCAAAGAAGAGGAAGTTGTACAGAATAGAAACAGTTCTAAGAGACTAGAACAACTTTATTTATGTATCACAATAGATAATAAGAAAAACAGACCTTTGTGTTGTTATCCATTGAATATGAAAACACCGTCAGTGTTGCAGCTGATTTACAAAAAGCTCCGTGTAGTTTTGGAGAAGAAATTCAGTATTTAGCATCTTAATGACACAAAGTCAGAAACATGTGAGTTTTCTATAACTGAGGAGCTCCATCAGTTCATCAGTGAACACAGCTGACAGAAGGAGACTGAGACCAACTCAACTAGGTATTTATCTGTTATCTGCTGCCTACATATGGTCTTAGAGTGTGTGTGTGTGTGTGTGTGTGTGTGTGTGTGTGTGTGTGTGTGTGTGTGTGTGTGTGAGTCAGAGATGTTAATCCAGGGGGCTGCTGGGAAAACGTTTCCATAAATCACAACGACACCTTTAAATGAGCGAGGGCCATTATCTAGATAAAAACAACTGTAGTGTCTCTGCAGCCGCGGGGCTCTGCAGGGACGCCATGATGAATCAGGGTGTGTGTGTGTGTGTGTGTGTGTGTGTGTGTGTGTGTGTGTGTGTGTGTGTGTGTGCTGACATGAGCTGCCTGCCGGGCTGATTGATTCAGTCGTCTCCTGTTTTATGTCACCTCTCGGTTTCCTTCTCTTCCTGCGGGATCCTCCGTCGTTCTTCGGCGTTATTAAAGGACTCGTGTCACGTTGTCAACGACTTTGACATTTTTTTACAAACGTGAACACGAGTTTTTATTCATATGTTCAAAGAAACGGCTCAAAATTTTGAAAAGTCCTCTGGTCGGTCCTGGTGTGCAGTCTGACATGTTCGGGTCATCACAGCGTGTTACTGCTGTGTGGTATGAAGCCTGCTGTCTGATGAGTTGCCTCCAGTGATGTCACACAGTGGCTACATTGCATTGTGGGTAATGTAGGCTCCATAGGTTGTTGTTTTTGTTTTCCAATGAGCAGGAGAATCACCACAGCTGAAGACGCCATGTTGGAAATGTTCAGTCACGACTCGTGATGACGAGCGAGGGTCCAAACTGGTTCTGTTCTGTTCTGTTCTGTTCTAATCTGAATGCCGTGAAGGACAAACAGATAAACGATCAGAGACGCGCTGTCTTTGTCCTCTCAGCGCTCTGACCGTCCTCGATAAATGAAGTCATCAGCCTGTTGTCTTGAACGGCTCGGACGCCATCGCTGTTATCTCGGCGCCGCAGCCTCCCCTCAGCACCGCTCAACGTTTTAGAAATGCAACATCTGACCGACCGAAATCTGAAATCCCTCCGCCGCAGCCGGCTGCTTCCACCGGCGCTCCTCCGCCTGCTCCTCCCGAGGATTATCCAGCAGATTAACCACAATATTGTCTCGACACCAGTCAGCGGCTGTGTGCTCCGCTCGGCTCACAGGTGAGGTTTGTTTTCCTGGTGAGACCGTCTGAATGCCAATGAGGCGGAGGATCGCCAGTTTCCACGGCGATAAATGTCCTGGATGTGTGTGAGTGTGTGACTCACACCAGATGTGTGGATCCAGGTGTTTGCAAACACACTCAGAATAATGTGGCTCATCTGTAAGAAACCCTGTGACACATTCAGAGCAGAGCGCCTGAAATCACCACAGATGAGTCAAACACGACTCTTTTATTTCCGGTCCACCACACCAGAACCTTCTATCCCGGTCGCTTTCAAACGTCAGCATGTGTTTCATCTGACAGTGCACTGAACGTCCTGACAGCTGGGCCTCAGCAGTCAGACAGAGCAGTTCTCTATGAGCTCAAACACATCAGAGGATCACCACAAAAACTGGATCCTAACCAGGTCCCTGGTGGTGTAAACATGGAGGATTGGACCCCCCCACCCTTCAGGCTGTGAGGTGACACTCCTCCACCCTGCTGGTGCAGAGACTCAGCACAGAACATGTATTAATGGGCGCTGGGAGAGCGAGT